>JAUCNO010001819.1:11312007-11330867 GCA_032353835.1 Enteromius viviparus
ATGTTCAGTGCTTTGCTACAATCTGTATTGTTAAAAGCGCTATATAAATAAAAGTGACTTGACTTGACTTGACTATTGGGAAGTAAAAAGCTGAGTGTTTTTAAGAAACAAATCCATCATTTAGATGTTTTAACTTTAAACAAAATAAAAGTCCATAGAGATATAATTCCAAATTTCTCTGAATCTGATTAAAGTAGGGGTGGGCATAGATTAATTGTTTTAATCTAGATTAATCTAAATTAATTTTGAAAGGCATTCAGAATATGTGTTACCTAAATAATGACTAAAAGTAAAGCCCTAGTCGAACGGGACTAGTTTTGAATGTACTTTGAATGTTTTGTTTCACAGACAAACTTGGTGATTTTAAAGTGCCCCTATTATTCCATTTAAAAGGTTGCTAATATTGTTTTATGAGTCCCTTAAAACAGGTTTACACGTCTGCAAGGTCAAAAAACTATTTAGTTTTCTCCAAAAATGGATTTAATTTTATTTGTAAACTCGTGTGAAGCAGTCTGTTTAAATCCCTGAGCCCTCACTGCTGTGATTGGTCAGATTGCGCAGTCCTTTATGATGGTTCTACTGCTAGAGCGGTCCACAGAGCTTGTACCAAAACGCTAGTTACGCATTTAACTGTGGTTCTGTGAATTTCGAATGTCCACCAGAGGCGGGGCTTAGCACTTTTGGATAACTGTTGTGCCAGCTAGATAGGTCTAGAAAAAATACCAATAATGTCATGTCATGACGTAGACTGAGATGCGAGGATATAAACCACAGCAGCTCGACACCCAGCCTCGGAATGCTTTCTTGCGCATTCCGAATGGCAAAGAACTCCGGTCATCCGGAATTCACAGAACCACAGTTACATGCATAACTAGCGTTCTATTTCATTCGTCCTGACCACCAGAAGCGGTGCGTAGCACTACTGGATAACACACAAGCACAGTCATGAGGAATGCCACCCACCTGCATTAAAGATGCTCTAGGACTGCAGAACTCACATCATGGGAAGCAGCCACGTTGACCTTGTAGAATCATGCAAACGTACATGGAGAGGACCAGGTAGCAGCTGCACAGACCTCCACCAAGAAAATTCCCCGTAAAGTGGCCCAAGATGAAGAGAAAGCCCTAGTAGAGGGACAAGTAACACCCACTGGTAAAGGTTGGTTAGAATGTCTATACGCTAACTTTATCTACTTGACTATCCAGCGTGCTAGCCTTTGCTTAGACAAAGGAGCGCCTTTGCGTACCATAGTAGACGAATAACTGATCTGTTCATCTGAAAGAAGCAGAAAACTGCAGATGAGACATCCCCCTACCTGAATCGGAGGAAGAATGAGCAGATTGAAAAGCAGCCAGATGAATAGACTGGTTTACAAATTGAGGTGACAAGACCTTAGGCAGGAAGGCTGGCCCAGAATCCTCTGGAAACCAGAGAATTGACTCAATTGACAGGGCATGAAGCTCACCAACATGTTTAGCAGAAGCCATGGCTAACAGAAAAGACAATTTCAAGGACAGCCACTTAATATCCACAACCTCCAATGGTTCAAACTGTGGTGTACAAAGAAACTCTAGAACAAGCGGCAAGTCCCAAACAGGAAAGGGAGTAGATTGAAGAGGCTTTAAATGCCTTGCTCCCTTCAAAAAACTACAAACAAGGTTGTGAGACACCAAGGATGCACCATCGACTGGGGCATAAGCCACCTTGTTGTCATCCAAGAGATGCTGTAAAAAACGTAATACTTTTGGCACAGTACAATGAACTGTGTCAAGTCCTTGATCCCCACACCAAGATGAAAAAATCCTCCAACAAGCCGCATAAAGCTGTCGTGTTGAAGGAGCCCTAGCGTTACCAATAGTGTTCAAAACTGCTGGCTCACAATCAGTTAAGTGAGAAGTGGACCCACTGGTCAAACCCAAAGCTGAAGGCGAGCAGGATTTGGATGCCAAACACGGCCATTCATCTGAGAAAGGAGGTTGTGTTTGATGGGAAGCATGCCATGGCTCGCCCTGTTGCAGACTCAGAAGAAGAGGAAACCAAGACCTTGCTGGCCAATGAGGTGCCACTAAAAGCACCCTGTGATTGGACAGGAGTACTCTGGGCAGAATCCTCATGCCCTTGGACCAAAGAGGAGATAGAGCTGCACTCACACATCTCTTAAAAACACAAAGAGCAAGAGACATGGTAGGACTCAGAACTGAAAGACTTGACCCTGAAAACTGAATCTTAAGAACTTCCTGTGAAGTCCACACTTACAAACCAGTCTCCTTTCATCCCAGACCAAAGAACGTCGACTGTGTGTAACATCCAAAAATGAAGACCCTTTAGGAACACCTTGAGGTGTCGAAAATCCAGAATTGCTCGGAACCCGCCATCCTTTTTTGGATTGTTGTGTAAAACCGTCCCTCTGTCTGAGAGGGGGAATTTTTCCTATAGCTTCCTTTAACAACAGCAAACAAATTTCCATTGAAAGGGCCATTAAACTGGTTGCATCTTTGACGACTGTCGGAAGAATTTCTAAAAACTTTGGAGGCCAGCGTCGGAACTGCAATGTGTATCCCCTGTTCAGAGTTGTCAGAACCCAGGGGTCGGATGTTGATGTTTCCCAGTAATGTAGGTGTTGCGCAGTTAAACGACCGACTGCCAGCTCCGAAACTTCAGGGTTTCTGGTTTCTGCCCTTTGAACCTGTGGGGGGAGAGCTGACGTGACAACATCATTCTCTTTTCTAATAGTTCAGAAACACTGAAGCCAAAAAGATGTCCTGACATGATTGGAAGCAACCTAACTTCACGTGTCACATGACCTATAGTCTATAGGGCAGATTAAAGATTAAGTGAGAGCAAGCACACGTGAATATCAGAGCTGCATTTGCATTGAACCGCTGGGCAAACGAAAGCTTGTTCGACAGCGAATAAACGACAATTCAATATAAATAGGTCGCCGGGGAAACGCTAACCAAGTGTGGTCAAAACCAGCCACCGGATAGTACCGTGAAGCACAGGGTATCGCCGACATCACAATCAAATATAAATGTATACTCACATAATAAAGAAAAAGGGATCTTAAATATCGGATGATGGTGCAGAATGTGCTGTTAGGGCTTAGGAGTGCGAATCCTCGCAACTCAGGTGAGCTGCACGGAACATCGCTAATCAACGCTCTTAATCGAGAAAGCGAAAGAGGTTGGGTGTCGAGCTGCGGTGGTTTATATCCTCGCATCTCGGTCTACGTCATGACATGACTTTGTTGGTATTTCTTTTCAACGTATCTAGCTGGTGCATTGATTATCCAATAGTGCTAAGCAGGGTTGCTACACAACATAACCTACACAAATGCGTGTGAACGATCGCTAGAAAATACCATCATCAATTATTAATCATACTTACAGGTAGAAGTTCAGAGGAGATGAATATCAGAGGAGTTGGTAAATATCGCGTTGTACTCCAAGATTGGAAAACCAGTCATCAGTAAAATGACACGAACAGAACACAAGATTGTACTGCTGAGGTGTTATTGAAACAATTTAACGTTAACCACTCATTCTTTGTAGATTCATGTTTCGGAAGGGCATATAAAACAAATGTACTCTCCCAGGATACAGCGTCTTCTTGACATGATGTAATCCACGTGGAAATTGTACTGTTTGTGGGTGAGCAAGTTGTTTGTGACATAGAACGTGGTGCGGACATTATGCAAATATGTCACTTAGTGATGAAGATTCGAATTGCTCACGAATGTAAGCCGACTCTTTTTTTTTTTTGATAGACAATAACTGTATTTATCGTGCACTGTCAGTTTCACAACTTTGCAGATAATTTATGTTCACATACAGCTACATGACACACTGCATGAAAGATCATATTTGAAAAGGCATAATAGGGGCCCTTTAATCCAACCCTAATCTGCATGTCTGTGTTTTTCTCTCACAACCTCTGTGATAATTCTAGAGTAAGAATTTGATGTCTGTGATATTATTTTTATATTATTTTTATACGTGTTTCCTTCTGTGTTTTAGCCAACGCGACATGCTGTAAATCCTCTTACTGCACACACGTTTAATATATTTTGATATATAAAATAAATAAATAAATACAAATAAAGAGCCAGATCACGTAAACTGTTGTTAAGACTGGTTATTGTAATATCAGTATCAGGTAAGATTACTCACATTCATTTCTGCACTCGGTTACATATGTATTATTTATGAAAATTAAACATGTTTACTACAAATAAAAAACGTAATAGTTGAACTAAAGTAACCACACATTAACATGGTTTTGCTATACTAGCCATTTAGCTTCACCATATATTTGTGATTTTACTCATTGTAATCTGAATGACTATAGCAATGACGTCAGGTCATAAGATTCAAAGCTCACGTGTAGTTTAGAAAACTAGTCCCGTCTGAATAGGGCTACAGTGCAATTCGGCTAGGAATGCAACCCCGCTAAAATATCAAGTTCATCATAGCTTGCGTAGTACAGACCCAGCTCCCAACCCAATAGATTAACAGCAATATTTTTTATATCGTGTAATAAGAGTCTCACGTTAATGTAGCACTAGATTAAATGTTCCTTTTTGAGTGAACTACTCCTTTAGTAGCAAGTAAAGTAAATATCTATGGGGAGAACTTTAACTGTTAACTAAAAATGAACCTGCAGGGCAAAAATCTTATGTCACACTGTTTTTCCTGTATTTTCTGTGGAATCGTTCACAGAGACTTCTGTTTAGTTATTTAAATGACCTTTTTTTATAATCTTTTACTGTGGTATAAGCTATTTCGGATGAACCTGTCCCTAATGACACACAAAATAAAACACAATCTGTGGTTAGTCGCATATGTCAGGTTAAATAGTTTCTGTCTAAGTGGGCGGCTGTTCGCACCTTGAGATATTGAGCACAATCATGCACTGCTGGATTGTGGTAAATATGTGATATGAATGTACATGACTATTTCTCTCAGCTCTCTGTAAATACTGTGGTTCTTGCCCCAGGCTTTAAAATAACACAATAAGCCACAAGAGGCCACACATTACAGTGATTTTACCACGTTCACAGCGTGATACACAGTCTCATCCAATCATATTTAGTGCTGGAGCTGTACATTATATAAGAACATTTATACTCCTGATGTTCACCAGCATACTGAGGGAATATGAGTCATGCTAAATTGAGCACAGTAGCACCTGCTATTTCTCTCCCTTTTCCAACTGAACTAGTTGGAAAGATAAAGAATCTGATGGTTCAGAACATTTGACTTGTCCAGTAATGTACAGTAGACAAAAGAGGGGATGGTTGTGATTATCATTTATTTTAAGACATATTAATTTCTATTGGATTCAGACTGTAAGCGTTGCCGTGTCTTTCTGACCCCAGGTGTCTGCCTCAGGAGTAATCAGTATGCATTAAATCTCATCTGCTTTTTGCAATGTTATTGATGTGAGAGGAATAAAAAGACACACGTATCCTTTAATAATCACTCTGATTCAAAATTGAAAAGAGCAGATACAAAAGCCATTTTAATTTTAATCAGGGCACATTTATCTGTCCTATTCTTTTTGTCTCCACTTTGTGAAATGACTCGAGTCTAACAGATAAATAGCATCTTCATACTGCATGATTGAAACACAAGCTTTTCTGACATGACTCAACCTGTGTGACGGGCTGTTTGGAGTCCAGCGTCAATGAAACATGGCAGATGGGCTCACCACCTCGCTGTCCTTTATGGGAATAAATTCTGTATGAACTTCTGTCAAATAGCACAAGAGGGAACAGTTCTGTGATTAATAAAGCAGTTGAATTGAATTGTAAAAAGAAATTAGTTTTGAAGACACATAATCTGCTACAGTTTCTTTTGTTCAACACATGGGCTTTTGGCTCCTCTTTCTTTCTCTGTCTTTGCTGTATTGAAGTGCGTTTGAAGTGTCTGAAGTTTACAGGCTGCATGATTAGAAAACTAAAGTGGTTTTTCAGTAACCATATGTTTCTTTTTTTCCTTAACATGTTACTGTTTTATAATTCATGCATGGGAATGGATTTTTTGTAGATTTCTTCAGATATATACAGTAAATGGCTATCCATTTCTGCCTTATGCAAAAATAGCAACTACCATGTTCAAGGCAGTTGTCCTTATTACCTTTCTGGACCTCAAAGTTGTCAGTTTTGTTGCTGTCCATGCAGGGTCAAAAAGCTCTCAAATTTCTTAAACATATATTAATTTGTGTTCTGAAGATAAAAGATTTATACTGATAAGCTTACCCCATAATCAGCCAGTTGAACCTATGAACCAATACAAGTGTGATCAGTTTTGTTCAAAAACACTACATTATCAATGGTGTTTTAGACCACAAGCAACTACAACTGATCTCTGAGAGCCACCGTGGTTTGATTCTGTTGGAACTATTTAAAATGAAACCAAAGTTGTGGTTTGGTTTACCGGCAGTGCCAATGACTAAATGAGTTGCCATTTACAAAAGTTGAATTGATCCCAACCTAAGCAGCCGTTGGGCTTGCTGTTTCTCATTCATGTTAAAAACCACAAGTGTGGTGAATAGTCAAAAAGCTTTTTCCTTCTACTCACGAAAAAGCAACGAACACCTCACCTCTCATAGCTGGCATTGGCATGTCAGAGAATGCAACAGTGTGAAAGTAATTTTTATGAAATACAGTGCAGTGCAGAAACGGAGCAGGCAAATGATTCGATTCTCTTAATGTTAAATGTTGGCTGGGTTCCAGTGGCCATACTGTATAAGAGGCCTTCTCAAGTGATTTCTTGGTTGCAAAGAGCTGCTACAGCAAACAGATAGCTACTCTGAGAAGATAGCTGACAGACCAGCAGACAGTCAAATACAGCTGCAGGATCAGAACCAGAACATTCTATGTTTCTTTGTAGTCAGCAGATTATAAACACTGTAAACGTGCCAGAATCAGTCAGTTAGCCTGGAAATGAGATTTGGTGTGAACTTTCTCACATTACTTCATGTTAAGGAGTGTATTTGAGTTACGGTTGCCAAGTTATATGTTTATAATAGTCCTGCATTACTAATTCATTACAATGACTCAATTGAGAAAGTTGGAGATGGCTTGAGAGGGGTTTTAGTGTGCTTCGGTCATTAATAAATGATGTTTCATTACTTTACAGATGTTCATTTGCTTTGCTTTCATTCTCTTCTCTCTCAGGCCACCACAGATTCAAATTTAAAAGTGGGATACGCCAGTACAGAAAGTTGGTGGTGTAAAACTATAAGCCTCTTACATTAGCTTTCTTTTTCACAATAATAACATCTCACAGCTAACATGATTACTTACACCAAAAATGAGGATGTTTTTGTGTTTGCCCTGGAAAAGACTAGAAACTTATTTGTCTCTCTTTCTCTATTTCTCCGCCTTTTACCCACAACCCCTATAATTGAATTCACTTCTTGCACATTTAAATGAAGAAAGAAATGGAGAGGAAATGGTGTCAGAGGCACAAAGAGGGAAGCAGCGTTGCTCTTGTAGAGACTGTAAATGTAGAGCGGTAGGAATGAATCACTCTAATGGCTCAGCTGACATCTCCTCTCAATATTATGACTTTTGAAAACTTCTCTAGAAGATTGATTATATAACACTCACTCTATTTACTGCCTGGAACAGAGCGCCTCTTTCCTCAAGTCTTTTAGAAACAGAAAAAGTCTACAAGACAAAAAAAAGGGCATAGAGAGGGAGTGAGAGATGGAGAATTCATCTTTAAGTGGATGGATGCTTAAAAGCATGACATATGTTTTAAAACACTGAAAACAGTCATGAGTTCACCAATGTTAATGGGAGACTATGTGACTCATGCTATTGTTGAATGTGTGTGTGTGTTGCCTGAAATCAAACACCTGTCTGGAATTGTTGAATGTGTGATTAAGAGAGTGATGTCAAACAACAGATGTTTATCAGTTTCTACTCAAACAACCTAAGGAAAATGAATGAACTGTGCTGTGCTGTGAACGTAGGTAGAGAAGGTAATGCAGAACTGCCATTAATACAGCGGCTTTTTTTTTTATTATTTGGTTTTATTGTTGCACATTAAAGATAGGACCCACAGCAGCTGCATGTGTTTAGAATCAGTTCACAGGGACCCTAATAAACAGACATAAACACTAACGACCAGCTCTCATCACATTTTTATTTAATAACTATAATAGAAAATTGAACATTTTCAAAGTGCATGTTTTTCTAAGGAGAATAATTTCTAACTGCATCAGTCCACACACACACACACACACACACATATAAATGTGTTGTCTATATCAAATTCTTAAATTGTAATTTTGAGAGATTATTTTTTATTCTGTTTGGATATAAGGAATACAATCTATATTAAAATAGAAGATATTTTAAGTGTACATTATTTAAGTGTTATTATTATTATTTTTATTTCACTATTATTTTTATTAGATTTTTGCTGCAGTTTTAATCCCAACCCCAAAGTAGTGTATTGCATTAAAAAAAATAAAAAGTTAGTTATATAGGCATCCCACTCAGAACCTTGTCACTTACTGGTCATGATCTGTATTCATCAGTTACTGAGTGATATTGAGAGGGTGTGTTTTCATAGCAGCAATATAACCTGCATGAAAATTTGGTTTAAGGAATTTCACTCTAAACAAGTGATCTTCAGATAAACAGGAAGATTATACACCCTGACTGTTGTTATGCTAACTCTAATAGAAGTCTGTGTATGTCACGTTTCTGTTTACGATTAGTCAGAAGGCTAACTGTCATTTGTTTATATAAAGAACTTTGTTTAAACTTAATTGTAAAGGTCTATAATACTAAAAGAATACACGTGACCATAATATTAGTGCGCTTTTGTAAAAGTGCTAGCCATTATGTAGCACGGCAAAATCAATAACATAAAGGTTAGTTTAAAGACTATTCAAAGGTCAGAGAAACAAAACATACCCAGCAAATATAGTTTATCACATTTGTCACAGCTTTTTGGGGTTGTGCTACATTATGCTAATTATAGCCTGGAAGCATCTGTAGATGAGTCGCACGTGTGAAGCTAGATTAAAATGCACGCTTATATCTGGGGCGCTGTGCTTTTTAAAGCAGACATTGTTTCTTACCTGACAGCTCATTGTTATTTTTGCTACAGAAAGCTGTGTGAATAATTTATTATACATATATTTAAAAAGATAGCAGTGGAATGTGTTCTGCATACTACCACTTTTAAGTGTGTACGAAAAATAGTCGGCTTTTGATGAATGTGTCTTATGCATTTGCAGTCATTTAACAAAACATTTAAACCTCGTGACATAAGTGTTACAGATGGCTTGGCCTCATTTGGTTGCTTTGTAAGTATGTGAAGCGGTTTGATATTTGATACGTTGTTTACAATGCGTATTCCAACCCACCAAGGTGAATTATAGATGTGAACTTTGACCTTGGGGCTGTGACCTGCTGTCTGGGTTATTGAGCAGAACTAGTACTCAAATTGTTCACCTAAGCAGTGATATAAATGCACAGTCACACAGACAATAATCACTGGAACAGAGACGTTTTTCAGAGGTCTTAGAAGCCCTATTACTCTGTATTTATCCGCACACATAAGTCCGGCCTGGGAATCCACTGGAATAATACATGCGATTCTAATGATAATTGGTTCGTAGAGAGAAAGAAAATGTAATTCAAACAGATCTCTGCTATAATTTCATGCGTGGGGGAGATCAAAGCCCCTTCCCGTGCTGAAGTTATTCAGATACAGTTGTCTCAGACAGCTGCCTGATAATCACATTTCAGCAGTTGTCAAAGGAAGGCCTCTGATGGGGCTCAGCCTAGAGTCAGGTCATTATTGGATCCCCATTGTGCTAAATGTTATTTATTGCTGTCAGAGAGCATTAATGTTTAATGTTTAATTCAGCAGTGGAAAATGGGCAGCTCAAACAGTCACAGTCTGATAGGACAAAAGAGCTGACTGAACCAATGCCAAACTGTAGGGAGGGAGGGAGAAGAAAAGGGAATGGTAGAGATTCAAACATATGGCAAGAGAGTGAAAGAGAGAGAGAGAGAGAGAGAGAGAGGTAGAGGTGAAGATGAATGGATAATCGCTTAGATAATGGTTTTAATTTACATGTGTTGTAAAGGGTAATGATGTAATATAATGTTTATCTTGTCTGAAGAGTTTAATTTCCATCGGCCTGACCCAATACTCCATGACACAATGCATTATAAGACATCTCAAATGGGCCTTATAAACAACACAGCAGCTGGGCGCATGCATTAGTGCATGTGTGTGTGTGTGTGTGTGTTTAATTGTAAAAGGTGGAGAGAGTCCATGATGCATGATTAATTCATTAAGATGGGTTTTGGCCAACAACGCTCTCCATGATTGAAGGAGATGTGATGTTTCAACTCCTTATTCTTCATTCCCACCTCCAGCGTGTTTGTTTTTAACCGCTTAATCTGTTACTTTCCCAAATTCTTCTCGTTATTGTCTAAGAATAAAACGAAAACGGGTTCAAAGGGAGCTTTTGTGTGGCAGCGAGAGAGAGGAAGACGGCATCCTGCTCCTGAAATACACTGCTGATGTAAAAAGGCTCTGATGTTTGTCTTTTAGCCTGTGTAAAGCTCATTCATTATGTAAGAACACATTTATATTCAAGCCGTAGACCTTGAGACCTGAAACCCTCAAACACACACAGACACACAGTAAGATGTGCTTATAAACGCAGCCGTTTATTTTTGCTTGTTCACCTCACGCTCCCTCCTCACCTCATCCTTTAGCTCTTCTGATGAAACACAAATCAGCAGACTTTAAAGGATGCGCATTACACCTTTCATGTCCCGAGCTCAAAGAAAGCTGCAGAAAAGACTATTCTAAATGTGCTGAATTAATATTATAACCGCTTTAGTCCTGCGATCCCTCCCACGGTTTGCTTTGATAATAAAATCGATCCTTTTGGCGAGCGGTAAGCGTGTGACCTTACTCTTATGATGAAAGGAATTTCAATGTGTGCAGCGTAATATTGTCAGAACAAGCGAGTACTTTGCCTGTATGCGCTTAAAAAGCTTCAACAGTCCTCTCAGTGCTGTTTTTATACTCTCACTGAGGCCGTGCTGCTAAAACATGTCAAAGTAGTCAAGCTGTCAGCCACTCAACAACATCGTCACGTCTAAATCTTTCATACACTTGATTTCAAAAGCATGTGTGCAGTACTACAGCGGGAGCCATTACTGTGAGTAATAATTGTAGAGAGAGACAGAGAGGAAAGCACAAGGAGTCGGAGCAACCAACACATATCAGCGTGTGATAAAGGTGCTTGACATCATCTAAGCAGCGCTGCCCATTTGTAACCAGGTTACCATCTATCTTTCATCAGTAATTGAGAACATGTAGCTACAGCCTAGAGTGTATCAACAATATAAAATGTTGTTAGCCTTCCATCAAGTCAGTGCAGACAAGAATTAATAGCTGTCATCAGAAAGGGAGAGAGAGAGAACCTGTGCTATGTTTTACTGTGTGTGAGGGATTGAGTGGCTCAGTTCATTATCACTGCTGTCACACTGCTGTGTGTGTGTGTGTGTGTGTGTGTGTGTGCGCATGCTCACCTTCATATATTTATCTGTGAAAAAAACAAGCAAAAGGTCATAGGTATGGCAGACAAATCCTGTTCACATAAATATATTGGTTGTACTGATATATGACATTGACGTGACAGTAGATATACAGAAAACCAAGTAATTTCTTCTGGATTAACGAGTATGTTTACTGGACTGTATTTGTGTTAAATGTGTATTAATACATCCTGCATTCCTTTTGCTGGGTAGCACATGTTTATTCTTGGTGTTCTGAAGATGAATGGGTTTGGAACAGTAAGTTCTTATTAGTTTGGAATGACACGAGAGAGAGAAATTATAGGTACAGTATGTAAGATTGACAGTTACTGGTTAAAATGGGCACAGAAAAAAATACATTCCGCCCTGAAACACACATTTCATAGTATAATTATTGGCCATAGCATTGTTTTTTAATGTAAACATAACATTATTCCATGAAAGCAATATGCTGGGTTCTCAGACGACTGGAAGTGGGCAGGATCATACAGTTTAAAGGTGCAGTATGTAATATTGCCAGCTAGCAGTTGAAATGGGTACTGCAATTCTGAATATTAAGTTATTACAGAAATAGGATCTCATGGACTGATTCTGAGCATGGTTGTATAATTGTAATCTTAAATTATATAAATCCCCTTCATGTTTCAAACGTTTTTCATCTTTGGAATACAAATTAAGATATTTTGGATGAAATCAAGAAAACCCAGACCCAGAAAAGGTAGTAAGGACATTGTTAAAATAGTCCATGTGACACCAGTAGTTTTAACTGTAATTTTATGAAGCTATGGCAATACTTCTTCATGCAAAGAAAACAAAAACAACAACTTTATTTAGCACTTCCTTGTCATCTACGTTAGTCTTCGTGTGTCATTATTGTTTTTTTTCTTTTTGCACAAGTTGAACAGTTGAACGTCTGATGGCCCATGGACAATTTTATTGATCACTATTTTCTTTTGTTGATTACTAGCTATAGAAAGCTCTCAGATTTCATCCAAAATATATAAATTTGAATTAGAAAGATGAACAAGGGTCTTACAGATTTGTTATGACAAGAGTTTGAGAAATTATTAACAGAATTTGTATTACTGGGTAAACTATCCCTTTAATGTATCTCTTGAATTCAACCTCAATGCATAATTGTACCTGGAGGCACTTTTTTTGCAAGATGGGAAATACATACCAATAAGTACTTATCACAGCAGTTTTCAAAAGAGTTCCCAGGTATGTTTATGCCATAACACCATAGCTTTAATTACATTATTCATGTCAAATCAAGATTACTATAGAACAAACTAAAAAAAGAAGCAATGTTTGATTGGTGTTATGTAAACTTTAATCAACACGAGTAAACAATGAAGATGTTTTGTGATTTACAAATTAAATCAAAATATCAGCAGAACATCTAGAAATATTTTAATCCACTGGGTTTTAGCAGACAAAAATGTTTGAGATCGTTTATCATAGACAGTTATGCTGCATTCTTTTAGGGGGAAGTTCAGAGGTCAGGGGTTATGTCTTGCCTCCTGCTACAGGGCACCTGGGTCACCACAAGATCTTAATAAAATCCCATTTGAATTGTCTAAACAAATGATTGCTGTATTACAAACAAGACCAAACAGTAAGGACTCTTTTAATCTCATAATTTAAAGGATGTAGTGAAGAAAATAAAAAAAGAATGAAATGTTTTTCAGAGGCAGCATGACAGACTGTGCTAAAGTGTATGTCTGTGTGTGTGTGTGTGTGTGTGTGTGAGAGAGAGAGAGAGAGAGAGAGAGAGAGAGAGAGAGAGTGTTTGGTGTGTATGTTGAATGATCACTCAGCTCTGCTTGTGTGTGCTCTAATTACACTGCAGATTAGAGAAGGCAAATTAAACTGCTCAGTGCCACTGGCAGTAATGACTGCAGGCAAATGATTGTAATTATGAACAGATTGCTTTACTGTCGATAATTAAAACAACAACACAACTTACTTTACGACTGCCTGCCAATGGCTCTCTTAAACTGACACAGTCGATGTAGACTGTGTTCTTCAGTCTGTCGAACTCTATACATCTCCTGCTCTGTTCATTTATACCGCAATCTTTGTTTCTGTCAGTGGTTTTATTTACTCTTTAACACCTGTACTTTCTCCTGCCATCTCATTCTTCAGCTCTGACCATCCTGTGATATCCAATCGCTTCCTCTAAAACCTCATGCTTTTTTAGAACAGAAGGCCTATCTTTATCCTGCTGATTATGTGACTACTTATTATAAGCAAAAGAGCATTAAAAATTGATTGAGTTTAAATAATGTTATTATGTGAGAAGAAAGAGAAGTGCACAGTCATATAAGACATTTGAAACTAGTCCTGGCATGTAGGAAAACGGATACCTGAGACAACAGTCAGCTGGTAATCTTAATCTTGTGAACATTATCACTTGGCTACTTATCAAATAAACTAATACATGCAATCCTACCACCTGCACACTGTGTTAAATGAAACAATTATTAACCATTGCATGGATAACAAGCATAGCAACAAGATGGATACTGCAACAATATCCCAATAAAGTTCTCAAAGATCATTTTCACTATGATTGATAACTGAGATGCAAGATGGCGCCAGCTGCGTAAAAAAAAACGATTCCTTTAAAGGTGCTGTATGTAGAATCAACGCCTATTGCAGTCAAAATTCAAAAATATTTCATCTGGCCCCTCCTCCTCAGACTTGACCCAGATTGGGTTTCCAGATTGACAAGACCATCAGAAAATAGCTGTAAATAACTGTAGCTTTGTTTTTTTAGATAAACATCTATGTTAACTTAGCGTGTTTCTTAAATACCTGCAAACATATTATGGAATTGTTGTGCTTTAGTAGAGTCAAACACTTACATACACCACATTTAAGAAAACTGAGCCCTCTGTAAAAAATGGGTAAGCATTGTTTCTAATAATAATTCCTTATATGTAGAGTAATATGAAAAACGTCTCAGGTTAAGCATGTAACCTTAGTTCCTCCAAGGAGCGAGACATCGTGTCAAACGAGACGCTATGGGGAACGCTTCCAGCGTGACAGCCCTGACTCCTAACCTTGGCGGGAGACCATAGGACTCATAAGCGATGTTGATAGCATCCACAATCCACCTACTCAAGGCCTGCTTGGTTGTTGGACCCTTGGGAGGACCAGAGCAGACCAGGAGCTGCTCAGAATTGCACCACACCTCTGTGGACATATGCATCCAGTGCTCGGACACATGCAATTCTGCTTTTATTGGCCAGGCTCCCTGAATGGAGGAGGACTGAAAACCTGCAGTATGACTGGCTGAAGTGTGACCGTAGGGACCTTAGGGCTGTAACCCGGTCGCAGGTGCAAGATCGAGAGGGCTTGAAGGTCACCTACTCTCCTTAGAGAACACAGTGCCAGCAGCAGTGTGGTCTTGGAAACATGTAACCAGGGGGTCTCTGCCAACTGTGTGTCCATCGAGAAAGGTGTGGTAGGCCAATATTGCCACCACGTAAACCTTCAGGGTGGAGTGGGTGACCCCAGTGGAGAATCTAGCCTGCAGGAAGCACTGTACCGACTGGGCAGTTGACTGGATCCTGCTGGCGTTCTCTACACCAGGAAGTGAAGAGTTTCCACTTCAGGACATACAGTTTCCTCTTAGATGGAGCTCTGGATTGGAGGATAGTCTCAACAACCTCGGCTGAGAGACCTGTGGCTAGGAGTTGTGCCCCCTCAGGAGCCACACTCTCAGTTTCCACCACTCCGGATGAGGGTGCACTATGGTGCCCCTCGCTTGTGAGAGGAGATCTCTCCTGATCAAAATTTCCCATGTAGGGCTGTCTAGAAGGTTCGTCAGGTCCAAGAACCATACTCGTCCTTGCCAGAACTGCGCTAAAAGTAGAAGACTGACCGCTTCCTGGCACACTCTCTCCAGAACTCCTGGGGGCAGAGTAATCAGGGGAAAAGCATACAGACGAAGCCTCGGCCATGTCTGCACCATCGCATCCAGCCCAGCGGAGATGGAGGAGCTAGAGAGTACCAGAGGGGACATTGCGCATTCTCTCGAGATGCGAAGAGGTCTTCCCGAGACTAGTCATTCATAGTGGCTTTCTTTGGCCAAGGCCCGCCCATAAGGCTCTCTCGGGGCGTAGAAATGTTCCCCACAACAACAGAACAGTGTGCAACAAGTAAGTCAGCATAAAAAATCCCGATGAGACGCTCGCGGTAAACATTTGTTTGAAACATATCTCTCCAATTTTTAACACCCACACGCAATTCTGGAGAACCGAACACAATACCGTATCAGCCAGCTGCAATGTCAGTGTTTCATGTTTGCAAGCAGCTGATATCCCCTTCTCAGTTAGGCACTTCACATGATCTTCCATAATAGATAGGAGGGGACACACAACTAGTAAAATTGGATCTGCTGGGAATCCTTCTAAATGCTGACAAAGGGTCGGCCAGGCTTGGAAAATAATACTCTTCCCAACTCCTGTCGGCAAACAGGCTAAAATATCTCTTTTCATCTTCACTAAGTGCCTCAAACAAAACTCCTGGACATCTCTTGAAGAGACTATGCCGTAAGCCTCATCAGATGTTTAGCCAACGTTCCGTGGGCATGACGTCTGAGGCTGAGACTAACTCGAGCCTGGTAAAGATTCTTTAGATCTACTCCACCACCTCGGCCCCAGTCTGCTCCTACATTTAGATGCCCGGGCATATAGACGAGTCTCAATGAGAGGAACCCACACAAGGGTCTGGGGCGCCAACTAGTATAAGGGGCTTGATCGCAGACCTTCTTGGTGGTTGATGTAAGAGACCACTGATGTGTTGTCGGTGTGCACCAACACATGTTGATCTCTCACATCTGGGAGGAAGTGATTCAGTGAACAAAACGTGGAACCAGCATCTTCAGGCAGTTGATGTGCTATGTGAGATAATGACCACTCCACAGACAATGGGCTGAACGGCCACTCCCCCAACACGTCTAGGGCACGTTTTCTCGGTGTGACACATTGATCATGTGAAGGGGATTTCCCTTCAGGGAAACACTTCTGTTCCTAAGCCACCACTGTAGGGGTCTTATGGATAGCAAGCCAAGAGGTATACCATTGGACACAGCTGCCACCCGACCCAACAGTCCCTGAAACTGCTTGACAGTGAGCAACCGGCCTTCTCTCACCTTTGCAGTGAGGATCGACTCGATCCGAGCAGGTATCATATGAGCCTGCATTGTGGTTGAATCCCACACCACACCAAGATAAGTCCAGGCCAAAGGAGAACCTGATATTGGTATGCTTTACCTCAGAAAGCAAACCTCTGGAACATCCTGTGAGAAGGATGGATTGAGATAAGATCTATCGCGATAAACCAGTCCTCAGACCTGATTTGTGACACGACCTGCTTGGCAGTCAGCATCCTAAACTTCAGCTTCATCACTGAGCAGGTCTGAGTTCTAAGAAGGACCTCAGCCCTCCATCCTTCTTTCCTTTTTCTTAAGGAAGTTTCTACCTCTTGTTCTATCACCAGAGCCTGCTCCAAACGCCCATTAACTGATGCTTGTAGAGTCTGCGTTGTAGTTCTTGGGTTGTCTGCCATTTCTCGTAACGGTACATGATATGATGTTTGGGAGAATTTACTACGACTTCTATTCTTAACACACACCTGAAGGCTCTAGAACAGCAAACTGCCAAAACATTTGCTCCTGTAGAGGTGCTCTCACACTTCCTGATCATCAGTTAATCAAAGGAATTGATTTGCAGAGCCTGACTGCTACTTGCCATCTTAATTCATGTCAACAGTAAGAGTGTCCTAACTTTGTCCCACACAGCTTTAGCATTTTGGCTTTATTTTAGTTAAATAAATATAATGACACAATGCGATAAGTCATGTGTTGTTGTTCATTTATTTTCTAAATCCGTGGTTCCCAACCTTTTTTAACTCACGGCCCACACAGCCAAAAACATATGTTTCTGCGGCCCACTGCAAAAGAATTTAAACGATCTCGCTTTTTGTGTCGGGTTAACTAAGTACTCGGAAGCAAGGCTGTGAATTGTCTTTATTAAATAAACTGGTAATGTATTGAATAAACAGAAAATATACATAACGGATCAGTAAACTAGACGTTTTTTATTGTATTAACAATATTAAAATTTCTGTTAATAATAATTGGCGGCCCCCCTACAATACCGTCGCGGCCCACTAGGGGGCCCCGGCCCACAGGTTGAAAACCACTGGTCTAGCTATTTGTTGCTAACAGCAGCTCAGTACAGGGCTTATGCTCGTTTACAATCATTTCTACCGCCAAAAGTACTTTCTCTGCTTATTTGAGGGAAACGGAGGAGGAAAACAGACGGCAAGAGAAGCTGTTATACCTTTTATTTTAGTGTACAACTTGCATAAACACCGCACTTATAGGGGCTGCCAATATTGTTTTGCGGGCTATCTGAAGTCAAAACTCAGAACTGGGAGTACATCGATCTAGTACGAGTTCACGGGTGGGAAGTCACGGGTTTGACTGCCGTTCCAGTGCACTTTCACCAGTGGAAGGCTGAGGAAACATGGGTAATTGGTTGCCTGGAACACAGCATTAATCTATATGTCTTTCGCCATTTTAGAGAGTAATGCTGCGTTGCAGGTAGGTTTTTGATTCCGTAAAACCACGGTTTACAGGTTACCTGGAATGTTTTAGTAAGTCACGGGAGAAGAATGGTATAAGTAAAATTATTTTTGGATATAAATTATGTTATTTTTGTTTTTATTGCACCAAAAAAGTAAAAAAACTTAAGCTGACTGTTTTACCGATGTTTTTTTTTAGCTTCATTTCTGTTGCTGTCTATGGAGGATATATAGCTCTCTGATCTCATTAAGAGTATCTTCATTTGTGTTCCAAACGAAGGTCTTGCGCGTGAGGATGAGTAACGTTAGGGCAAACTAACACCTTAAAGGCACTGATGACCGACTGATTAATGCTGCAGTCCATTCAACCCCTGTGTTTCAAATCACTAAAACAGCAGTAGTAGAAACTGAGTAGAATAATAATGTCAAAGGATTGCACACAGTTTTTTTTTTTGTTTTTTTTTTTTTAAAAAGGTTGTAATTGCATACATAGCCATGGGAACATCTTTTATCTGGGGGGTACTGAAGGGGCGGGGCCACAGTGGGGGATCTATTTTGACAAAATCTTATAAATAGCCCAAACCTTTATAGATTAACATACAAATGAAGATATAGACTATATGCAACCAATATATTTGTGTTTTCGTGATTTTAGTTCAATAATGTTAT
>JAUCNO010001819.1:11330967-11341563 GCA_032353835.1 Enteromius viviparus
TGTCTTTATTGAATAAACTGGTAATGTATTGAATAAACAGAAAATATACATAACGGATAAGCAAACTAGACATTTTTATTATATTAACAATATTAAATTTTTTATTAATAACTGGCGGCCCTCCTGCAATACCGTCGCCCACAGGTTGAAAACCACTGTTCTAAATCTTAAGACCTGCTAAATGCAAGATAATGTTTTGTTATGTCCTATTACAGATCACCATGGAATTCAATAGGGTGTCCTAACTTATTCACATGACTGAATATACCCCTTTTATCCACACTTTCACTCTAAATGCTTATACAAATAAACTGCGGTGTCACATGTATTTCAGTTGTGATGTTATTACTTACTGGCCATGTTTGTAATCCCACACCTGCTGTGAGAGACTCTTTTATATGATGAAGCACTTAGCAACGGCAGCATCTTTCCTGTGTGCGCTCATTAATGACAGTCCTATAAATGTCTCGATCATTTCATCATGTGTTTTTCTTCATTAGAAGCCTGCTAAAAAAGCTGTGCCTGTAAGTACATAGATTTGGTTTTAAGCCATTATTATTAGTATCACTCAGAATGGGGTTGGTGCAATTTCAAATTCTCTTGATATGTATGCGGGTATAGAGCAAAAACGTATGATGCCAAATACTAATGATTCAAAACAAAGGAAGAAAACGTTTAAATTGTCATGGTAATCACAAAGGAAATCAGTGGAAATGTTTGCAGTTAGTCAATAACAAAAAGAATTGCACTCTTATTGTCATTGCCTCTCACTTTTGTGTTCCAATAAGACAGGTTTCACATGATAACAGATGGTAACTCATTTTACTTTGGTCCCCTGAGCTGCATTTGTCTGTGTGTGTGTGCGTGTGTGTGTAAAGTGAGTATATGTGAGACAGATTTGACTCATACATACCACAGGACTGCTGCTGTTCTCCTCTTCTACTGTCCCTCATCTGCAGTAGAAAATGAAAGTGTGATGAAATGTAATATCATCCCCCTTGGGTAACTCAAGGGAGACAAGCAAGCAGAACACAATATATATAATGGATATTACTGCAGTTCAGAGCACACACACACACACACATAGTGCAGGAAGCTCCAAAATAAACACACAGTTGCTTGCATGCAAACACAAACAGATACACACACACACACAAACTCTGTGTTACTGTCAGAGCAAGATTAACATTAACCGCAATTACCTTTTTTTCTGTTATGTCCATGAAATTCACTTATATTTACCATCAGTCTCATTTTCCATCTTCCTAATGGATTTCAATAACAAGCCTTGAACTTCAGAGCCTCTGAAAGTACCGCGCACAGCCATGACAAACTCAAATCACTGGATAACATCTATTATTCATTATCTAAGCCATGTAGAAATAAATTGCTTTTCTTCCAGTCAAGGTTGACTGGGAGAGATGAGGGAGGGGGGTTGCCGGGGTGGAGTAGAGAAAGAAGGAGCAGACGAGGAAGAAAAATTGTGTATGTGTGTGTGCATGTGTTTGTGTGTACATTGTACTGAGGACACATTGGATCTGTCAGGGTCTTTGTTATAATGTCAAGCTATAGTTGTAAAAGGCTCTTAGCTCTTAGCACTAGTGCTAGCAATATTTCTCTGTTCAAAGGAGAGCTAGTGTGTTTGTGTGTGTGTGTGTGTGCAATTCATTAACAGAGATATGATGAATGCTTATATTGTGACCTACTAATGGTTATTAAAAAAGAACATTCAAAAACTGAATATATGTGTACCATTCTGATATTTCTCATTATTTACATATACCTCAAGCGTTTCATTGCTCACTACTATTTATGAAAATAAACATAACATTTTTACATAATATATCTATATCTATATCTATCTATCTATCTATATATATATATATATATTACACATATTCATGTTGATCAGTGAAAAATGCTTGAGGTATTGTGTATATACCCATCTTTTAATGCTAACTTTTAATATGGAAGTATTATATATGTTACATATATAATGTAACATATCTCAGGCTCCACCCTCACTCCTTCATAACGTTCACTCTCACCAGAGTATTAATTACCTACACCTGTCACCACCACCTGGGTCCATACACCATCCTGATTACAGCCTCATACACACTTCACAGCATTCAGTATCCGAGCTCTTACTTCTTACGAAAGACGTATCAATTGCCCTGATACTCCTTGCGCCTCCATGTGTCTCCAGGTCCCCAGGATTCCCTCTTTGTTGGTCTAGCGTCTGTGGTGTGTGGTTGTGGTCATTCAGTCAGTCTGTCTCCGTCTCTGCGTTCATCATCGTCTTCATCCATCTGCAAGAGAAAGTATTTCATCAGCATTCAAGATCTCCATACCAAACCAATTTGTGTCTGTGTTACTCACCTCTCCAAAGACTGTTTATCTCATTCATTCTGTTAAAAGGAACATTGTTACTTACTCACCATCCTGATCTGGTCAGATTCATTACAATATATTACATATAAAATGCATATTTATGTTAATGGTAATCATTAAAAGCAGTAAATTCTATGCATATATAATGTGTGTAAATACATATAGGCATATAGTACAATAAGTAGTACAATAGTTAATATGAATGATCATTATACGTATATGTTTTTTAATTGTTTATTTATTTAGATTATTTATATATGAATATACATATGCAATGCTTCAAGCATCTTTTGATATTTAGAGTATATATGAATATGTAAATGCACCATTGTCCATTGTCAGGTAATGGATGTCCTGATCTTTTCTTGGACTCCAGGGCTATAAATAAAGGCTCATGGATGTTAATTTGTCTGCTATTGCTAATATATTTAAACAGATTTAAACAGCTATTACATAATGAAGTGAAATGAAACTTATACCTTGAGGTTAAACACTTTTTGAAGTTATACATGCTAGTGATGAAGTAATGTTGTATGTTTGCACAAAATGGGTAATTATGAAAAAATATAAAGAGATCCAGGTCTCTGGATATATACACAAACACTCACTCCTACACACTGTAAGTACATCACAGCTTTTATAATAATGTGTTAATTAATAACAAGACTATCTAGTCCAACACAATTGCTGCAACTCACTTGTGAATATTTCCACATCTCTGATTTGTCTGTGAACAAAAGTGTTTGTGAAGGAGTGTGTGTGTGTGTGTGTGTGTGTGTGTGCGCGCACACTCCTGCCTCCCTCATGTTATAGGTTGCTATGGATACAGCTTTTGACAGCCCCTTGTCAAATCCTTAGTTCGATACTCTGTGTCCACAGAGAGCAGTTTCTTTGATCACAGTTCAGAGCTGAGGGATCTTAAAAATCAGGACAAGGGACGATGCTTTGAAGACAAAAGTAAAGAAAAAAATCCATTGGTTGACTCTGTTTGCAATGTCTTTTACACTGCCCCCTTAAGTACTATATCCATAACGAATATAAGTTCACGGATTAAAATAATCATGTTAAGATGATCATTGTTCATCATTGTGACAAAATTGTGAGGCCCTGACGACTTTGAATCAATATGATTCAGTATGACTGGAAAGTCCTGTATATTCATTCCGCTAGATATTCAGCTTGCATGCATAAAGTAAAAAGCTTAAAAAGATCCCAATTAAAAAACAAAAAAGTGCATTTCTTCTAAGTCTTTCCTTCAAAACATGCAGAGTAAAGATAGTCCTATTAATCCTATTAGATAATGTCTATGACATAGCTGCCTGAGTTGTTTGATTATTGATTTTTCTCATACATGAGCATTGACGAAGAAGTAAATTAAATGGCTTCCCAATCAATTATCTTTTCAGTAAACTCTAAAGGAATTGCCAATTGGGTCTTGATTCCTTTCTGTGGCCAGATGAGATTTAGTGTGTGAGCCAATAAAAATCAATAAAGCCAAGCTGCAGTTAACCCTTTAATTACTAGCAAAGCTTGCTTTAAGACTAACAATGAGTTTAGAGCTTTCCTTATGCTTCAGTATATCAAAACTAAGATGACACTATCCATCAACAGAAGCATTCATTTGTTTTTCCACAAAATCTGTTTTTGCATGCTGTAAGTCTTTATTAACTACATTTAAACTTAATATTTGGATGCCTACCTTTTAAATATGATATCTCACATGCACTTATGAAAGTCAACTCTATTAACACTGCTTAACATTAACACTGCTTTATTCTTATTCTCCGTGCAGGTCAGATTTTGCTTTGGTTCCAGTTCAAGATCAATAGCAATGGTTGCTGTAAAATAAATGTCGAACCTCAAAAAGAGCTCAGACGTGTAGAATATAAAGGGCATGTAAAAAATCTAACTTGACAGATTTGATAGGCAGATGCTTTGATTAAAATATCAAAACACCACCCACAAACAGAATGAAAAAAAGATGAGAAACAAAAAGAAGAGAGAGAAAGAGAGAGAGAGAGAGAGAGAGAGAGAGAGAGAGCACCTGCAAACATCATTGGCACTGGTGATCCATGAATCCAGTGGCTCTCATTAGAGCTCATCAAAGACTGGCATCACTTCTCTCTTTTCTGCAGAATGTGGCTAGAGGCATTTTAAACCTGCTTCCTGTTCTGATAACCTCATCTGTTTTATGACTGTTTTATCACGTTTTCTTCTAACCTACATCAGCATTAAATTCATCAAAATAAATGTTCATTCTTGATTTAGTTCAGAATGTCTTCAGTTCAGTGTTCGGTGTTTAGGACAATATCCATCAGATTGTTTGATTGATTATGTTGCTTATCTGTAATCCACATGGAAAAGTGAAGATGTGCTATTTTTGGAGCTTTGGCAAGTTCCATTTGGATGATGCTATTTGACTTGATAGCCTGCTTAGTATAATTTTAGTAGGTTGTAAGATGTACTACTCTAATAAGATAAAATCTATTTATAGATATCGGTTGTAATAACCATTAGCACTATTAAATACTAATGATTCAGTTTATTTGTATACTTAAAGAACATGATTTAGATTATTAGTAATTTAAATAATTCATGTTACATCTGACCTCACCTTCTGTCAGGGCAGAATCTGGTAATGTAGTTCAGACACTAGTCCAATCTTCTATTAAATCCCTTCATAATGACAGGACGTGATATTACAGTATGTGTGAAGAATTTTCCTGTGTGGGTGTATGCCATGTGTATGCCTCAAAAGAACATAAGAAAACCATCAGTGGATTTGGATTTTCTTTATATTATCAAGCAAGACCTCTGCTCTGGGGGTTTTCATTAGATTAGATTTAGTGTTATTGTCATTTTGTAGAGTGCAAGTACACAGCCAATTGCAAAAGCAATACATTTAATATGAAAATTATAACAGACAGTGTTTTCTTGTTTTTGTATTTTCTAGTTCAGTGCTGCAGTATTATTATTCCATTCATATAAATTAAATTCTACATATAGCATATCGATGCATACTTGGCTATGTGAGTACAGATAAATTTAATGTTGGAAAGAGTCGGGTCATGAGTCATGACCGATGGGATAGTCACCCAAAAATGATACAATTCAATTTAAGTGATAACTGTTATTTCTGTATTTGTATTTCCTTCAAAACATTTCACTGTGAAATAACCCATTCAAGGTCTGACGTGAGCTTTCTTAACGTACTCATTATACAAAACAGTTTCATGACGAGCTCTGGTTTATAATAGGAAACAGCTCAATAAGTCTAGAAGTAAAGCCAGTTGTCAAAGTCTATAATGTGTCCTTTCACATGTGATGAATGTTATATGGTTGGACTCCATTCAAGTGAATTGCTGACCACACAATTTCGTTAAAATGGCAGTTTGGACCAATAGATCTACAGAGTCTTTGTTATGGGCCTCATTGTGCGGTGCTGACCTGTAGGTTGTATGAAGAAAGCCATCCCACATCCTGGTTAAAGCCTCATTAGAGTTAAGACCAGCTGGGTAAGCGGGTGGGACACTGTTCTTAAATCCTTTTACCCACAACTCCTACACAAGGCTCTAACCGCTGAGAAATTGTGTGGTTACTTAAAACGCTAGCCTTTTGTACACAGTTTTCTCACACCCAGGTCATTATTGAAGAGGTCAAACCAAATCATCAGCTCACTGGTTTACTGGGAAATGATTACCATCTCAAATTAAAGTTGTTAAATGACATTTAAATGTTAGGTGTTAAATGAGACATGGAAATACGTCAGGTGCTGGCGTCTTTACATTTAGCAATAATATTTAGCTACATATGCTTTTAATGATCAATATACATGTCTGACAACATGGTTTTAATATACTGCATAGTTAATATATACAGGTTCAGCATAAAAGCACTATTGTCTATGCAAACAAATAGTAAGCCCATCCTTTTTGTCGCCTGTGATAAACTCTCTTGCAGTGAAGACAGCATTGCTGATTATAATTATAGCATTCTAGTTTTGGCACATTTCTCACTTGCGGTATAGACACTGTGTTAAATTCGACATAAAGAATATCATATCTGCAACAGCATCCACAGTGCATTTTTAGACATTCATGAATAGAGGCAAGACTGTATAATGATGTTCTGCACTACAGCAGAGCAAGACATCATTTGCTCTGTGTCTTTAAACAACAAACACATGCTGGGAATCCATTGCTGCAAGCTGTTTAACATATGTTGCATATAAAAGTACATTTCTGATTGGATTACATTCCCTCTTTCTATTCTGCAGAGTTTTATAGAAACCACTGGCAACGCAGCGGCCCATCAGTTACAGTCAGTTTCTTCAGATACACAGCAGAGTGCCAACTGCCCTAACTGCAGTGCTAGGTTTCATGTTTAATATGCTAAAATAAACTTCAGATATTCTCGGCTCAGCAGACATTATGCTGAGTTTATCATCAGTAAAGATGCATCATGCAATTGTAACAGCTGCGGTGGTTAAGAAGTACTTTTTTCTTTCTCTATCTGTCGCTGCTCTAGTGAAATGGATTCATTAAAGGTTGCAGGTCAAAGCTGCAATAGGCATAGAATAGCAGAATTCTCTGGGACTGCAAAATATTATTATATTACTATTTGATGTTACAGTAATATAAAAATACATTTACTTTTGTTTTTGGGCTTTGGGAATGGACAAAAATGATCCTATATCTTTTCTACGGATATATCTGAACCAATAAATTTTAAATGTAAAAATTCATATGTAAACACAAATATCAAAATATCTGTCGCCAGAACCACAGGCCCTTTAAAAAGAATGACCATGGCTTTACAGTGGCCAAAATAAACACAGAACTATATTGTGTGCCTGTATCTAAACAAACATGTGGGTAAATGCTACATAAAAGCAGTAATCACACCAACATAAAAAGTTTTTATCGGACTTGAAAATCTAAACCACCATTCACTGCCATTATAAAGCTTGGAAGAGCCAAGAAATATTTTCGGTTTGTCTAAAAAAAGAAAGTAAAATGACTTTTGAAGGTGAGTAAACATAAAATATCTAGGTTAATCCTAATTTCTACATAACATGGTGTACGTTCTATGAATAACATTAGTATAATGCTGTAGTAAAACTACAGTATTATTATGTATTATCATTTACCTATAGAAGGGAAAAAATAGTAAAATAAGAAATAAAATGCTTTGCGATGTTTCATTGAACTCTGTGTTACCAACCATAGCAGAATCTACAGCAAAGCAATCTCCTTTTTAGTGGATTTTACTAGTTTAAAGTATTAAATTGTACAGGTCTTGACGGTTTTTCCCAGTATTGACTAGCGCTACATGCTTGGATTATGCATTTGTCCATTCAATTAGGCAGCTGTGAAAGCTAAATTAAATGGAAATAGTGTGAATTGACAACAGTCTGGATTTATACCGGCCACAGTATCATATATTCCTGCTGATGTGTATCGATTGAACTCCATGCAGGCTCAGGAAGAGTGCAGTCTGTATGTATCAGAGGGAATACGTGGAGTGAGGAATTGGTGTGTGTGTGTGTGTGTGTTTAGATTAAGGTGTGTGTATCTTCACACCATAGCTTGCCTCTCCTGAGTGCGATCTATAGCTGTTGTGATGAGAAATGTGGCATAGGTTACTGTTTGTACACTTGTGGGATACTAATGTTAAGACAGAGTTCAAAATACAGTAGGTGAAAATAACCAGCCAATAATTTTTACTAGGGATGCACAATATATATTATATATTACATTATCCAATTATATTGGATGTCACCTGAGACTTTTTAATTTTTTTATTTTACTGTTATCCAGAAATCCAATATTAGATATCCAGTATTGGCCTTATGGCCAGTATCTCGGCTTGGTCATTTTCCATATTTGTACATTTAGACTGCTCATCTAATGCATGCATAAAACCTCTCTAAAACTAGTAATTTAATGATGTAAATAATGTTCTATATTGTTTTTTCTTCCTCCTGTTATCCGTAATATATTAATATATGTGCATCCCTAATGTGTACACATATGTGCCTTTGTGGTTGTTTTTACTGCCTAAAGCTCAGGGTTGACAGCACATCAAGTACACACACAAATAACATAAGAAAGACTATTCATATTCCCACCAAAGAAATAATTTTATGGCATTTGCTATAACAGCATGAAGGACTTTGTGATCTGTTTTAATGGTAGGCTCATGATAAATTAGGTGTCTCTTTGCTTCTGCAACAATCCCTGAGACGTCTGATGGAAAGCCTGTTTTTCATTTTGCAATTCTTTCAGCCTCACAGTGTAGAGCCTCAAACTGTCTGGAAGAGGTGTATGAGAGAGAGGACAAGTCTTTAGGGAACACTGAGTAAGATGAATGAGTTCTGTTTGAAAGTCAAAGATGACCACCCGCCCACAGCACCCCACCAGTCACATCACTATTACCATACCTGACAATGTCTGCATTCTCACTCTTAATGTGAGAAAGGCTTGAGCACTAATTACAGCCTTAATTATGGAAAACATCAGTGTACAAGTTTAGTTGTTGTGTCTGTGAGCTATTGTAAAAAAAAATTGTATGTTTCAGTTATATGCATGAATTAGTGAAAATATTTGTGTTATTAGAGCATTCTTTAAATCAATATACTGTGTTGTTTTAATATCTATATGTGTGAATAATTTAAAAATATATATTTTTAAAAATCTGAAATGCGATTTTGCTAGACTGCAGGCTTTGTAATCTCTCAAGTCAAGCCTCTTTTTTTCTTTTTCTTTTTTTTAATATAGTTGCTATTTGTCATGTGATTCTCTCTATTAACCCCAGTGTAAGAGAGTGTGTATATGTGTGTGTGAGAGAGAGAGAGAGAGAGAATGCCCCTAATCTCCTCTGATTCACTTTGACATGTGAATGACATGGTGAATGGTTGCCATGGAAATAAATGTGTAAAATTTATGCATGCACCTTTTTTTTCTGCCTCAGCCAAAAAGAGGGAGATTTTGCTAATGGGATGTAAGTGCTACTGGTCTCTCTATCTCCCTCTCTATCTGTTTCTCTTTGTGGATGTATGTAAATGTGTGTGTGAGTGTGTATAAATGTGGGTGTGTGTCTTTCTCTGGGCTTAGCGGGCATTATATTGTGGGTTGTCCTTATGCTTCAAAGCATGTTAGCATGATTAGCAGCGATGCCACGGTATGAAAGCACAACAATGTAAAGGCTGAATTCTAAAAGTAGACTGGTGCAATATAAACCCTCAATTATCATATAAATTTAGAAGTTTGTATTGAGACGGTAAGCTGTTCCGATATGGTCTCGTGGGTTTTCATATTTTTAGGTGAAGTGTGGTTCAGCCACATATACATTTCTTACATTTGCATGAAACTTACACTAAATTAAAATCGGCTAAAATTGAAATGATTTAGATATAAACAACTTTGAATACATACAAATGAATCCTCAAGAATGGAGAAATCAAGGTATTGATGCATTCAGTTGTCATAAGAATAGCATTATGTTTTAAATCGTATTTATTAAATGCAGTTTGCTTAATATGTAATATGCCAAGGTGTTTCAATAATTGCATAATGTTAAACAAGGTTACACATTAAAATTTTTAAATACATTTACATTTCTGTAATAAAGTGTTTATTATGTGTTTGCAGTGGAATTCAAAAGGCATTTTATCAGTCATGCTGTGACAACTTATACTGATAACTGAACTGCTCTGTATCTCAAAATCAGAAAGAGCCTTCCTGCCAAGTATGTTTTTACACACAGAAGGAGTTTGTTTGATAGAATTTACCAGTGGTGAGCAAATTAGTGTACATTAACTATGTGCACAAATTAGTGTGCATAAAGCTTGTACATTAAGGCAATAAAATGAAATATAAAAGAATAATAATGAACAAAATAGACAAGAAAAACACAGTAGAAACTGTGGCACTATCTTGATTTGAATCATTGCAACCCAGTCTCATATAAAAATATATTATTATATTATTATTATTATTGGCTCTTCTGTGTCAGGTGATCGATTTGCCTCCTTCAACAGGACAAGGGGTTTCTCTTGAATAAGATGTGAACGCGTTAACCAAGCTGGATAATTTCAGCGATTAAAACCTTGTATTTTACTCTGTTCTTTGCATAAAGACATTGTATGGCTTTAGAAGAACTTGAAATGCAACACAGCTTGTTGGTAATGCTTTTTTTTAC
>JAUCNO010001819.1:11356208-11417802 GCA_032353835.1 Enteromius viviparus
AAAAAAAACATTGAATTATTATTATTGTTGTTAATTTTTTTATTTATTTTTTCTCCACTCTACGAAAACAACACAAAAACAAACAAAAAGAAAGTTGACTCAAAAAAACAGCTTATTGATTATGAGTTTACTATATTGGCTGTTTTGTCCATCCATGTACTGTACGGCGGGGGTTTTCTTTCTGGGGCTGATAGGGGAGTGGCGATGGGTGTTCGGGGAGTGGTCGCATTGAGCCCCACTCTCTCCCATTACTCCTCCATCACAGCTTGATGTTGGCTGAAGTAAACAGAAGACCATTGGCTGCCCAGAGTCCCTCAAGCGCTGTAATGAATATGTAAACACCGCTTCCCAAGTTTCTTGGACTAACGGTGTCATCGGACAGTATTATTCATATGTCTGGAGGGCTTTATTTTATTTAATTAGCCAAGCTCTAGAGGCTAAAAGATCTCCAGATCTCCAAGTGACCGGCAGCGGTTAATTTGAAACGTAAAGTGTGGATAGATGGAGGCGTCTTTGAAACACTGAGAGCGGGAACAACCTTGTGTTTAAATCATCCAGCAAACGAGCTTGTCTGTGAGCGTGCATCTGAGCGGAGAACATTACAGCGGAGTTGCAGTTTGCCGGCTTTCTTTGTGTTGCTTTTCTCCAAGCATGCTTGAACCTCGCAGCGCAGGAGCAGTTTGAACATCGGCAAGCCTTCCTCAACATCCCAAAACTATGGCCAGCGATCACTGCTTATAGAAGAGGATTACTAGAACTCCTTACTACATCCTTTTAACCTTTCTCTGTCCCATTGAGCCACATTAAACCCGCGTTGCTCACCGCTTCCCTCTCACTCACCGCGCCTGGATTGTTGAAGGACAAGTAAGAGAAAAATTGCGCCCTTTTCATAGAGCAGCGCTTCGCCGAGAGAAAACATGGATGTATTTTATCCGTCTGCCGGAGGGAATTCTATTCCTGGAGACCCACAAAACCTGGATTTTTCCCATTGCCTGGGATACTACAACTACAACAAGGTAAAAGACTGAGTTTGAACCACTGAGCTGGTCTTTCCAAACTAGGAGCGCAAAGTTGATTCTCTTTGGTTCAGTACATTTGAACCGGAGAGCGCTGTAGCCTTTTTTGCGACTACATGTTTGTTTTTAACCAGTTTAAGTAAGATGAGGTTACTTTGGAGAGGTTTAATGAAATGGTCGTGATGTTTTCAGTGATTTAACTTTGTAAAGCACCATCATTCAGAGCAGGTGGAAGAACTACTGCCAAAACACACTCACACGTGGCAAGCCATTTTAACATTTATTCCAAGAATGTTTTTTAATGTTAATAGTACTCGTTTTAACTAGTAGTTATTTTGGTAGTGACTAACAGTATCTTTTTTCTTCACTGATAACTATTTTACTCATAGAATACTGATAGTGATGCTATCTCATAAGGAAAAATAATTCTACTGCTTCTAGTAACAAATTGTAAAGGTATGTCTCATTAGTGTATATAATGTCTATAATTACTACTGTTACTTATTACAGTTTTACCAGTACTTATATGTTGGAAACTAGCACCTACTTATGGAACACTTTAAAATTATTTTGACGAGTTACAGTCATCTTTTATTCTTTATCTTTTGCGTGTCACATATAGTAACTTGTCAGAAGGTTTGCATCATAGCTTAATTCTAAATCTTACTAGTAAGAATTTTAGCATCTGTTGAGTATCTGCTTGGAAAACAGCTGTGATAAATAGGCTACAAAAGGAAGAAATTGACAGTCATTTTTTTAGTCATTATTAGATTACTTACTAGTTAGGGGTGTAATTAATACATGTTTAAATGGCTTGCCATACACTGCACTCTTTATGTGCTGTTTCTTAATCCTTTTATTTTCCTTAAACAGTGTTGAGTCAGCCTATGATAAACATTTTTAGAGAGGTTTCACCAAGAGTCAGCCCCACTTTTCCTTGTGCCACGTCCTTTGCCTGATAGTTACTTCCATAACCCCAAAGGTCTATGGATTTAGTAATGACTCTATAGAAGGGGGATGCATGCCTTCAGCAGTTGAAGAAGACTTTCAAACAAAAGGCTGTCAGTGTTACAGGACAATGCGTGAATTGTGCTGCCTTACAGACTCTGCTTAATATGACAGGAATGTTTTTATGTGCTCCTTGGGGTTCTGCAATTCCAGGATTTTAGCCCTCCCAGCAAATGTTGTTGTTTAGTAATTCACAGAACTATAAAATCTCATGTCACAGTGTCTTAGACTGGCAGGTGTTGCCTGTGTTAGAGGGGCTTGATTTTGTTTAGGCAGCTCTGTCATCACACACTAAATTATTTAGCCCTATTGATAAATAGTGTCGGAATTGTAAGTATAATAGATTGTGGTGATAGACAGTAATGCACTGCAAATGTAAAGACACGTTTAACCTATCATTATCTATTCCAACTTAAACTAAATTAGTTGTTGTTGCTATATACTATAGTTTGCATAGAAAACAAAGTTTTGTTGTAAATAGTGATCCTTTTGTTTGAGGTTTAAAGCAGAGTTGCCTGCTCTTCACCATTTACCACCTGCCAACATAATTATATAATGCTTGACAAACCTAAAGCATCCTCAGCAGAAATTTGACCCATACTTTTTGGCCTTTATATAACTTCCTGCCCAAATTGGCCTATATAAAGTAACATCGTTACAAAAACTCAGAATGTACTCTCACCATAACTACTTTATGTATTATGAAGTGGTAGTATCTAGCTGTTTTAAACACTGTCAGATGTGTTTAGATTCTGTTTTGAGAACTTGTTATAGTTATAGTCATCTCACACCTAACACTTGTTCTTAGTTGTGTTCCTTTCTACATACAGTACGTCCGTACGGCACTAACATCACCTCTTTGTTAATATCTACAATAAAACAATAAATTCAAAATCTTGTGTAAGGGTGAGATGGAAAATAGTGGCAGATGACAGAAAACAAAAGATGGGATTGTGTAATGTTCTCCACCTGATCATAGTATCAAAAATCATAGTAGGTGTATCGAAAAAAAATAAAACAAATAATAATAATAATCCCGAAAAAGCTATGTTGAAACTGAAACCGCAGGCTTCGGAAAGGTCAACGATCACAACTGATTTGCAAACATCCAAAGAAATAAGGTGTGTCCAGTCTACAGTTTTAATAATGTGATTGTTTTAGTGCTGTAACAAATCCGTGTCCCAGGCCTTTACCCTTGAGGCAGCTATAAGGGGTCTTGATTTGTGTCTGCAGCCACATTGTACGCAGTGGATTCTGGGTAATGAGTGTGGTTTGTGCAGGAGCATTGGGTTTATGAAGCGAACACATGTGGTAGCAGTCAGTGAAATTTACTAGAAAAGTGTTCCTGATGGTTTAAATAAACCAGTGCCTACATTTGCAGAATGCAGTGTGATTTTATTTTAGCAGTTTAGAGTTTTGTGGAATTTTGAATGACACATTTAAATGCTGTTTCTGTTCAGCGTTTGGTCCAGTTTTGGTTTGTATCGATCAACCGTTCTTAAATATCAAAGACAGATCTGTCCCACCGAACTAAACTCTGTGCTTGCTTTGTAATTTAGTGAGTTTGTGGTTGTATTTACATAATGTCAGGTACCAGTAATTTGCATTCTAGGTGAATTGTATTTACTCTGATCATTTACAGATGTCTAATAGTGCAATAGAAGGAGCCTTTTTATTATGCAAAGGCATTACGTTTGACGGATAATCTTCACTGAAATCATTCAAGGCTGTTGCAAAGCAGATAGTATAATGATTACATGGATAATGAGACAGCACATTTTGGCAGGGAATGTCCGTCTTTCGTTCGGTGGTTGTCAGCATTCCTAAACCTATTCAATCTCTCTCTCTCTTTTTCTCTCTATCCCCCTCTCTCATGAAAAGCATCATTCAGTTATGCAAGAGATGCATGATTCTCTTTGTCCTGGAGATGTTTGTGTGCGTGTGCATTTTGAATGGACATAAACATATCACTTTAGAGCTGCTGCAAAGTTTTGCACACTAATTCACTTATTGTTTAAATATAAAAGACTAATGTATGTTGTGCAAATTATACAACAAAACAAAGCCATAAAAGGCTCATATAGTCAACACTGAGTTTTTTTTATAGTACAAACTCCCTGCAGGGAATGACAAGTTGTGTGGATTTAGTCAGACTGTTTATAGAACAAATTCGAGTTTGTTTTGACATTCTAAGTTATTGCAATTTCAAATGACATTTACGTTCTTTTGATAGCCAACTTATCAGTGTTTACTCATAATTATCTGTCATAACAGTCAGATTTTGGTATATAATTTCAGGAACTTTTAGAAATGCGTACATGTCTGTTTTCTGTCAGTGAAAATATCACATATCAAAATAGAAGGCATTTGAGAAATTACAGAAAGTGATTTAGTTAAATGCATATTTGCAGAAACTAAAGCTGTTAGGATCAAGAAATACTGACAGTTGCCATATATATATATATAGTGAAATGTTACCTTAATTGGTTTTTCTATGTATCTAAAGTTACATAAAGAGTAATGCTCTTAATAAAGACAGAAATGTTTCCCACATGAGTGGAGGAAATCACTTTTACACAAACTGTTTGCAGGTGCTGGCACTGATCAGATTTTCCAGGAAAGGCTATGTGAAAATACAACCTCATATAGCAGACTTTATGAACTTTGAGGATATAGATGCTGTTTCATGGACCTGTGCCAAAGACAAAGGCTAGAGGAAATGAGGTGACAGCAGCAGGAAATAGCAAATGTCAGTGTTGACTACATTCAAGTGCATGCATTCACTTGTTAACACCCATCTCATCCCCCAGGTATATAGCTTTTCAGTTCAGCCCTAGTGCTGATCCATACAGCACGGGTTAAATTACTCATTCTTACATTCAAATCTGTGTACAGTGATACAATGAATGTACACAGCAGGTGTCATTACACACATGGACAGGAAGCAGTATAGATCTGATTCAGGAGTTTTAATCGATGTAACAAAATCCCTCTTTGTAGGGCAAGTGGATACGTGTGTTTGTAGAGATTCTTGTGGCAGATTCTTTCTGAATGGAGGATTTTCGTCAAATGATACTTAGTGTCAGAAATGAGAGAACTGCTGATGAAAGGTCTTTCGAAGAAACGTTCAATTGTTTTTGTCCATGCATTGAGTCAATGACTATCAAAAAATAAATTAATTAATTTTTTTCAAGACAGAATGTAATACAGGTTTGGTATATACACGAGGGTGAGTAAATGATAACAGAATTTTAAAGGGAAACTATCCCTTTAAGTACCTGATCGACAGCTGAAGAAAATAGCAACTGTTAGCCTATACGCCGAGTCTGCAAATGATATAGTTTCACTTGCCATCTCCATTCAAACAACATAGCGTTTTGAGAGCAGAAGCAGATGTACTTTCGCACTGTGTCTGAAATGTTTCTCATTGCTTTTGCCAGGAATGCTGATGTATTTATTAAAATTGGAAAGCTTTCATCAAGATATGATTTCATAAATATTTTGTCCTAAAATGGCAGACGGGTTGTCATTTGGACTTGTGGTGTTTGTGGCCGGCTACATGTAATCTGCTACTGAGTGTTCAGATCTTGCATTGACACTCAACAAAACGACATGCCAATCACATCGTGTTCCCTTCATGTGCGTCATTGCACAAGTACTGACCTCTCTCTCTTCTGCTGCCTTTTCTTCTCTGATTCCAGCTCTCTTTGTGTTGAACCATCACTTTAAGTGAACTTAGACTTAATGTGATTTCGCCTCCAGGGTGAAAAGTCACTCGATGGTACTAGTCGCATATGGCCAACCACGTTGTATAACCTACATAATGTATTTCTTCTGTGTCATCATTCGGTGTAAATAGCAATGTAATTTACTTGAGTCTTTCGCAGCAGATCGTAACCAATGGCCATCTCAGATGCATCGGTGATTGATGGAAGAAAGGTAACCATGCCAGTACAAGCCCCAGGCTCAAGAGCTCATTTCCACTAACCCCTATCAGCAGACTCTTTAATAGTGGCTATGATTGATTTAGAAGCTGGCTGATATGATGTTGTGTGCCTGGGCAAATATGTAAATTTGTAGCTGACACACACCATTAGCCAGGCCAGATCACGCTCTATAAATCATGTCTTTAATCCTTTACATGCTGCTTCCTGTAAATGCTCTTCATCTCATTTCCTCTGATATTACCTGTGTGCCTCTTTTTGGTTGCTATACATTGAGGTAACTGATGGCATGAGTTTCTGTTTTCGCTTCTAAGTGAGAGACATTTGTGAATGTGTTGGATTTAAAATAGAGAAAAATAATAAATGAAACCTGAAGTGATGTTCTCACATGTGTGTGTGTGTGTGTGTGTGTTTAGATTGTGAAAGAGGGAAGTTGAGACAGAGAAAAAGAAAGGAATCATTGATCCCGAGCTGCTGAAAACTGTCACCAAATCTTCCCCTGAGATTGTGTTGAACAAAGGTTTGATGGCTCTTCTTCAAGACAGGAATGTGCCCCATGCTAAGGGCACAGCACATCTGACAACACATTGTGCTGATGCCAGTCAGCTATGTGGAGAGGGTTTAGCATGTCCTCCTTCTTTTGTTAAGAGCCCAGCTGAAATTCTGATTCTCATCCTGTTCCAAAACACTTCTCAAATCTTATTGTTAAGAAACAAAGGGTGCCAATCTGGAATGCTGATCACTCAGAAGATATTCCAGTTATGACAATGGCTTCCGATAAGAGAGAAAAGAAACTTTTCCATACATTGTTTTAGCTTGATGGGGTCACCAAACATCTCTGTTATGATGAACAAGGCAAGACGTATTGCAGAATGTTACAGTTTTCCACTTCTTTTGGGGTTTGCATTTGTGGAAAGAATATTTAATGATGACCTATTGTTGTAATATTTATACAGAGCTGTTGATTGACTTCTTTGTGTATTGCATGCTTATGCATGTACTTTTTTAAACTGCTGAGTTAAGTCACAAAGAAATAGAAGTAGCAGCAGATCTTTTCAGCTGTATTATGAAGTACGTTAGAGTGAAACAGACCTTTGGAAAAGAAAAAATGTAGGGTGGTTACTTGGTTCTATTCATCAGTTGTTGATTGAATTGAGCTGAATGCAACTTTAATAGAAATCGTGAAACTTACAATAATTAAACAAATGTATTCAAAGCTTAACAAAAATTTTTTTTTTGAGGCTCTATGATTTTATTTTATCTCAAATGTTTTTTTTTATATATATATATGTAAAATATTAATAATTAAATCATCTCTAATTATTTATTTATTGTATAATGATTATAATAATAATATTAGTTTACTAATAGTATTAGAAATACAGTGTTGTGTACATTTTTCTGCTACAAAATTCTGTTTCAATAATTGTATTATTATTAATAGTAGTACTATCATTACATTAAGTTATATTTCTGTCAAATTTTTTGAAGTTATACTGATCTTTTGTTTAAACAGGTTGTTGTAAAGACCTTGAGGTTTCTGTTTGTATATGATATGATGGTAATTTTACTGAAAAGAAATGGTAAACTGCTCATGAAGTGGCTCAGAGCAGAGCAGAGCAGTGCTTATGTACTCCTGTATTGAGGTGGCAGAGGCTGAAAACACTATGACCATCACACACACACTTCAGTAGTAAACAAAACCATTCATGCAGAGACACACAGAACATGCAGGATTCAGATTTAAATGGTATTTTTGCTACATAATATTTACCAGACACTAGTCTATATCACATTTTGATTTACGTGTACTGTTCTACTTTTGATATATCCACCCGAGATTTAGCAATTTATGTGACATTCTGAGTTACACAGTAGCATAAATTCCATTATTATGATTGAAACTCTGTGTTTTTCACATCTCGGAAGTCATAGGGCCCTATGTATGTCACCATATAATCTGGCAGAACATTTAGAGTATTTAACATAGACTGTGTTATTCAAATTATGAGTTCAAAATATGCATGAATTAATTCAATAAAATCAACAACATGCATTTAGAAAATAGAAATTATTAGATTTTCAAGTGTTCCACTGCACTGAAAACAAAACTGCTGTGTGTCATGCCAGTCTCAGCCAGTAAGATGTTTATCGTACATTTATGTAAGGTTTGGACAAATGAGCGTTTGCTGTGGGTGGAGATGACCTGCAAAATAGAAATTGAAGTAATTAAAAACATTGTCCTCTTTGTCATTGTTATTGTGGTTGTTTAGACAAAACTTCTGACACACAAATAAGCGATGGCTTTTATCCTTTGTCATTTTATTGCATCAGGTTAGGACACAATGTACGACACAGTGAACATCTGTCTGAATATATACTGACTCTGAGCTTTATATAGCTCTTCAAGTGTAGTGTTTCTGAGATTATAATTGCACTAATGATTGCTCTCATTTCCTTTGACCTTTTATACATCATTAAAGCTAAAAGGAAGTAGGGGAAACAGACTATTTAAAGAACAGTCTGCAAAGTGTATGTTCATGGCCCTACAAAGTATATTTTGGTCTCTCAAAGCTCTCACAAGCTTTGTCCTGCTTCTCTGAAGTTATCGACCTCTCAGGCTTATTGCAGGGATATTTTCAGTGACCTAAAAACAGCTTTTGCTATGAATCAAGTGGTTTCTAAAGATCCAGTTTGCACTCCATAAGTATGCAATGCAAAATTTTTTTTTTCTTTATTTATGGTTAAAACAGCTGCTTTTTTTATCTTTCAGAAGTTGCTATATAAGAGCAATGTCTTATCTAATAGTCTTAGCATTTAATCAACTCAAGCTCATCTAACAGCCTAAAAACACTTTTGATTGTTACTTTATACTGAGGGTAACATGAGTCTCTACATATTCAATCATTTGTGACAAAGAGGTACAGTGTCAGTTGTTCATTTATTGAAGACTGTTTGGTTTTCATTAAACGCCGTTTTTTGATATCCTGTCACAGAAGTAAATAGTGACAGAAAAAGAGGAAGAAAGGAGGGAGAATCTCATTATTGTAACTGAAGAATGATGCCTGAGATACTAGATGTCAGATGATAATATAAAAACGTACTGCAGAGCTTCTGTTAGTCCTTTGTCAGGTTACTCCACGCATTCCCACAATGCCCTGCGGCTCCAGGTTGTCCTGTATGAACTGACAAAGACAGCAGGTGTGCAAATACTAGTAAGGCTCACTGAGCAAAGAGTTCAGATAGTGAGGGTAAACAAAAGACTCATTTGAATGAGCAAACAGAACACATATTAAAATGACTCGTACGAGTTACAACATTCATAGACATAGAAGACAGCCTGTAGAGCTGTTACATTAGTCCCTTCTTTCTTTCTATCTTTCTTTCTTCACTACTGTTACATTATTTGTCTTTATTATTTCTTGCTGTCTTTTTTCTCTTTCTTTCTCTTAACATGAAATTCAGTTGGATTTTAAAACCAGTAAGGTGATTGTATGCAGCTGGAGACTGTGTTATGGAAATTAGGTAGCAATGTATATTTGCTATTAGCTTAAAAAAGGTCATCTGTTACTGACACTATGGGAAACTCCTCCCCTACTTTTCCCACAAGGTATCTGGGTACCTATTAAATATCTTCAAATCCAGTTCTTCTTCTCAAATTAAAAAGCTACCCTCTCCATGTCGATTTGAACTGGAACCCTTCATAGAGGTGCAATAGACTGATAAGAAATAAAAAGACCCTTTGTTCTTCATGGGAATGTAATTCTCTGTAATTTATGTTAAATAAATTGTCAGGCCATGTGCACTTTGGCTCTACAATGTACTCTCTCTCTCTTTCCTCTTTTCTTTACTTTGTCATCTATTTTTCCGAACTGATTTGGTTTCTTGTGTTTACATTAGCCCTTCACAAAAATCGGATTCTCAGCATGTTGATTCACGGCTGTTTCTTTGGACTCGTTTGCTCGCACTTGCTACTTACTTTGTCAAAGCCAAAGAGGACCTGACGTTGTCTCCCATGCCTGAGGCGGAACAGGAGCATGGTTTTGTTCTGTAGCGGCGCATTGCTCCAAGGGCACTGATTTCCAAAGGCTGGCAGCTTGTACTGACATGCCGACTCATTTAAATTGTGCTTGACAGAACAACCCAGGGCAATTAATCATTTGACTAGCATGTGGAATGATGCTGTATCACAGACAGAGGAGAGAGAAAAGGACCTCTCGCACGTTTGCTCTTCCTATCCGATTCGCCAACCATGAAATTGTTATCATGCCCATGACAGCGTATTTTCCCTTGTAATAAAAATCTGCTCCATACAGAGGAGATCTTCTTTTCATTAAGACAGGGCAGTGGACATTCACTTGCTGTCACTTGTATCGTAACACATTAAGACATATGTTCTCTGTTTGATGCTAAATGAAGACAAGGTTCTGCCAGAGGCAAGAATGACAAAAAAGAAAGAAAGAAAAGTTTGATGCTGTGTTAGTTTTTCATAGCCACCAACCATATGGTTTGCCTCACTGCTGAGCCAGCTGCTGATATTTATTTCATATGCATATTAAAATTGGAGAGTGGATGCTTTGTAGACGGTTTCCAAAAATTGTACAGTGATTGCTTCATTGCTGATGGGTCTTTTATAAGCCTCAGAGGAATCCTTGAGAGAAACACCAGTCTGCACTCTGCTAAAGTGTGATTGAATGTTGCATTTAGCCTCTAATAAAGTTCTATTGGAGACTTCAGCAGCTGGCTCCCATCTGGAGTTTGTGGAGAGGCTTTTACTGTGTGCGAGTGTGTTTTGGGGTGCGTGGGGCTTTTATTTAAATATATTTAGGTAGGCGTAAAAAATGGAACACCTCCTTTTTGTTAAATGAAATTTGACTGGAAGAACATTGTGGTTATTATGCGAAAAGATGGCAAGGTTGATTTGTGCCACAGAAGCTGGATGACTACAAAAAGTACCTTTAAAGAGTTCAGTGATGTCTTAGACATGACGTTTGGTTGAAACCAATGAAACCAAAGTATAAACAGAAGAGGTTTGCAGTTGGTGCTAACAACCCAAAGTTACTGGATAAATGTTCCATCTGGATTTTTTTTTTTTTATGTGTGTGTGACAGTTCAGAATTTAAATGTCTGGTGAATTGCACTAAAATGTTAATGCGCTATCCTTTTTGAATAATGTATCACTTACACGAAACCTAACAAATAGTGTTAGCAGAAGCAAGGCTGAAATAAAAACGGCAATCAAGCCGTTTACTCTTGCATTTTCAAGTCTTTGGGCTCTTTTATTAATGCGACTCGCAACAAGACCCAAGCGCTTTGCATCGCAAGTGTAATGCTGTACCAGGTGGGCTACAGAGCAAAGTTACTGTTTCAGATGAGCTTTACATATGGTGCTGGTCATGTGATGTAAATGTCAGAATGTATTAGTCTACAAATCATGTGCCATGGTTGAAATTTTGTGAGGTCATAACAGTATTTTGCAGTAAGTTTGGTAAACTAAGATGATGTCTAATCTAGGTGATCATAATTTATGTAAAAAAAAAATGGTGTTTTACTGACACTAGTGTTCATTTTAGCTATAAACTGCAGTGAATTGTGTTTATACGTGTTTTTTTGGAGTTGTAGGTGCAGACATATTTTCACAATGAACCTAAGTTTGGTATCCAGATGAAAAAGTTTTAGTTATAGTTTTTTAGTATGAAAGTGGTCTAATTTCAAACGTCATGTTTACTTCTGTTGTCAGCATACAGATGCAGTTGTGCTTTTAGTTGCTTTGCTTTTCTCAGATGCAAATTCTTGGAAATGAAGCCTTTAAATGCATCACTACCAAAGGGGTTTAACAGGATGATTCACTGTAGGATTTATCACTTATGAGCACTTTTAATACATTTAATCTACACTTCTCATTCTTATCATTGATCCTTTGTTCTATAGTAAATAGAACCTCAACCTCTGTTTTTGCTCATCTCCTTCCCTTTCTCTTCATTAGTTGATATAATGAAACGTTGTAAAATGTATTATAATGAGTTGAACCAAAAGGTTACAGGAGAAGTTAACAGCTAATAAAAGTGATTAAAAATAGTCTAACAAGAGTGCTTTGTTCAGTGTATAGGAAGCAATATTTTGGCCTCTAAAGTGTCTTGTATCAATAAGGATTCCAATCTAAGCGTTGCTGCATAATATTTTTAATCGCTTTCAATATAATCAACTTTTGATTTACAGTTTAAAGAGATTCAACTTAAATTCACTTTTTAAACTCCCACTCTTCTGTACAAATGACGCTCTCAGGATTTAATAGGACTTTTTTGGGGCGGTTAGCAGTTATTCGATTTGACATTATAACTGTTTCATTTTGTTCTGTGTGCTTTCTAAAAACTGACCTTTGAAACTTAATGGAACTGATCGTAGTTCACACTCGAAAATGTCCCTAGCAGAGCACACACTCCTCAGTAAATGGAGATGAATAATCTTTGCTAATAACGATTAACACATTGGCTCTGTTGCATTTTTAATATTTGTTTGAGCGATTCAACATAGAAGCCAATGGCATGGGTCTGAGGCGGGACGAAGAGTTTATCCAACCAAAGGCAGGTCGGTAAAGTGTTTGGAGAAACCTGCCCAGAAACCTGTCATTGCGCTGCTAAATGTTCAGAAATTAAACACTTCACCTTTAATGAACTTGCATGACTTAGTGTGTTTTCTATAAACGTACAGTTAGTAGAGGTTACCAGATGTTGCAGCAGCATTAGCATCTGTTTGCTTGGTCCGCCGGACAGTGCGCTTCGGAGCCTTACACTCTGTAAAACCCCCAATGGTAGATTGTTTTAGGATCATTACCCTTCTCACTCACCCTGATAAAGCTTGTATGAGAGCGTTCATCTCCCCATTCTCCTCTGAGCCACATGTCAGAGCCCCGGAGACTGGAATCTCCAAAGCTCTGTTTACACATGAGCTCAATGCACTCCTGAGCTCAGCTAGCCTCACCGAGCACCGCGGTGTAAAAGAAGACCACGTTCGCTACTAATTAAGTGCTGGGGTGGAGTCGGAGCTGTTTGACGTCCCCTTGCTTGAATAGCCATTCTGTTCTGTGCCAGTAGTGAGAGAGTGAATTGTTATCGGTGTAATCTTTGTGGGTTGAGCACATAAACAATGTCTCTTTAGTATAGAAACATTCTGTGCAGCTCACTCGGTGTAAATGACAGGCAGTGTTGTGTTCATATAGAGATCTGATTTAGCCGTATAGGTTTTCACCACTTTGGCATGCGAGACCTCTGTGTTTAACGTCTTTGTTCCCAATCCAGGGGTGCCGTAGGATACAATCTACTTGTACAGCGTTCCTCGTAAAGATTGCTAAGCTACAGAGCTAGAGAGAGCCTGGCCCCTGTCTAACTGAGGCTAAAGGGCTGGAGAGGAGAGCTGTGATATTTGAAGTAATTCACAAGTGCATGTGTTCGCACATTAGTGGGATGCAGTCGGACAGCCACAAGTTTGAGAGCTAATTACAGTATTTAAAGCCTATCAGTTCCATGTGATTGCTGCTTGTGCTGGGTAAACGGCTTTTATTTGGTATGCTGTGGAATTTTCCCCTCACAGCGAGGGCTCTGTGGCAGCAAATTATTTTCATCTTAATTGCATGTAGGTGGAGACATGAAATAATGGGGCATATTTGTGTTCAATCTGCTGTGTTTTCATTACATTGTGGAGGAAAACATTGTTAGCGGGAGTTAATTAACAAATATGAGTAATTGCTCTATGCTCATATTTATCACTAGTGTGTTCGCAACAGGCAGGCCTGAAGCGCTAACGACAAAGTGCTACATAAATCAAAGTGCTTTTCTTTGCCAAAGCAGAGCCCTTGGGAGGTACCTTAGAGCTTAATTAGAATCTAGAAGGATTTTTTTTTAAGTGTGAGGTGAGCAAGCACTTGAATAACAATGATAAATTAGGCCCCAGAGCATTGCCTGTATGTTTTGGACCGTGTGCGCAATGTTATATCCTATTTCTATATAATTCATAAAGTGTGATGGCAGAGGCGCCGCGCCAGACGTTCTGCCGGTCCTGTCGATTTGATGAGAGAGATTAATGCAGGGATTGCTGTTGCTGGCAGAAAAGTTTACTGAAATGATGCCAGAGTGTTCACTGCAGAATTACCCAGATGGGATTACGTGGACTATTCAGATTTTACGAGGCCGTTTAGAATATTTTTCTTGTCACGGAGTAATACGAAGAGATGCTTAATGTTGTGCTTCGCTGTCAGTCATAATTCAGGGATTTGGCCGACCAAAATGTTTGGCATCCAAAATATTTGTGGTCAGCCAATAAAGTGTTCATTTTTGACTCTTGATGGGAAATGACTGTGTAACTTGAGAAGTCTTCTGTTTCATCAGTTTTCAGTTTTTCTTTTTATATGTTCTATTTTTAGAACTTCATTATGGGGTTTAATTGTAATAAACTTTTAATGCACAAAACCAAATATATTTATATGTGAAAACCAGTACGATGATATATAGGCAACCTGTTGCTGGCTAAATTAAATAATTTACTTTTATATTGTTTCTGTATTGAAGCCCTGAGGCCAAAGCAATTGTTAGATTCAATTACTCTTAATGTTAGATTCATTAATCAATTAAATAATTTTTAATTAACTTAAAATGTTTCTATTACACTTTTCAGCATAAATGTAGTCCCAGTTTACTTTAACTTTGACTAAACCACATATTGGGGGGTGGGTCTTAGGATCCTACTTTGAAAACCCCTGAACTGACCAATCACCAGCATTGTACAGCCCCCTTCAGAAAGACTACATTCATCACTTCGCCACAGAAAGGAGCAGACTCAGCGGAGTGCTCTTATGTACATGTACAGAGAGCATGTCGCTAATGCTAAGGACGGTGTATTGGCAACTAAAGGCTTCTGTTGCACTACCGCAGCAGGCCTTGGAGGTGCACTGAATGTTGTCTGCGGATTTTAAAAAAAAAATAGCACACACAGTGAAAAGACTTGTCTGACAGACACTTGTGCGATTCTTGATTACAGTCATACTGATACTCTGTGGACATGCATATGGACTGCCTGCCTGTCTTGGCACCAGATTCAGCCATCTGGCCTCAATTATGCTTTAAACATGCTTTGTTGTACATGACAAGTCCACACTGACAGCGAGTCTGCCAGTGTTTAAATGTCATGCCTCTGGCTACGATTATACTCAATCAGTCACTCTGATTTTAATTGGAATGGTTGAGGATGAGTGGGAGACGTGAATGAAAATAAAAATGTCTTCATCTCTGCTGTGGTCAGTTTGGAGGTTTTAAGTGTGGCTGTGCTTAAACTGCTTGGAATTGAAATTTGTACTTTACAAGGTAGAGTATCCTGCATTATCCTTTCAAATGAAAAAAGGCATGTTTGCCAAGTCTCTTTGAAAAGGTTTCTTTTAGAACAGTTTTTGTGTTTGCTTCTGTCAGAACTACAGTAATAATCATAGTAAGACATTCAGACATTTAGGACTAGCCACAAAATTGTTGCACATCCCTTCTGAGTAAGTTAATTAATTTGTTCTCATTATGTTTTTTATCAGTCTTTTTATTATCTTCATCACACAAGAGTAAGTATGGAAGCAGTCCATCTCTCGTTTCCCACCATCCTCAGATGCATTCCATTTCAGACCTTTCTCTTTTCTCTTAGGCTCGGATTAGCCACTTGCCATTGTCTTCTCCGGACCTGCTGTTGTGGTAAATTGGCTGGCTGTGCTGTTTTGAGGTTACTGCTTTCAAAATACCCACGCTAACAGTGTTAGGAGTACACACATGGTCCCAGAAGACCTCTTCAGATGCAGAGAAACGGGTCAAACACTGACCTAATGAAGACAGATGGAGGTGGACAGTGTCTACATGTGCTGTGGATGATGGTCGGCCTGTGGAATGGTTTGTGTGTCTTGGCCAATCTGTTATTTTTAGTATAGCACTTCTCCCATTTGACCTTTAACAGAGGTCAAGACTCAAACACAGGATTTGTTATTGACCCCCTTTTTTCAGACTTTTCACAGCAAAACTGCACAATGTCCTTGTGGTGAAGGACTGTGCATTTTTCTGGACCCTAGTGCATAATTGAAACAGAAATTTAGTCTTTAAGCAATATGCTTGAATCATTAATTATATGTTTATTATATGACTTTATCATAGGATGTGTTTAAAAAGTTTTGTTGAGGTCAAATTGTGTCTTGTGCATTGCGTGATTGACGTGTACATAGATTCCTCAGTTTCCTAGTTTGTTGTTGATGTAGTGCCAGAATCCCTCACAGGTTGATTTCCACAGTCTCTCCAAACTTCTTTGTAGTTGAAGATAAGTTCTCTCCATCCACACCACATGAAACCTTTTTAACAATGTGGCACAGTTTCAGTAATTCACAGTTTTATTTCGGTTTCTCTTTGATCTCTCTGCTGTCGCGCTGTCTTCAAGAGAGGAATAATTTTAGGGCATATATGTGTAAATCCTTAGTGCTCTTTTGTTCCTGGGCTCTCAAAATGCCATTATAATGACCAAAAGGGAATAGAGAAGATTAGGCATTGTAATTTGTGCAGCACTGTCGTCGTAATCTTAGCCCTTCTTTGAAAAAGCAATGTGAAAGATGACAGTTCAGGTGTAAACATACACACAGGATGGCTATCGAGTCATTCGAATGCCTCTGGTGGTTTGTTTTTCATATTTCTTCTATTATTTAGCCTGGAATGCTGTTTGGCTTTCATATATGAGCAAGACCTCTCTTTTCATACAGCTGTGTGTGAATACACAATAGGTGTAAACGGTCTGTGTGGCACAAAACCTATAAACCGTTTTCATTATTCAGGCTAATTTATATCAACCACGCTGTTAATCTTCCACAACCTGTTGATTGCTTTGTTTCTCGACACATTTCTGGAGAGCGGCCATAACTGTGTTTTCAGAAGGACTCCTGTCAGTGGCGCCAGGCTACACAGCCACAAATTGGAATGTGGCACTGGCCCGGGAATACAGCCAAGATTTAAATTAGACAATAACCTCTGGCCCCTCATGCAGGCTTCTCTCTGCAGCTGTAGGCTGATCCATTTGTTTAATATGGTGGAGTATTCGCTAGAATAATAAGCTGATGTATGAGCTGGCTCTTAACAGTTTGTGTTTCACAGACTTACGAAGACTGAACAACAGGCAGGCAGAGTGCCCACTGCAGATGTATCCAAACAGCAATAAAGGAAATGTACAGTATGTAGCGGCTAAATATACACATTTAGAGAAATTAGTCATGGAAATGATGAATACAATAGAAAATGCTCTTCTGGAAGTTTTACAGAGAGTTTCTTGGTAATATGAAAATGCATTTAACATTTTTATAGGGTACACTTTTTATTGCGTTATTTTTTTATTATACAGGGCTTGTTGGTACATTCCAAAACCCTAAATGAAATTAGGTGCAAGTCAGCATACACATAAACTGTGTTCACTTCCATATGTGTGTGTGTGTGTGTGTGTGTGTGTAACTGGATGTTCTGTTCTATTGTGGGAATCTCTAGAGCTATATCCAGGGTGTAAGCTTGACTGTGGCACACAGCCAATGCTGTACCAATCGAGATCAAAGATGAAGCTTCAGCTAGTCAGGGCTTTTTTTTAAAGGGTTGTCTGTAAGGACTGACATAAAATAACTGACCTATAACTCTAGCACAGAAAGTTACAGAGGTTGTCATTAATCGGAGGTATTTCGACAAGACAAAACAGAACCGTTTTGTCTTGTCTAAATACTTCAGATTAATGGCAACCCCCATGGTAGGTCTGGCTCTATTACACAGCAGAAACAGATGCCGGGTGGCGGGAGGTGACAATCCCCAGTGTGCTCTTGTGTGACATCTTATGTCATACAGTATGTTTTTCCATATAGATGTGTGTCCAAATAGGACATGTTGCATTCTTATTGATTTTATTCTAATAATAATACTTACTACTACTACTAGTAAATGTACTCCTTTTAATTTGCATTCAACATCCCTCTTTATGTATCACAGTGGTATAACGTCGGTCATACTGAAAGCTCAGTGGATAGAAACTCAAGGACTTATATATGGATCCATTTCAAATCTCTCATCAAGTAGCTCTCTGATTTTATTGTTGCCACTTGTAGCTCTTTTGGAAAAGGTACACTAGTCCAGATCTTCTCTTTATCTCTCTTGCTGATATGTTTGTAAAAGGCCAGTTTCTACAGCAATAACTATCACGTAATGCAGTTTTAATTTATAAATGGCCGTTTATACACCCAGATGTGCTTGTTTTTAAAGAAACAGGGGTATAGTAGAATGCAATAACAGAACAAAAAGCCCAGAAGAACGAAGGAAAGAGAGAGAGAGCAAGAGCATGAAAGAGAGAGATGAGAGGAAGAGGTGACTGTCTAAAGAGAGTCTCTGTCAGTGTGATTGTATTCTCTCTGTGTGCAGTGCTTTCATGTAATGATTTTAGCTTTAAACTGACTTTTAGTGATCGATTTCTCCTGCGGATCAGAACAGCCCTGCTTTAGGCTCTTTGTGTGGGCCTGCTGGACAAAGATGTCAGTTTACACATTTACCTCCCTGAACTGTGTGTACTTTTGGGGTTTTATGTTTGTGTGTGCCGCTTATATTGTGTGTTATTCATGCCAGTTTAGAGGCTGAGATTTACTGTCTCCCTGAAAACTCAAAGGATAATTCCTTTCTCAAAGTGTTTTATTTTTGTAAGAAAGTAAACTGGAATATGCGTCACACTACAGTATTTTTGTTCAACTCTCCGGTTTGTAGATAATGACCATGTGACCTCAGTAAGTCTTCGAACAGGCTGTTGGTCATGGTCACATTCTTCTCAAATGGATTGTGTTTGGTTGTGTCGGGTCTTAGTTTTGTAATATTGTTTTTTTCCCCCGGGGTGATTGAATTCACTCTGTTATAATAATATCTTATTTCCCTCTGGAAACACTTGCATAAGAATATACAAACACTCAGGTTATGAAACCCAGCTCAGTATGGATGCTGGTTTCCAAAGTCAGTCAGGAGCTTCATAAAAGTGAAGCCTTGCATTTTTGTGCATATAACAGTGGCGAGATTCAGAAAAGATTGTCTGATAGGACCGTTTTTATTCAGTTTAGTTTTTTGAAATGTAAAACTACGTTTTTACAAAAATAATTAAATTAAATGTAAGTGAAGTGTTTTTGTGCAGACAATATAGGCATGCAAGAACAATAACATGTGAGAAGATTGACAGTTGAAACCTTTTTTAGTCAGTATATACATTAGAAATATAATATACTGTATATATATATATATATATATTTGTTGTTATTAAATATAATGTAAAGATTGCAATGTTTAAAGTAAATTAAGGAACTAATGTTTAAAAGAATAGTTCACCCAAAATAGAAAATTCTGTCATCATTTACTCACTCTTGAGTAGTTCAAAATCTGTATGAATTTCTTTGTTTTGGCAAACACAAAGGAAGATATTTAGAAAAAAGGTTTGTAACCATGCTGTTTTGGGTCACCATTGACTCCTATAGTATTTTTTGCCTACTATGGAAGTCAATGGTGACCAAAACAGCTTGGTGACAAACTTTTTTCAAAATGTTTTCCTTTGTGTTTTGGCTGAATTGTTCCTTTTAAAAAACAAACAAGAAAAATCATTGAGAAAAAAAACTAAAACTTGATGTCATCAATTAACTAGTTGGTTGTTGACTAGTCATCTGTTGTAATTTATCTCTAGCAGAGGCATGTCTTGAGCTCGTTACTGTTCACTAACGAGGCAGAGGTAGCATTTGCATTACTCCTCTCATCTTGTTAATTACAGAGGCTCCATTGTCTGATCTGACCCATTTACAGCATTCTCTCTTTCATTCTTTCAGTTTGTCTCATCCTCCCATCACGGCTAATCTCATTTGGCATCTGGCTCAATCCCACCCTGCCATGAACATGAGAGGGTCTGCTCTCTCACTGAAGAGAGCCAAGAGCGACAACAACACCCCCTGTGTCCGTTTCCATTCACGCTAACTTCTGTTTCCTGAAAGCTCTGCTTCGTTGTATTTCTGTTTATCGGCATCAGTTGTTAAATGTACAGCTGACAAGTGAGAGGTGATTTAAAGCAGTCCTTCTGTGATATCCGTTTGTGAGTAATGTTTGTACAATTAATATTCATGAGTTGTGGATCTGCGTGTGTCAGTGATGCAAGGAAGAGAGGCAGGTAATGGGATTTAAAACAGGGTGAATGCTGATGGTGTGAATGAATAACTCAAAGCCTGGAGCAGTGCTAGTGTACAAACACACACACACACACACTTTTTTCTTTCCTTTTGCTGTTTGTATTATGTAGACCCACATTAGTGATGAAATGAGGCATGAACTTTTTTCCATCTTCTCAGAATCCACCTTGTTCTCTCTGTCTCTTACTTGATAGATTTCTCTCTCTCTCTCACACACACACACACATACTTTCTCCGTCTCTCTCTTCAGCCTATTCATTAGGGGTTCAAGTGTGTAGCACTGAAACCCTATTGTAATTGTTAGGATTTTTTGGGGTTTAGCATGTAGAGATAGATAGAAAAAAGCATATTTTCAGCAATAACTAAGAAACCATTGGTCCGATCGGCTTAAAAATTGACATGCAGCATCTTGGTCCAAACTGGCGCAAGGCTCTATAAGAACATTGGTGTATCTCAAAAAACATGGACGCCATCGGCCAATGAATTTTGAGCACTTATTAGACAAGGTTAATGGAGGTCGATAGGAACGAAATTTGGTGGGCACATTCGACTCATAAAGGTTCGGCCCTAAAGGTCTGTAAGAATTCTAAAAGAAATTGGCCACTAGTTGACGCTGTGACATGGTATTTCACACATCCACACTAAATGCATATCATTTGATAGATCTCATTTAAAAGTGCCTCAAAAAGAAATATAGAAAATTACCTCCGATTTTAGAACATTTTCATATATATTCACACAAACATTTAATCTTTATATCATATGATACAGTAGGTCTCATTCTGAACAACTTTGCCTCAAGACTTTGCCTCAAGACTTTGCCTCAAGACTTTGCCTCAAGACTCTCTAGATTAACAATTACCAAAAAAAATATAGAATTTTGTACTTTGGTTAGCTATAACAGGATCATTTAAAAAGGGGTGTGGCCACATATAACACAAAAATGTGTAAAACCTGGTTAAAACATGATAGAATTTTCATAGAGCTCAGACTATAGGTAGCACTATAACCATTAAAAAAGGCATCAAAAACACAATATTTCCATAGTAAATAACCTTAAATCCCTCATACATTCACATATAGTCTATATATTGGTATAATATTATAGATCTCCTGGTTCTGAACAAATTTGTCTTTGGGATTAATGATGTCAATCAAACAGTTTTGACAAAAACTCTTCTAAACTCTTCTAAAGAGACTTGCAATAATAACAATGTGTGTTTGTATTTATATAATAGTTTAACCATTTCATTTCTGTGTGTGTGGGTAAGCATGCTTACTGAGTTTTAAAACCAACAAATAATTGTATCCGTATCAGCCTTCAAAATCCTTTATCGGTCGGGCTCTAGCTCAAACCCTGATCATTGCTGCTTGCAGCTATATTTTCTATATCTTTCTGTTTTTTTAACTTTCTCAAAGCAGTGATCTTTGTCAAAATTTTATTGGCAAAGTCAATATAAATGCCGTTCACAGCCCATTTTCTGTAATGTAACTTATTTCAGAGTGAAACTGGATATTCAATAATAAAAAAGTGTGTGGTGAATAAATTGGATTAATAAATATAAGCAGTGTGAGTTAAAACAGTCCAAGCATTAATATTTAACCATTTACTCTTAAAAAAAAAAGGTTTTGTTTTAGTATCTATGGCTTCACAAAGAACGCTTATCATCCATGGAACCTTTCCATTGCACCGAAAGTTCTTTATTTTTAAAAACAAAAATGTTCTTCACACAAAATGTTTCCTTTAAGAACTGGAAGGTTTTTTTGGGGAACCCTGAATGATTCTTCTATGGCATTTCTGTATATAAATATTATGGAGAAAAATGTGTTCCTTTGGAATGACTTGCATTCATGAATTTGTCAGAAAAATAGCAGGCAAGTCCAAGGGTTGCAGTATATTAATGGTTTATTGTATTACTTATAAGTTGAAAGTTGTTTCCTGTGGTATTACTATTCTTTTTGTAGTGTGGGGTGAGGAGTAGGCTAGTTCTTTAGATTTTAATTAGATGTTTAGTTAAAGACTTAACATCTAATTCTTTCTTATTTTTTTACATTTAACTTTTCTCTCTCCCCATTGTTTGCTCCAAAAACTACTTTTCCTCTACAGGGACACATGCTAAAAAAAGCTGAAAGTATTTGCTTTTCTCAAACTACTCAAGCAACACCAATTCGCCATACTGTATTTAAATGGCTGGGACTGTGTGTGACCTATGGAGCCCTGACAGCAGACTCTCACTGATGTAATAACAACAGAAAAAAGCAGGACAAGAACTTTATGAAAAAATGGGTAATTTTTCAGGGTTTCCATTTTCAGAGAGACATTATGCCGCTGACATGATGGTGCTGTATTGTGCGAGGCAGCGTGTTGTTCCTCTTTAGTGTAGATGCACCAGGTGAGCGCACCAAAAGGCCTCCTCGGCCCAAAACACCTGCTCTTCAAGTCTTGCAGCTGCTGCACGGGTACACGTGTATATTTTCTGGTTAGACTTTTAACATATCAGCCCATTCTTTTTCTGTCCCCCCGCTCTTTCTCTCGCTCACTCTCTCTCCAGGGCATAGACTAATTAATGGATACCATTCGCAGTTGATTAGCTACAGTTCCTTCGGTAATTACATTCGCATACTAACCACTCAGACAAAAAGATGAGGGGGAGAGAGAGAACAAAGCAAGGGAAAAATAAATTAATGCTCTTCTCATTTTGCTCTGATCTTAATTTGTTCCTGCAATTGTTTGCCCTCCACAATAAGATAAGAAAGCCCTTTTTCCTTCTTATTCCAACTCTTCTGGTTGTGTAACATCTGAGGGAATCACTTTGTTTTAAACAGACAAAAGCTTGCTGTTGGATGCACCGTTGAATCAGGGCCTTGAGGCTGTTGTGGTTGATGTTTGTGTGTGTGCGCATGTTCCTCACATGTGTGTGTCTGTGTGTGTATGCATGATTTGTCTGGTTATAGAGGGCCCTCTGTGCTGGCCCTCCAGCTGCTAACCCATAATTCCTCATTTTGCTTTTCCATTGTTCCTACCTGTCAGTGTGTTTGTGTCTCAGAAGAAAAGATAGGATGCCTGCCATTTCAACAATTTGCCATCATGTTTGATTTAGAGAGGTACAGATAGAATAAAGGATCAGATGAAAGAAAAGAGCTCAGTTTAAAAGGGGATCTGTAGAAAACTACATGTATGTACAGTACAACACCACCACCATCCAATAATATTTTCACATATAAAAAAAATGACCTGAATCTACTGGATGTAGCCTCAGGTGTTCACCTACTGTAATAAACCATGATTTTTTTCATCAGCCTGTGTGGGCATTTCAGTTTAGATGTAAGATGATGGTGTGACTCTCCCTCACTCATGCAATGCAAAGTTAGTCTGACACACCTAGCTTTCCCACTGATGCATTACAGTACAAGATGATGTGAGGGGAATTAGCAACTGGGATACTTCCTGTGTTATTATTACCCATTTACATGATCAATGAACCGCTTGGGTACTGCTTTCCAAGTTTTTTGTTTTTTTTTGGACCAAATATCCAATTAGCTTTAAAATATCTCATGGAAGAAGTAAAAGTTCAAATAAATCAGGCACTTTCGATATGATTATATTAATTGAATATATTTTTAACAGCACTATTTACCAACACAACACAGACTTTAGTAAGTGAAGATAAATAAAAAAGGAAAAAAATAGTCAGGACATGGCTCATTAAAATGATCGAATATGAGTTTTTGAATGATTCTGTTGAATAAATAACTGGCAGGACTCACAAAACTCACACAAGCTTTGAAAGTGAATCTCCAATCCAGAATCAAAGAATCAACTCTTTTAGAATGCAACTTCCTGCCCTGCTATTTTGTGCATAAGCAAAATGTAATTCTTGTATGGTGACTGCAGACTACAGTGAATTATATATAGAGAGGAGGGGGCAACTGAAATAACTAATGCATTTTCTTTTTTCTTTTGCAGTTTGGGAATAACAACAACTACATGAACATGGCTGATGCCAATGGAGCTCTATTAGCAGGAGATGTGAGTATACGCTTGAGGATAACCTTTACATTTCCATGGATTGTTAGCTCATGCCATGAGCCATATTATTCTGGAATCACGAAACAGTCATTTCCATGTCTAACCATTTATTGTTTTAAAACAAAGTCAATTAATTTAGCACGCATGCCTCTGTATGTTCAAATAAAATGATTAATTTCAGCGGCAGGTGTGCAGCTGCTGCATTTACATAAAACATGATTAGCTCCCTACAGGCCTTCCTGAACTGCTTTGGGATTTTCCACAACCCAAACCCTTTAAGCTTAGAGCTTGTTACGCCAGTGGCTACATGTTCATACACATACGCCCGCCATGTTCTAATCTGACTGAATGATTCCTCCAGTGGATCCAGTATGTTTACGTATCAATGCTTGGTGTTAACAGAGCGACCGGCTCAGTGCTGACTGGAGGTTGAGGAGCACAGAGGGCGCTGAGCGTTGAGATGGGATTAGGGTTGCTTTTGCAGGGTGATATACCACAGGTGCTCAAACCCTGCTGATATGCTCCAGGTGAAAGCTGCCATCAGGCTTTGGTGACAGCTGAAGGAGTGTGTATGTAAACACCTGTTCCCGTGATCATTTAAAGATACTATCAAGCTAGAAAAGGAAAGAAAAGTGGCACCTTTCACAAAAGTTATTCTTTCTCTCCATCATTTTTTTATCCCCTGTCAGTGACTCTGACACTATATACTGCAAATCACAGGTTGTATATCTCAGGCTGGCCTCACTATCTGTGTGTGATTGTATACAAGCACTTTACAGTATGTGTTGTCACTCACTGTTACACTCACTGTTGCCACTGCCTGATTTCCATCACATTTCCAATGCAAATCTCCTTCTCGCAATCTCAACGGCATCGAGGCTAAGCAAAGATAATGTCTGTGCACGTGAAGTGCGTTTGTAGCACATTTGATGGTAACGATGTGTTAGTGTGGGCATCTGGCTTCATTTTTAAATGTGAAGTTTAGGCGGTGAAACCACAGCTGTGTCACAGGCAGTTGTACCGACATTTAATCGAGTCGGTTGCAATCTCCGTGAATTCTTCTGATAAAAGCTCCAATGCCAAGCTCCATGTTGGCACCTGCAGTGGAAGTAGAGCTGTCGAGTGTTGACTGAAAATTTCCCCCAGTTGAATATTTTCCTAAGAAATAATGTTTCCTCCTTCGCACTGCAGCTGGTATTATGACACATGACACAATGAAATTAAAAGCATTAACATTTAAATTCCTCTTTTTCACATACCTGAAATAAGTGTAGGGAGGTGGGAGGGGGATATTGTTTCTTGTAACTCAAGCTGAAGAGAAATTAAAGGGACTTTACCCTAGTGAGTGTTGTAATTTCACAGTGTGATGGGTTTTCCATGAGCTTTAGCTCTTTCATTAATCTGCTTAATGTGTCATCTTTAGGCGAGAAAGAGAGGGAGACTGGGAGAGAGAGGCTAAGTATCTCAGAGTCTGACACTCAGCACTTTGTGTATGGGCCTGAATATACTCTATATGACATTAGATTTAATGTAAACCAGGTTTTTACACATCATTTATTCTTTTGAAGAAAAAAAAACTATGATGCATGGTAAAAAAAAATCCTGTTTAGTTTAAAAATTAAAAAAAAAAACAGTAGTTGTGGTTGCCAGACATTCAAAAATGAAAATGACTTTAGGTACTGCAGAATCTGTTCCAACAACAGAAAACTACAGAAGCAGCACTGATCTGTATAAGTGGCCTGTTCATTAATTAAGAAGAATACTCGTGTTGGTGTAGATGGTAGATGACATGGTCATACTGTACACACAAACATAAATAACCATCAGAGTAAAGACTCGTACTGGGATGATTATTGTGCTTGAACATCACCAACGTTTAACGCCTCTTGAGTAAACAAAGGGTGCCAATGTGAGTGTGCACACCAAAACGTAAACATTGAACCGTAAAAACATTAAAAAGTATCTGTCTTGTATTTTTGGTTTGACGTGCTTGCGTTAATAACTGGCTGACCAGTGCTGCTTTTGTTCACATGCCTGGAGCTGCTGAGGCAACAGTACATGGCTTGGTGGTGCTCCAGCACAAAACGGTCTCGCCAAACCCAATGAAAGTAAATTGACGAAGAAGATGCACTGAGGCAAAACAAATGTAGAGCTGCTGGTCTCGTTGGTTTCTGAAAATAAAAAGCTTTATGACAATTTGTCATAAATACACTGTTTTTGTTGTCAGTTAACACAGAAGCATGTGATTGGTTTTGACAAGCGCATCTTCTGGCTCCCTTCTTCTTTGTGAAAAACGAGTGTCAGAAGTCAAAAAATTTCCACAGTGCCACCTTGTATACTGGGGTATTTCTGTTTTTCATTAAGGGCCATTGGCAGCGAAAACAGGAAAATCATCCCTTACCACAAATCACTAAAATAATGCAATAGTACATGTCGAAATGTCCATTTACTGTTTTTCCACAGTAAATTTGACAGTAAGTCATAGCTTTTACCTGCAAAATATATTATTAATATGACAGATTGTTATAGTAAAATGACATATAATGCCATGCAAAACTATTTACACAGTATACGGTAAGATAGCCTACGTTAACCAATTAACAGGTATTTTCTGTTGCATTTTTAGTTGCAAGGTGTAAATAATTCATACACAAATATTTCAGATATGATAATCCACATTATCTTGAGCATTGTAATGCAACATGATATGGAAACAGTATATCACTGTGCTTGATAAGGTGACCTCTTCCTTCCTGCTGTTGAACTGAAACTGATACGGCCATATTGAGTTCCACTTAGTAATATCACTTATCACACACAATCTCATTACACACATGTAATCACTACTGTATATGTAGAAATGGATTTGGAATGGCTGCTATTGGACTCTGAGAGTCTTTGCGACTGTCATCTGAGGAGTGCTTTTCTCTCTGCTCAGCTGATGTTAGGAGCTTTGCTCTATCGATCCTCCTAACCATCATGCTCAGTAATTGTGATGCACTGCCTTTTAACAACTGCTGCTTATGTCTCTGCTGAATCAGTTTACTAAATCTACAAAGTGAAAGGGCTTATTGCTTCATAATCGGTGCTATTGCTTTACCTTGGTCATCTCAGTTTAGCATGTGTGGCTGATGAATGAATTCAAGTTAGGCGTTTAGAACAGATTTGTTAGTTAGAGTTGAATTAAAGGTATAGCTCATCTGAGAATTTAAACTCTGCCATCATTTACTTAGCATTATTTTTTTTCATAACCGATATGCAAGCCTGCATGCAAAACAAAAGATGGTATTTTAAAATATGTTGGTTTTGGTTACCACTGACCTTCATTGTACAGACAAGAAAAAAAACAACTTTGCTTAAATGTTCTTTTATGTTGCACGGTAGAAAGTAAGTCATACAGGTTTGATACAACGTGAGGTTGAGTAAATGATTACAATTTACATTTTTTAATTTTTTTTAAAATATTTGGCATTTACAGATTATCATACAAATTAAAATAATTGCAGACATGAAAGAATAATAAGCACTACTGTAAACTCCACCCAGGCTCTTGCTTTGTTATTCTGCACTAATGAATGCTTTAGGGTCGGACCGCCTTACAGTGCCAGGTAAAGTGAGGAAATTATGACAGAAATATTACACTGTTGTATTTTGTGCACAGATGATATATGTATAACCTGAGGCTGTTTGTAAATTAAAATCAATCGTGATTAATCTCATGATGTTTTTTAATAAACATTATTAATTTATCGCAATTGGTTTTATCAAAATTTGCCTCTAAATATATATTCATATAAACTGTTCTGTGCGTTCTGTCTGAGCAATATAAATCGAAATATAATAATGTTTTATTACTGCCTAAAGATCTATAAGATCTTTGTTTTACTGAACAAAGACACCTGTGTTTGATTCACCTTAAAAAAAAAAAGCAACCCGAATGAAAATGCACCTAGCTGAACTTGCCTTTATATTTGAAATCGAAAGTAACTTTAGCTTTTAAAGTGCCTCAGTAGATTTTTAGTTTTCATGTTTGGTCAGTTTAGAGTTTAGTTTATTTAGAGTACAATTTGTTTGAAAATATGGCATACAAGTCAAACCAGTCCATGACCACATGCATATAAAACAAATAAGTGTGAACACACTGAAAAAGAATGCTTTCATCCACTGATCCGAACTGAGGATTGAAACCACTTTACACACACTGACCTGAGCTTTCACCACACACACACACACACACACACATACAGTCTCCAGTAACCTACTACCTCATCCCACAACTCCAGCACTACAGTGACAGCTGACAGCTTCTGTATACTACAGCCATGCTACCAACATACTGTATCTCAATTCTCATTTCCACACACCACCTCACTGTCTCCAAGAGCAATGTTAATTTAATCTCTGCCTTCTCTCTCTCGTCTCATTGTGTTCAGTCAGGTGTTCAGTGTTTTGTTTGTTATTTGTAAAGGTCAGTGTCATTTTAGTTATGCTCTGATGTGAAAAAGATGAAGAAAGGGACTATATGTACCTCACATTTGATCTTTGAATGTCGTATCAGATCTTACAGCACAGCTGTGTGTTGTTGGGACATTTAGGTCGGGCCACTCTCTTTTTCTCTCCCTCCCTCTCCTTCTCACTCTTTCTTTCTCTCTGCGGTATTGTACTGTGAAAACATGCTGGCACTGCAGGTCTTATTCATAGAGAAAGGTCATGAAGCAAAGTAAATGAAAAGAGCACCACTCTCTCTCTCTCTTTCTCTTCCTGTTTTCTCTGCTTTGCTATCATTCATTTGTCCTGTTTCACTCTACTTGATCAATCTTGTATTTACTTTTTATTTAGTTCTTCTCCCTTGCTCAGTTTTTTTTTTACCTCCCTGTTTGCCTTCAGTTTCAGTGGCAGGGATGTCTTGTGATCACTATCATGTGCATGATATCTGAAGCATACTTCTCTCATGACACAATTTTTATTAATGCCTCAATGCTGCTGTTTTGATTAACACACTGTTAACTGCTGCAATGCCACAGGGAGGGAAAATGAGTTTGTAGCTTGTGTGTTAATGGAGAAGTGGGAAACAGAGCTGGGCTGGCCGCTAATGGCTTTAGTTGGAGGTAATGTGAACATGTGTTAGGCACTGCAAGCCCCTGGCCCTCACTCTGACAAAACACACCACTGCCTTTACAAGATTCGCTGCTCACAGCTGTGGAAAAAAACGCTGCAAGTTAAATGCTGGAATGGAGCCACATAAAAAATGAAATAAGAGGGAGAGGTGACAAAAGAGAGCTGATTATTAGCCTTCCCCTCGGCTGGATCTCATCATACAGGCATTGAATGAGCCTTGAGTCTCTATATATGTGTGAGTGGGTGGTTGGGTGGTTGTGCTGGGGGGATGGTGATCAGGTTTTGCATACATTGTGAAGACCAAAATGACCTTATTAGGCAGTAGGGAACCCCAAAATCCCCCACCTTGTGACCACTCAATGACTATGAACAAAATGTCTTAATAAAAGTACTAAAAATGTCTAAATTAAAATCTTCAATTCAGAAATGTTTTGGTGAAAGTTTAGTTTGGATGCAGGAGAAGTCTTAACATGGTGTGTCTGTTGACCTACATTTACCTGCTTTAAAATAAGAAGAACATAAATAAGCTCTAATAAAAAATGTGCTGACAGATTCCCTGTACACATTATGCTTTTACAAAAGAATAAGAATAACACTGGAAGGAAAGAAGATTGAGAATGAGGAAGTGGGAATATGAAAGACAAGATATAGCAGGATATAGCAAAAGTGATAGCAGGAAGAAAGACAAACAGCTTTAGAGGATGGATGATGTGTTGACATGATGTTGATATGCTTTTTTTTGGAAGCAGTGAAGGAAACACGTTGAGAGAATTATAGTGAATATTGAGAACAGGACTGAACATGAAACGAGAGGTTCTGAATACATAAAGCAAGAAATTGAGGGACACAGGAAGAAACAAAGAAAAGAGAGAGAGGAGCGGAGCGGAGCGGAGCGGAGGTCAGTGAATTCCTCGATGAGGAGCCCAGAGCAGGTAGTCAACATAAGCAAATTAAGTGTGACGATATGCTGTAATTCACAGACGGAGGGATTTGGTCGTTTGATGAGCAGATTTGGAGGTGCAACTGAGAAGAACAAAGTGCGACACTTTTGGATAGCCGAAATAATCTGTGTGAACATTCTCTAAACCCATCACTCCCTGCACTTTCTTTTCTCCTCCAGTCAACATCATCCAGCTTGGATTAAGCAGCTTTTATTTTGTCCTCCTGCGAGTGTGATAGCCACACAATATTGCATTTCAGATTCAGACATCTTTTTTCCCATCCTGTTTCATGGAGAATGTAATGGTTTGGGTCAGAATAAACATCCATTTCTTGTACAAGTATTAATAGGTTTTCTTATCCCTTCTGCTCTGGTCAACAGATATTTCACAGCTCTGAAATGAAATGTGTTTTCAAACTTCTGTTATGATAAGTCAGTAGCTTGTGTTAAATTTCTGTAGGCTAACATTGTAGTGATTTCAGGTTTTTTTCAACTTTACAGGGCAAAATTCATCTCTGATTTACTCCTTTGTCTTTTCCTTAGACGTTTCATACTCCAAGTCTTGGTGACGAGGAGTTCGAAATACCCCCCATCACCCCTCCTCCTGAGACCGAGCCTGGAATGGGCCTCCAGGAGGTGGACTCACCTTTCCCCGGGCTACCTGACCACCCCAACTCTCAGCGGGGGTCGTTCACCCCTCAGTTCCCACCCCAGAGCCTGGAGCTGCCCTCAATCACCATTTCCAGAAATATGATGGAGCAGGAAGGACAAATCAACAATGGGCATCCAGGGGTAAGAGTCTGGTTATTTGCTTGAACATTTTAAAGCTCTTAATGTTTGCAGATGTTGAAGGCAGTCGTTATGCAAAGTCAAAAATGACACAAAAATATTTCCACAACATCATTCACTGGCAGTTACATGTAGCTTTTAGATCCTGCTGGATTTAAGTGAGGATTTAAATCCAGGTAGCTTTCCTCCTCTAAATGCAAATATGTTTGACAAAGGTGTTATGTGCAAAACAAATCAAGGTGGCGGATGATATGTGTCGTTGTTATAAAACTGGATATGTATTTGTAGATTAAGGAGTAGTCCATCCATAAATATAAATTCTGTCGTCATTTCTTATAATCTTCCATGGAGCTCAAAAGGTAATATCCTGGCCACACTTTCCATTTTTAAGAAAGTAAATTAGAACTGGTGGCGAACTCCAAAATGACATAAAATAAAATAAATAAATAAAACACATACATGTTCCCTATATCTCATGCAAGGTTGGTCCTAGCCCTTTTCCTATTGTTTGTTAGGCAAGTAGCAATAATTAGTTCTTGGAACAAACTGTTCTGTTTTGTAGCATCTGTTCATTAAATCAGTTTATCCAGTTCTCAAAACTGGGCCGAATTATTAAATAAAAAATTAACTAATTTGCTTCTTAGGTTATGGTTAACAGCTTACTAGATTAAATAAATATAATTAATTAACAACACACAAAGCTATCGGATGGCTTCGTAAGACTTGGATTACATTGCACAAGACATAGGAACCACTTGATATTTCTTTGATAATGGTATTTGAAGGGTTTTCTTCCAAACTTCTCGTTCTCATTCATTATGACTTCATGGCAAAGAGCAACCAGTATATTGAATAAAGTTTCTATTTTTGTGCTCCATAGAAGAAATCAAGTCATAAGTGCTTAGAACAACATGTGGATTAGTAAACGACAATATTTCGAAAAGACACCAGAGATTAGATAATAAAGCCATGCAATATAATTGTGTAGCTTAGTTCAATCCATTTTTTAACCTTGTGTTGCTGTGGTGACTAACATGCGAGATAAAATAAAGGTCTAGGCAAGCATTTGCTTCATAATAATCATGCTTTATGATCAAGCTTTTATGGCTGTTAATTCAGAGAAATGGCTCCTAAATGCCACAGACATGTATTCATCAAAGAGGAAGTATTGAAAATGCCATGTCTAGACTAGATATTCTAAAACCGCTATTACAGAAATGAAATCGCTATCAGAGAACTTTGAATACATAAAAGGACACAAAGTGACATTAGGCAGCAGATGATGCATTGGCAAGCTTTTGATGTTTCAGTTTTTGAGATTTTTCATGAACTGTTTTTATTTTTATTTTAGTTTCATTCTGAATAGTCCCTCGTTTTCCCTTAGCCTACAACATATATGAGGAATAATATATCTTTATTTACATTCCAATATGGATAGGCACCATCAAATTTTATTGCTCTTTTCCTGGCCATCCGTGCTGCTGGCGAGTAAAATAATTGCAGCTTTTAAAATATCTGTGCTGCATAAGTGACCGCCGGAAGGCTTTTTGCCTAAAGAATTTTCATTTCATGGTCAGTTAAGCTCGTATGCATCTGGAAGAAAAACGGAACCTTGACACAATTACAACACGGCCTGTTCTCAGTGCGCTGTGAAGGGATTCGATTTGATTCTCCAACATTATTCCTCTTTAGCAGCTCTTTCTGTGGACAGTGGTTCTGATTGTGTGGGGACTATATTAGCGGGTTTGGGGGAGAAAGAGGGCACTCTGCTCTGTGCCTGGTGGCATTGTGACGTCCCTCTGATTCTTCTCTATCGCTCATCACTCATTGTCCTCCTGAAAGACTCTCCGTCTCTCTCCTCTTAATGGAATTGATCTCAGTTTGTCCTGCTCTCTGGGACTGGTACAGACAGTGCCGTGCCTTTGAGTCAATGCCTCACATTTATAAAGGACTCGCTAAGGGTTAGTGGAAGTTAGCACTGTAACCTCCAACGTTGTCCTTCAGTCATTCTATTTCCAACTCTTAAGTGCAACTTAAACAGATCTATGAGGGATCAAAACAGAACAACATACCTGTGCTAGTTTCATCTGCCCTTTGTGTTTCTGCATTAAAGCCAACAATTCCTCTAATTCCTTTCCTCTAATATTCCATATACAGTATGTCAGGCAAAATTAGCCACAGATGCTGCTGGCCAAACCCAAAATCCATTTCTCAGCTGTGAAGAAGTCTGGCGGGATATAGAATGTGAAGTCATTATTTATTTAATCTGTTCGCCTAACAAGCTCCTGCATCTCGTTTGAGACTCGCCGGAATCTGGGTTCTAAATGGATCTCAGAGTCAACGGCAACCGATAGAGACACAAATTATGTGATCACCTATTAAGCTCCGTAGAGATGTTCTTGGAGGTTTTGCAGAGGTTTAACATCTAATCTTTTTTTAAAGCAGTGTGCATGAATTAAAATGCAATAGAAACAATCTTAAAGCGGTTTATTTGTTCTTTTAATACACTGCGATACAATGCATTATTTTGTTAATTCGCTTTTTGTAGAGACTAAGGATGTATATACATCTATATACAGTATATATAGATGTATATACATTATTTAATAAGCATCAATATTTTGTCTAAATGAAAGAAATAATGAACGGGCAGTGTATTTATACAGAGCAGGTGTTTGTGGGATTCGAAGCAATTTACAATGGAACAGTTTGTTTTTAAAACATGATCCCTCACAAACTGACTGGGGTCTGACTGCTGTGTCTGTGAATAAAATGGAAAATATGACCAGTGTTGCAGAAACTATATTTTTCTTCTTCTCCAATACCAAATACACACCCGCTTTCTCTCTCCCCCACTCTTTCTCTTTACACGTTTCTGTTATCTTATCTCAAAGCTGAGTAGTTGTGACATCAGTTGTACATCAATCTCTGAAAGTGGATTTTTTTTCGCCCCCCTTCACCTTCATGTTTTTCTTTTTCTTCTTCTTCTTTTTTTTTTTTTCTTTCGTCAGACAGCCATTGTGACATATTGGACCAGTAAGAAATGAAAGATATTCATGCAGGCATGCAATACTTGTAATGAAGTCTCAGCCTGACCTTCTATGTGATTGATTCTGTAATTTAGTTTTCTCAGCCAGTACTTGAAATGAAATGAAATCATGTTGAACAAGTTTTAAATACCCATAGTGCAATGGGAGAGATGGAAGGAAGGAGGAGGTAAGGGAAAGAGATGAGAGTGAGAGGAGAGGTAGGTTGGAGACATTTTTTTAAGGCATCGGAACAATGTTTGGACCCTTTTTTTCAAAGGGAACGATTCGTACAGGGTGCATTGAGCATGAACAGTATATGAGCTGCATGAAAAGAGAGAATGTGTGTGTGTGTTTTGTAGATGGAGCGAGAGAGGATAGTGAGTAGGTGGAGGAGAAATAGGAGTAGAAAACAATTTATCTTCACGCTACCATGGTCTCTGCAAGCATTCAAAATTCCATTTTCTTATTTATTTTGTTTATTTTTCCTCGAAGAGCCAGTTATGCAGGTGCCCATAAATGGTTGAAAAATAAAGCAGCATGTTGGTTAAGGTTCCAGTGCAGCTGTGAATATGTGCAGGGGGCTGATAAACTATTCATAATAGAGCTGACCTTTTCACACTGGCCAAACTTGTAAGATTCATCCTCATAATTACCATATAGATGATTTTACTCCTTTTTCTGTTATGGAACATTTCCAAGAGCTCCGCGGAAAGATTGAATGGAAATTGAACTTGTTAACATTCTTTTCAGCATGGAACAGCTCATACCAAGCTGCTTTTAATAAACTCTCCAATTCCATTCCCACCCCCCACAGAATCCCGAGGCTGGTATCTTAAAGAGCAGACCCGAGACTCTCAGCCTTTGACACGGCATCTTCAGATTCTTATCCAGATCGTCTGAAAGCAGTATTGGTTATGTTATGGTTATGAACACATGCTGGAAAAAGAGGTCTGGGCTGTTTTTTTCTCCCCCCCCAGTATATTTTCTTGACTGTTTAGTTGCGGTTCCTGCTTTTGATGAAAGGGGTGAGGATACTATTTGAGGCAGAACCAAACAGTCATCCATCAAACGTCTCAGTGTGTCGGACAAGGGCTTCGTTGTGTGGCGTGGCTGTTTGGTCAGCATCTCTTTTTGGCGCCTTTTAATGTCGGAAGCTTTTGTGCCTGTAGTAAAGTATGTCGGGGAGTAAAGATACGAAGAGAAAAAGGTTATTTTTTGCAGGAATACAGTCAGCTGAGATGGGCTGATTGCTGGAATAATAGCAACATTTGCACAAGCACACGCAAACACACAGAGGAGAGGATAGGGCACATCTGGCCTCTTTGCTCTTCAGATAAGAAGTTATTTACAGATTTATGAAGACTATCAAAAGCATCTGTGTAGATGTGAGCTGTGTGTCAGCAGACAATGTTCCAATCAAAATGCAAATGGAGGGTGTGCAGCAGGGACATAAATAAACAGATCGGATACTGACTCACTCATTCTACCAGCTAAACCACTCTGACAGCAGAAATCACATTTCTTTCATTTCCTACAAAGGCTGCTATTAGCAAAAGCTGACTGCTGTTTGAATGCTCCATTCAGCCGCCTTTCTTTTCCATCTACCGATTCTACACATAAATATCTGTTTTATACGAAATCATCTCATGTTTTCTTTTTCTGCTGTAAGATCATTGGGAATTTGGAAGATAATGTTGTCAAATCATTAGATGCTTCAAGATAAATCGCAGCCTCTTTTTCATAATCTGCCTCGGGAATTATTTCCACATCTGTTCTGCTTTGTGCGACCGGATCAAAGTGCTCCTGAAACTAAAGACCAGTTCTGACCATTTCAGAGACCTCATTTACCGACGTAGTCAGTACATGGGGAAAAAAAAATCAAAAGAGTAAGTGGGCATATGGTCGTCTGACAAATGTTGCATGTTCAAATCATTGATCATGTTGAAGTGTTCGCATGAGGGAGAGAGCCAGAAACACAAAGCCCAGCCAGAGACTTTGATGATAAATATGAGCCCTCAAAGGCTGCCTTTCCCTCCACTCTTTACATTACAGCTGCATAGAGAACGCTGGTGATTTCATACGGGCCATCGCTGACTGTTAGTGTTGAAGTGTTAGACACAGATGGTTGTGACTAATGAACAGAGTAGACAGGTCTGACAGAAAGACTGCTGCTGGCTCTGTCACTGCATTCTAGTGATGAAACTAATGCAAATGGGTTTATTTCTGTGCCAGCGCAATTCTTTTGTTTATCCATTTGTCTGTCTAGTTTACTTGCTTTATTTTTACAGTGTGTTTTAAAAAAAAAAAACATTTCCAGCATCGGCTGAACAGATGTTGAAAACAGCTATTGTTTTGTAGATTGAGTTTTTTGATATGGCACGGATTCGATATGAAGCTGCATGTACCCAGGGAATTAATACGGAGAAAATGTAATCTGTGTGTGAGGAAAGGTGTTAGAATATTGTACTAAGGGAGAGGTTCAGCAGGTCTGGCCAATAAGGCCAGGTGCACAGCTTTATGATGTGTTGACACATACAGATATTGAGTTTGAGTCTCTGAATACCAGATGGAGAGAGGGAAAGAGAGGGAGTTGATGTAGAAAGAAAAATGAACAAAGGAGATCCAATGAACTGGTTTTCTCTAGCTGTTGATTCTTGTAATCTGGTTGCTTTTTGTTCAGTCAATGCAAAACACATCAGGTTCCTGCTCACGCCACCTCCAAACACACCCGGTACATTTGTTTTAGTTTTAATTGGGACTTTCATTTTACTTCAGATATCCTTTTATATTGAGCTAATTATATTTTCCCCTGTCAGCGAACATTTTAAACATCTGACTAATACAGATAAGCTGATACTGTAATTATTTAAAAAATAAATTATGACGGCCTATAATATTAAGTTTTTTATTATTTTGTCTGAAAAAAAACAACACATAAATCGTATCCAAAATAAAGTTTACTTAATTATGTAAATTTAAATACACACACATTCATTACATATTTAGAAAATATTTATATGTATATACATTTTTATATGGTAACACTTTGATATCACCTTAAACACATCTACTAAAAGTAAGTAACTTTGCAACTACAGTACATTTCAACTACATATGCTTAATAACCTCTATCAATTTATTTTGATGAACCCGCAACATAATAGATATTGACTTTCACAAACATAGCAAGTATATGTCAGTTTATTCCACTAACCCTAAACCTACACTAACGGTTTACTCTGAGAGTTATTAGACGTAGATGTAGTTGCAAATTAATGAGAATTCATAATCAGGAAAAACAAGGTGAATTATTATTACAATATATATATTTTTTTTCAATTTGAATATATTGTAAAATGTAATTTATTCCTCTGATGGAAAACTGAATTTTCAGCAGCCGTTACTTTAGTTTTCAGTGTCACATGATCCTACAGAAATCATTCTGATATGCCTTTTTGATGCTCGGTGGTTTAACAATTGTGCTGCAAAATAAAATGTATTGTTATTAAATTTGTATTATTTGGTGAATTGAAAGAACAACAGAGCAGCATCTATTTATTTATTTTTTAATATTGTTTTGCAACAATTCATTTAATGCATCCTTGTATATCTAAACATGATTTTGTTCTCTGTTTGTTCTGCAGGCTGTTGGTCAGAGCCACCTCCGTCAGTACCCTCCAAACCCTGCCATGGTGATGCGCTCCATCATTAGCATGCATAACCCCAATGGCATGATGTCACAAAACCAGCTTACCACCATCAACCAGTCCCAGATCAACGCACAGCTGGGGCTGAATATGACCGGATCAAACATTGCTCACACGTCCCCATCTCCACCTGCCAGCAAATCTGCCACACCCTCTCCCTCCAGCTCTATTAATGAAGACGATCAAGAGGAAGGAAACAGGGTGAGTGCCATTTAATCCATGCATTTGTGTGGTGTTTTCAAAACATTTTAATTGAGAATGAAATCAACATCAAATTAGTGAGATTTTATAACAAGCAAACTTATCTCCATCAGGTGATTGGTGAAAAGCGTCCTGCCCCTGACGCAGGTAAGAAGCCTAAGACGCCCAAGAAAAAGAAGAAGAAGGATCCCAATGAGCCCCAGAAGCCAGTGTCTGCATACGCCCTGTTCTTCAGAGACACCCAGGCAGCCATTAAAGGCCAGAACCCTAACGCCACGTTCGGAGAGGTGTCCAAAATAGTAGCTTCTATGTGGGATGGATTGGGAGAAGAGCAGAAGCAGGTATGAAATGGCAATCCTGTGTAATAACAAAAGATATTTTTAACCTCTCACAGAACACCATCTATAACGTTCTGTAAATAGAGCTGTCTGCTGTGGAGTCTTCTTGCTTGAGCTAGAATAACAAATGTTCTTAATTTCTACTTTCATTGTTGCACAGAATGATTTTTGTCAGGTATTTTAGCAGACTGCAAGATATTTTCACCCTTCTTTAGTTTTTTATTACCGGCTGAGATGAAGCCTGCAGGCTCTCCCTGTTGTAAAGTGCATGCTTGCCAGTCAATGTTCAGCTAATTATCTGTTTATCACACCTCACGTATTCTGTTCTCCACAGGTTTACAAAAGCAAAACAGAAGCAGCAAAGAAAGAGTACCTGAAAGCTCTCGCAGCGTACCGCGCCAGCCTTGTGTCAAAGGTGATTGTTTTTTTTCTGTTTAACCTGCTCTCTGTCTATGTTTTTTTCTTTTCTCAATTCAGACTACCACTCACTGTGTTGTAGTCATTTTTTTGCCACTCTTCTATTTTATTTCTATTTACAGTACCTATATCCAAATAATAGTTTAGCTCACTTTCAGGCTCGATAGCTTTCGATAGCCTTGAGTCCTTAGCCACTTTCAAAGGACGAGCATTTCTTCTGTAACTAGTAGAAGTGTTTATTTCTTTGTGCATTAGTTAACATTCATTGATTTTTCACAAACTGAACTTCTAAAAACCAGCTGGAAAGGATTTTCAAACAATATTCTTTTGCACAGTTAAATTTTGACTGTGAATATGTTTGTTCCATCACACTAGAGGTGTAAAAATAGCATTAAATACAGCTAATGAGTTAGAATGAGATATTCTTATGATTCATCATGCCTCATTACCTGGCTGTATCAGCCAGGCAGTGGGGAGCATTTGCATATTTGTTGCTTCTTGTAAAAAATTAAGATAGCTTTTTTAGACAGTTTAGCGGTACTGTGAAGTCCTAGCAACTCAGATACTAGAGATGTATGCTATACATTTATGACACCAGCATCACTTTGCATTGAGTACATTTATGAAGCTTTTTGTTTGTTTGTTATTTTCAGTGTTCAAGTCTTATTTTGGATCTTTGGTACTAGGCTACTAAATAATATAAATTCCCCTCTTGGCAAGTTCTTTAGATCACAAAATATAAGACAGCAGCGATTTTCTCTGAACAGCTTTTCTGTTGAGTCAGTCACCAGATCAGCACTAATAAAGTAGAGGGCAGTACATAAGAAAGAATCTGTGGAGTACTAGAATTGATTTGACCACACTTATTTCTGTCCCAGGCTGCCGCAGAGTCAGCGGAGGCCCAGACGATCCGCTCGGTGCAGCAGACCCTGGCCTCCACCAGCTTGTCGCCTGCGCTCGTGCTGCCTTCCCCTCTATCCCAGCACCCCTCGATGTCCGCCGCGGCGCAGGCTCTCCAGCAGGCCCTGCCTCGAGCCATCGCCCCAAAACCTCTGCAAATGCGCGTCGGCGGCAGCCAGATTGTCACCTCCGTCACGGTAGCTCATCAAAACATGACGGCCGGCGGCGTTCAGTCGCAGCTGCTGGGGCAGATGGGAGCAGGCGGTCCGCAGTCAGGCGTGTCGTCGCAATTGAGTCCACCGATGCAGCCCCGGCACGCTTCCATGCAACAGCAGATGCAGCAGCAGCAGATGCAGCAGCACTTGCAGCACCATCAAATGCAGCAGCAGCAAATGCACCACCAGCAGATTCAGCAGCAAATGCAGCAGCAGCATTTCCAGCATCACCTGCAGCAGCAGCTCCAGCAGCATCACATGCAGCAGCAGCAGCAGCACCAACAGATGCAGCAGCAGCAAATGCAAATGCAGCACATGCAGCACATCCAACAGATGCAGCAGCATCAAATGCAGCAGCATCTCCCACAGTCGCAGTGTTCGCCCGTGCAGCACTCGCCCGGCACACCACACTCTGCCTCTCTGGGCAGCCCGCCGCCCCCTCCCGCGTCCCAACCTCACCCCTCGCAGGTACAGGCTCACGCACAGGTCCTGTCGCAAGTGAGCATCTACTGAACCAAAAGCCCTTGGACCCGCAGTTGCGACTCCACGAGAAAGCCAGAAGGAAGTTGTTATTGAAAAGCATCATTACAAGGTTGCTTTTTTTAAGTTGCACTTAAGAAGTGTGTAAGAAATATGAATGTTTTACAAAGAACTGTCCTTTGTTCTAGATGGATATAAGATATGTGTTAAAAGGACGAAGCGTCTTAGCTGGATTTTTTGTCTATAAGATAGGCTGAGCTACGGGGAGGTCTGTTGATAGACTTGAGTGCCCAGTAGTCATTTGTATGTATATTTAGTTCATTTGGTTTCTCTCTCTGTCTCTCTCTCTTTCTCTCTCTCTCTCTCGTTTGTGGAGTTTAAACTCTTTCAGAGCATGATGGCGTGGGAAGAACGTTCAGAGACGATCACAGAAACACCTGACGGTTTTATTTAACAGCTTTATTTATGAGGTTGGATTGGCTTTCAACACCAGACAAAACAGAAGACCGGATTTCTGTGGATGGGGAATATATAAAGAAGTTTCGCAAAAGATATGAACTGAACTGCTACTAAACTGGTCATCAGAGACATGCTGTATGGCTCTTGCACTGTCTGGCCAGTTTATTGTCAACTCTTCTTCCCCTTTGGATCATCCTTCTTTGCGTTCCCACGGATGGAACTGTTTAACAGTCACTGTTGGGAAGCTCTCAATCAGATCATCCTGCTTTTAGAACCAAGTGGTGTTTGACACATCTCATGCTGTGTTATCAAACAGGAAACATTTTTAAAAGATGTAAAACACTCTGCATTTGCTGGACTATTTAACATGCTTCCATAATTCATTTCAGTCATCACTTTCTCCAAACACCTTTGTGACCTGCTGTATGTGTTCTTAGGAAAGAGGACAGAACGTTTTTGGAGTTCTTCTCCTCTGGCCAAAACCCTCAAAAGCGCATTCACTCCCACACATGTAGTAACAGCACTCCAAAAAACTTCTCTGTAATTATCTTTACCTCAGAAGTTCTATTGAATAAGTTATGTTTCTGGTTTTTTTTTCTTTTCTTTTGTGTAATTAAAACTTATTTTATGGGGAGGGGAGGAGCTAAATGACTGAATTTAGGTTTACTGATTGGGGTATTTTTATTTCATAATACCCAACATTTCACAACAAGGTCCGTTAAATAGGAGTCTTATCAGATGTTTTTTTTTTACTATCATAAAAAGGACATGGAAGTATTTTGTGCCAGCTGTAAAAGAATCAGTGGTAAGAGAAAAGAAAATTAAGTTGTACAAAAGTTTTTATATGTGAGGCTTTAAATGCAGACGCTGGCAAGCTGACCTGTCACCTGCTTTATCTCATAGTGCTCTTTTCTACTTTTTTATGAGTTACAGTAGCAGCAAATCATTTGTTTGTATTTTTGCTTACATTTCAAAATTAACTGCTTTTAAAAACCTGACAGTAAAATAAATACAGTTCATGTCAGTTGGAAACTCCACCTGTTTTTAAACATCATAAATGTCATTTATTAAGTTTGATTTTTGCCATCCAAAAAAAAAAAAACATCAAAAAGAGGCATCATCATCATCACCATCAATATGATACTAGCCATAATTTTGTATTATATTTCTCTGTGTCTCTCTGTTTGCAATTAAAATAATCAAAAATATTTATTTCAAGGAACTGATTCATTTCAAAGATTATATTAGCCATACTTTTGTATAAAATATTTCCTCAATGTGTCCTTGTTAGTTATGAAAGATTTAAAATAAAGACATCAGTACTTAAAATATTCTGTTGATTTGGGATATACAGTTGTACTATTTGTATTTATTTCTGCAAATATGTTCTGTTTATTTTTTTTTCATGCCCGTTCACGCCAATCTCCTTTTCCATGGTTTTTAAAAATGACCCCTGCGCCCCGAGACACAAATATTTGTGGGGGAAGGTCGGATTTGCAAAAGGCTAATTATCATAAATGCACAATAAGCATGTGAGGACAGTGGAACGCCTTTATCTGCTGAGCGGTGCTGGTATCTTCCACCCTACACCAGACAGAGACGCCTGAACGCAACAGAAGGGAAGGAATCTGTGCTTGCGCATATCTTGTTCCACATTAATAGAATTCTCAATCTGTATTTTGTACCCAATTAGTTAATTTTGAGAATGCTTGTGCAATTTGCATGAGAGAGGCTGCAGTGATTGGCTCTCGAGTCGGGTTTTGTGTCACAGAGAAGCCCACACTCTCACTCTTTGATTAATTGCAGCATCTGTTCTGTCAGAGGGTGTAGTTGAGAGGTCTGCAGGAAAACTGCAAATAAGTGCTGGCAACAGTCTTAAAGCGCCTATGATGAAATGAAAATTAAAAACAGCGAGTACCCCACATGCCCTGAATTTCAATGGGAAGAAGTGGGGAGAGAGAAGGAGGGAGAGAGCGAAGATTGCTAAGCATAGAATGTAAGAGTGGTGTCCATGGCGACCAAACACATCCTTTAAAAACGGCCGGTAATGAGGGGCCGGGAAATAGCGCTTATTATTCCGAACAGTCTCATGGAGGGCAGCATCAATAATGCATGCAGTACCTTGTTATTTGGTAAACCTTGTTATCCTCATGGTCTCAGTGAGGATAAATATCTCACAACAAGGGTTGGAACTCTGACACACCCCTGCGATGAATAAATAAATAACGCTTTACAGATATTTTCAAAACTGATTATATGTCCTAACAACAGCTGATGATGTTGGCGCACGAGCAACTGGGAATTCAATTTTGTGGCATTTCAGAGACAGAATAAAAACTGACCATGGTCTAGATATCATTTATGTTTCATTCTTTATTTATAATATATTATACATTACCTTAGTCATATTTAAATGCTTAAAAAATTATATGATCATTTAACAATGCATTTACTGTATGTCATTCCAAACCTGCATGACTTGATATCTTTCTTTGTCCTATATGTGTGTGTGTGTGTGTGCGTGTGTGACCCTGCAACACAAAACCAATCTTGAAATATCAAAGGTAATTTGTAGAAATAGCCAAACATACATTGTTTATACAAAATTATTTTAGTTTTTTTTTTTTTTTAAATATATATATAATAATATTCATTTATTCAACTTTAAACACAATTTTCTCAATATTTATATACCATCCATTAATGGAAAGCTTATTTATCAATTTTTTAGATGCTGTATAAAAATTTTATTAACCCTTATTAATGGTTTTGTGTTCCAGGGTCATATTTATATGTATGGATATATCTGTATCTATCTGTAGAAAGAAAGCCATACAGGTTTGGAACGACATGATGATGAGTAATAAATTACTGAATTTGTATATATATATATATATATATATATATATATTTTATATTAAAATTCTTTAAAGCAAACTTAAAATCACCTTGACTAGTATACCCTCCAGTAACCATGTCTATCTATAGCTCTAGATCAAACCACAGTCACATGATCTAAAAGTAGTTTTATTGGATATAACCTAATACTCCATTGCAATTAATCTCTCTCTTTCTGTGTCTGTGTGTGTGTGTGCGTGCATTTTAATTTAGTATATGTTAAAGACACAGAGGAAAAGGTCATTGTGAATGTCCCATTTTTGTAATATCAATCAATGATTGATTGGTGTCTTTCATTACCCTGCTGTCTGCACCGATTCGGTGGGAGCGGTGTGACAATAGGTCTGTGTCCTGAGGCTAAGACAGTGACCTTAGTAGCTTGTGGTCTCTTTGACTAGTTTCCATCAGAGCATGAAAAGAAATGACCATAATTTAAATTATTATATCACATATGATCATACCGTGCTTTCTAATAAAATTCAAAGCTGTAAGCCTGCTGTTGTGAAAAGACATCATTATTGCAGTTAACAATCAAGCATTTTCTAGCTCACTAAACTTTGCCAGTCTTATGAAATTTGAATAAATGTTTGTGATCAGTAATTTAAGGTAATCATTGACACAATTTCTTGGGTTCTGGTAAAGCAATCACTGGTAAAGCAACTACATAACAGATGGAGAGTTTCTGCTAGTGGACATTAGTAGCTTAGCAACAATAACCAAATAGGGTAGAACTTGAATAGGGCAAAGGTCATCTCTAGCCACGGAACATCAGTAACACTGTCCATTAGGCCATGCCGCTTGCCCTCCATTAACAAAACCAAGCACTTCCCACCCAGCTCCCAAACAGCACATGCAACCTTTGACCTGACTTCAGACACCTGGCCTTGCAGAGAGTGTGAAGAGATTCGCTTACTAGCTTTGGGCAAGATCCCGTTGATCCCTGGCAGCTTTTGTTTGCACAATGTTGACCTCTCAGTCAGAGAGAGAACTTTCTTTAGGTGCTGTTGACCTGCCGGTGCTGCTGTGGACGTTGGTATGAAAGATCCTTCAGACTGAATGATAGACTAACCGCTGGGTCTGAGGCCAAGTCAAGAACTTGACTTTCAAACGTTTGTCTTTTCTCTTTTTTATTTACTTTCCTTTGATTAAAAAATACACGTAAAGCAATCTTCTAGAACACTGTGGTGTGTTTAGAAATGGTTTACTATTGAACCTACACTTTAAACCCCTATAAAATATGACACTATAAACCAAATTAGACTAGTTGTTGGATAGTGTAGCTAGATAGCTTACTAGAAGAATATTCATTACTCTTTTAAATTTTACACAATTTAGTTCATTTAAATTAGTATGTTTAGTTTAGCTTTAATTTTTATTTATTTATTTGTATTTGTTTAAATTGTGATCATTTTATGCTCTGCCACACAGAACACCATGCTTTAGTCTTTCTAAAGAAAAATACTTATTTTCACAAGTGTTATTTTTCACAATTAGTAGTAGTATGTATAGTGCGATGAGCATCATACATCATGTTTAATCTGTACAGCTTTTCAACCCCACTTTATCAAAGCAGTGCTTCAACACGATTCCTCCCAAGAACAGATCAAATGAGTTTCTAGCTGTTCCCAGCAGCCCCCTCAGCTCAGCCAGAAACAGCAGAACTGCATTAAATTGAAGTTTAAATTCCCAGAAAATAGTTTTCGCTAAAGCAGGATACTTATAAGCACTTATTAATGTCAAGCAAGATTATTCTGTGAAGCTAAATTTCACGCTTCTGCTGGAAAGACGAATACAATGAAGCCCTCAGTATTTTAACCTCAGCAAGCAACCTCATTTTATAAAATGTCTTACATATTATGAACTTTCTGCATTTAAGTGAGCATAATTCCAAATTCCATTCATTGTTCTTCACAGCTAAAATAATTTCAATGTGCTGTCTTTGAATTAACCAAGGTTATGTTTTCAGTGCAGCACTCCAAAAGATTTTCTTCTCAGCTCATAAATATTCCATGGACTGAGTCACTATTGGTTAGATGAATAAAAAGCTTACATTTTCTATTTATTTTTAAATGCTACAACGAACGTATCACAACCAACGTCAAGATAACGTATGCAATGAAAACTATTCCCTAATTTTTCAGCTCTTGACCGCTCTCAAAGTCCAGCTCTTAGAGTTAAAGGTCATCAAACAAACAAACCTGCTCCAAAATCGCTGGGGCGAACAAGCGCAGAAATAGGGCTCTGTTTCACCTTGCAGGCAGAAAAAAAGCCGGCCGTTCTCAGGAAATCTCCAAACATAGTTTACTGTACAGTCAGTATTTCTGAGGCCAACACAAACAGTGTGATTTCATATTCAGAACCAGTTTGCACATAGCTGGAATTTCTTTGTACTAATATTACTGTTGCATTTGTTTAACATTTAGTTAGAGATTCCTTTTAAAATCGCATTGTGAGCCGCCACTGATTGAGGAACATTCGCTTTGTTGTGACAAGAACGAAACTTTGTAGCTGACAGACGTCTTTGGGAGAGAGAGAATTCATTCCGTCTCGTTGAGTTGCAGAATATAAAACCATATCTCGTTTTCCCCCGAGTTGCCTCTTTCCAATTCCTCTTCAGTATTCTATGGACTTTGTGTTTTTCTGAGAAACCTGACTCTCTGAAATTGCTTTTTATTGTGACTTACTTAGGCTGTTAATGCAAGCATTACTGAGCTCACATGTTGCTATAGCAACAAAGCAGATAAAGTGTATTGGGAGAGCAAAGTGATAGATTACATGTGCATGCTATGTCATATCCAATAACTCAAACTTACTATACGGCACATTATTCCAGTGGTCTGAGAGAAATCAATAAATGTGGACACAACCCAACAAGCCATGCTCCATCTCTCTCTCTCTTTCTCTATCTCTACTTGTTCTCTGCGTCAGTCTCTCTCTCTGTGTCTAATTCTGTACGACAGTAAGGAAGCCGTAGCAGATCAGGCCATGTTTCTATGATGTCTGTGCAGAGCTACAAGGGGCAGGTGCTGTACAGACACCATTCAGAGAGACTCTATTCAGATCCTCTCCTCCGTTTCTCCATTCATGCAGGGCAAAACGCCATCTGCTCCTGTTGTGCCTGGAGCTCTCACAGCTGACCAAAAAAAACCACCCCAACAGCTGTTGCCAAACAAAAGCCAAACAATGGGGGCAGAGAAAGGTTACACACAAGTTTGAAAGAGAGAGAAAGAGGGAGGGAGGGAAGGGTGGAAACGCATTGCTCCGATGAAAGGGGAGTCAGAAACAAATCTTTTACAGATTATGAGGAGGAATGCTCTTTTCAATGAGTGCAGTAGAAACAGTTAAATATGAGATGGTAAATCTTTCCTCTTGTCTCCATGAACTTCGTGGACTCCATTACGGCTGTCAAATGAAGAAAGAGGAAACAGTATTCATGCTTAGTCTTTTAAAGGCACTGATGAGTCAGACTAATCTAATTCAACAAGAGCGTAAGAGGTCAAATTTCACAGCATTTTAAAATATGAACCAGTTAGGATGGCTTGCAATGTCATCCTTTTAAATTTTATTCATTTATTTTTAATGTTTGATTGTGTACGTCTCCATCATACATTTTTTGTTTAAAATTTTTGAGTAAATGGACATACTGCATGAGAAAAAAAAATTGTCCTAAACTAAATACTGAGCTAAACCTACAGTATGATATTTAGAACAGTCTGAAAAATCATTCATCTCTCACATATTTTAATGAACATAAATGAAAATAAATAAGAAAAATAAATCAGAGGAGGATTCAGGCCTTTACAGTCAGTGCTGTTTCTTCCCATGCATATAGATGCAAGTTTGTCTAATCACTGCATTCAGTCTCCACGCAGCCAATTGTTAGAGATTGGGGAGTGGCTACTGTTGCAGCTGAGCCTGAGGGTGTTTAGCCAAAGTGGAAAAAGACATTTAAATTCTGTTACAGAAGTCAAAATTCTAAGATTTACAAAAATACTCAGAGACAGACCAACCTGATCTCACGTCAATTCATACATATTTTACGAGGTGGCTAATTCTTACAAATTCGTATGACCTCACTCGAACAAATTCATACAATTTCTTCTAAATTGTATATTTTATGAGTTGCCAATTAGTATGAATTTGTACAAGTACAAGTGAGGTCGTACAAATTAGCACGAATATGGCACCTCATACGAATACGTAAAACCTGATCATGAAACTGTGTTGGACAGACAGTTAAAAATTGGGGTTAAACAAAATAAAACACTAACAGTGTTTTTACAAGATAGAGGAATTTGATGAAATGTTTGGTTTCAGTCGATTAGACAAACTTACAGAGTTTTTCCTCAACAGGAATCTAAACTTGATTCCTAATAGGAAGTGGTCTGGTCCTAAAAGACGTTTGCAAAGATTGTTTGTGAACATGCTTCATTTTAGCATTGCCCATAGGAAACACTAAAGCACGAAAACGGCCTTCCATACCTTTAATACACGCTGGGGACAAAGTAATGTAAGTAATATTTAATCTTTTTTTAAGTTTCACAAAAGCACTGCTATCTAAGTGGTTTGAAGAAACAGTCATTAAATTAAGGAGAGCTTTGGACCACTTGCAGCCTGCTTCTTGGTTATTACAGTTTTGCAGTTTATCAGACACAAAGGGACACACACACACAAACAATATTAATGCAATTACTTTTTAAAAAAAAGGCTTTTTTCAAGGCTATTATGCACTACATTCGGGAATAGCACAGTGTTTTTAAAAATAGTAGTGTTGTTAAAAATGCCTTTGAAATGACATTGTTTGTCACATGGTAGCCATTAATTTACATGACATTTAAAGTATAACTTTAGGTCTGTTTTGAAAAGCATTGACTATTTGCAACAGAAATGTCATATGTTCCTAAAAAAGATTCAGAAATAGAAAATATTAAAGATGGGGGAGATATTAAAAGATATATTAAAAAAGGAATCTGCTGAAGGTTATACTCTTTTCTCTTCAGAAATGATTAGACGATTACTCAGAATCTTACTTTATTACAAATGCAGCCAACGATGAATCCACTAGAGAAGTTATTTGGTTTGGTCAGAGTATAAACTGAATTCCACATCAAATGTAGACAGCAAGACAGCATAAAGACACATCAACTTAATCCTAATCCTGTTTCATAACAGTGTGTCATGGAAAGAATATGTATTTATGTAAATTAGATTCTATTGAACCTAATGTGAAATGTTGTCTACAAAAAGCATGTGATATTTTATGTTTATGACGTTTTTGAAACACAAATTCCGAATTACACCATTACATCTCATGCATTCTTCTAATGCTGATTTGTCACAAGTTTCAAATGAGATGGCATGTCAAATTCTGCTAACACTAAACAATATTGTATTTACCATCTCTCTACTTCAAACAGACACTCTCTGCATTCATCCTGCCATAGACTGAAATACCGCAAATATTAAATGAGTTTCAATCAAAATCGGTTATCTCTTGTTTTTTTTTTATGCTACAACCACCCCAGTGATGTGATCGTGTGAGTGTGTGAATGTGTGTTTATGTACGTTGCCCCGGCTCTGAGTCTGGTTTATTATGTTCATGGTTCCATTCAATTTGTCATGTGTTTGACTGTGTTGATGAGGCTGCGGAGGTGCTGGGGCTATTTATCACACGGCTCCTAATGCACTAATTCTGTGTTCATGATCTTCAGAGGGTTCATCCATCAACATCAGGTTGACAGAACCCCACCCCCACCCCCTTGTCCCTTACCCTGCCTCCCCCAAAAGCCGTCTGTACACATATGGGCCTCATTTTTTCATCAGTGTCCTAAATTTCACACAATCACTCCATCTTATGAATCCAAACAAGCTGGACAGGACGTTTGATAAATGGCATAAAAACAGGTACCAGACTACACACACTAAATAGCATTAGTTATTAAATGAATGGTTTCTTTAAATTATTGATGGATATATTTATATTTATATATATATATTATATATACAGAAAAGCACTGAAAACTAAACAGACAAGCCAAATAAAGCTAAGAAATATAAATCCTTGGCTTGTGGCTTTTCTGTGTGTGTGTGTGTGTGTGTGTGTACATAAAAAGCCGAAAGCCAAGAGCGCAACAAAAATATAGTATGTGTATGTATATATAAACACACACTGCACTGCAGATTTGTTGTGTATATATATATATATATATATATATATATATATACAGTATATGTATACAGAATAACATAGCTGAATCGATGTTCTAAATCTAGTCAACTCATTCATTTGTTTGACTGCATTCATGTGCAAGAAACATCCAAGCAGGGCTTAGTAAATAACGTTGTTTTATGAGTATGGATATTGTTTTAGATATTTCTGATCCCATTTATGTGAATGGTTCCGTCTCTCCTATTACATCCCAGCTGTGTTAATTGCTGCTATGAACAATAATGAGGTCTGAGCAATCAAAACACAATTAGAACAGAGTTTGTAATTAATAAAGGATGCTGATAATGATGGTATTAAACATTACTTAGTCATTCAATTCTGTTGATTGTGAGCATGCGTGTTCTTCAAGATACAAGAGGTGAAAAAAATGATCCAGGGGGCAGAAATGAAATGGCAGCACTCTCTGTGAAGCTCTCTCCAGCAGTAGAAAATGAAAACAGAGAGGCTGGCTGTGGGGAAAGGTCAGAACACATGTAGTGGAGATGTCTTTTGAGAACGCTCTACCACAGATGGCTTGTACTTAATGATGAGGTGCACCAGGAATCATGAGAAGACTTTGATTAGACTTTTGCTTCCATTAAAAGGTGTAAAAGGAACAGAGCCACGTACAGTAACAGAAACGCACTAGCCTACAGTAGATCTGTTTTATTTTACCTAGTTTTAAACTAGTACAAATCTTAAAGGACTCTTCTATTTTAATATATTTTTTAAATATACTGACACAATTAACATTTCTGCAGTCATTACTTTAGTCTTCAGTGTCACATGATCCCTCAGAAATTATTTTAAAAGGATCATGTGACACTGAAGCCTGGAGTAATGATGCTGAAAAGTCAGCACTGTGTCACAGAAATAAATGGTAACAGCAAACAAATATTATTTATATGTGTTTATTTTGTATTTTAGATCAAATATACAGTCTTGATTAGCATGAAAGACTTAATTAAAAACATTTCAGATATTACTGTTTAAATATAAGCGCAGAGACAGAGAGAGAGAGAGAAGAGACAAAATAAAAGCTTTCTGTAAAGAGCTCCTGGCTCACCTGAACCACAGCATGAAACACAGTTACACAATTTGACCCAGCTCTAATCTCTGGACTCTCTGAGAGACACATTTCCTGTTGGGGTTGTGTTGTGTGTTTCTGGGTCAGTGGCCTGTTTTTTTGGGGGATGAGGGTCTTTTGTAGAGGACCAGAGTCCTAATACAATAGAGGCTCTTCAACAGCTGCCCTGTTCTCAGCCTGCCAAATGAAGTGACCAAGCCCTGATGAACTTTTCCCTATTGTTCTCTGGCTCTGCCACCTTTTCCCCCCTGGATTGGCAAACTCAAATCATTAGGCTTCATTGGAAGTGATGTACGGCTGGCCTTTGTTTGGGCAGTGCTGTTGTCATATCTTGTAATTCATTAGACACAGCAGAGTGCACAAACACAACAGGGACTGCACTGAAACAACCTTACATGCATGTTGATTATGTAATGTTGAGAGTGCATGATGATGATGGTGGTGTACTGATTAGTGTTGATAAACAGCATCTGTTTAGCTCAAACCTGCACAATAACCTTTCTTTTCTTCTAAATAAGGTTTCTCTGCACATCAGTGGAGAGGGACTCTTATCTGTGTTTATTTTCATCAGATTAATTGATTCTGATGTTGAATCGCATCTTTTGCAGCCTGCATGAATAAAAACTCTTTAAAATGCGATCTTCAAGGATTATTTAGAGTCAAAGCAGCAACATTTGATGAAGAAAGTTAAATAAATACAGTCACATCTATTCATTTTGTTTAAGTGTCACCATGTGGCACATTGGAATCATAAATGACATGCTGTATAGTTTACTATGCAGTGTTTTAAGGATTTTTTTTTTCTTTTTTTAAATGTTATATGTATATATATTTCTCTGCGGGATTTATAAGATGCTTCGCCATAGAGCAAGAGAGAAGCTGGCAGATTGTTGCAGAAATAATGTTATCCTGACAGTATAAATCAGCTCCAAAGTAAGGTAAACATTTGTGTAGCTGTCACATTTAATAAAGTGCCCTGGCATTTCAAGCAGCTTTGAAGAGTTGTTCAGCGTAATAAATAATATATCTAGCCTTGGACTTCAAGACCTCGTATGGAAGTGAATAGTAAATATTAAGAGGAATTTTGTGTTTCGAGTGCCGACTAGTCATCAGATTTAAAAATGAAACCGGCAAGAGCCGACTCTGTTCCCAGACATACAGCCCATTCTTCTCCATACTATAAAAAATGAAATTGCCTTGACAAAATACACTGTCTGTACTTCATACCATGTCAAAAAATGTGATCTAAGTTGGCATGGCAACAAATCTCCAGGGAAGGAAAAGGTCATAGTGGCTATAAATTCATTGCTTCGGTTAGAACGAGGTGGTTTCCTATTATCATCTCTATTCTGCAGTAGCTTTATTCTCTCTCTCTCTCTCTTTCTCATGCTCTTATAAATGTGGTGATTCACTGCTCCAGAGCTAAACAAGCTGATGATTTTAATTTTCTGTTTTCAGAGTAATAAACATTGACATGAGAATGTGCCTCAGGCTCAGGCTCCTAATGAGAAAATGAAATTAGTTTTTCAGCTGACTGATCAGCAACATTTTACACGTAATAATCAAGCATTTATTTGAGTGTGGGAGCTCTCTGTTTATGAATGCTAGTATGTGTTTTGTGTGTTTACATGCATTTCCAGGAAGAAGGAAAAAAAATTCCTGCTGATGTGTTTGTGCTCGGGAATTGCAATATGCGACATTCATATAGTTTATTCATAGCGCACTCCACTGAACGCATAAATTAGTGTTTTTGATTTTGCTGCCTTATGTTGAAGGTTGCAAACTAACACGGTTGTATCTATAATTTATCTTTGTTGTAGTTTGGAGGTAAAAGAGGTGGCCCAATTACCTATCTGACACAACATTTATTCCATTTACAAACTGTCTGACCTCACATCTCAATGAATAATGCACTCCAGGTGTGTATTTGCTGCGGTGGCACAGGTCTTGAGTCATACACCAATGTCTCAATTGCTTACAGATGCGCAATGGCTGATGCAAGAAGCGGTCAATAAGAGAGGCCCTCTTTGCCCCTTTCTGCCCTGGTGTATACTGCGTGGTTGTGTTCTCTCAGACAATTTTATTTGAGAAATTGTTCAGGAATCTCATACACCAGAGAGTTGCAAGATTTTCAAAAGGTCCCTAACAAGAAACATTAATTGGACAAGGGTAAAGCTAGGAGAGCTGTGCACGGTGCATTGTGGGTAAACGTAGTCAACCGAGAGTGCATGCCAGGCTACTGTCCGCATAAGTTTAAACTTTACTCATTCATGTACTTCGGTCCAGAATCAAGTGAGCCAAGTCTCTATCATTTCGTCCATATTGAGCTGTCTACCTTTGAACTGAACATGCTTTATTAGTATTATTCCTGCTGTTGGCAGCCAGTGTTGGGGAATCACATTCATTAGTGTCAGTTTCATTGCCCGCTGAGTTCAAAGCATTTATCTGATGAGAGAGAGCTGGCGCGCTTACACTAAGATACCCACTGCACCTCTCCCCTGCTACCACTTTACATCTGTCACTCAGCTGATGCAAAACACAAAAACAGCAACTTGTTTATTGGCATTGTTTTGTTTGGTGTTCTCTGTAGCGTTCCTCAGAGGAGCACCTGCTGTGATCATTTTCGTTTGATATAAACTTGTAACAAGTTTGCTTGCCCTTGAGGGTTTTAATTAGCAGTAGCGAATAAACAGGCAGAGCTGCACCATGCCCTTGTGGTCAGTTAAAGGAATAGAAAACCCATGAAAGTTATGTATACTGAAAAATAAAACAAATAAAATCTTACAACAGTTATACAGATCTATTTCTTTGTCTTCTTTTAGCATTTACAGTCTTCCTATTATGGGTTATGAAAGGTTAATATTTTGGTTTTGGGAGTCTCATGCATGCAAGGTCAAAAATCACTTTTATTGTTTTATTCAGTGCCGGCCCAAAGGGTTGTGGGGCCCTAGGCGAGATTAAAAAATTGTAAAAACAGTTTCAAGATATATATGCTGCTGAATAAACACGGAGGAAGCACAATCTGAGTGGCTAGCACAAAACATCAAAACTTTGACAACAGTTATGGATACAACTTATGAAACATATCAAGCTTAATATTCATATATGTACTCCATATATGTTGGACGGGCCAGCACTGGTTTTATTTTATTAATTTATTTTGCCTTATTTGCTCAATGACTCCCAAACGATTGACTCAACAATTCATTTTTCCAAAAATGAATTTTTCCAAATTCATTTTTCCTCCTTAGCGCAATGCTAATCACTGATTGGTTGATTTCTTTTTAATTTCATCCACCTTGTAATGCCTGATGTGTACAATCTTTAACAGCTACTTTTAATGCTCCAAAAGTGGCATCTATTGACAAGGAATGATTTTGCATTTTCATTCTGACCAACAGGAAAATCGACTGATGTTACATACTGAAATAGCTAGGATTTGCTTTAAAAACTATTTGTTTCAATGATTCAGAGTTGACTGTATTTTTTGAGAGATGTATTTTTTGATATATATATATAAACACACACACACACACACACACACACACATACACATATATATATATATATATATATATATTAGTGGTGGCCATAGATAATTTTTTTAATCTAGATTAATCTAGATTAATTTCTAAATTAATCTAGATTTATCTAGATTAAAATGGCTCATTTGAATTCTGCCAAAGGCATTCAGAATGTGTGTTACCTAAATAATGACTAAAAGTTAAGACCTATTCGAACGGGACTAGTTTTACAGGGGGTCGTTAGAGAATGTTTTGTTTCACAGACGTACTTGGTGATTTTAATCTCATCCGAATCTGCCGTGTCTGTGTTTTTCTCTCACAACCTATATCTAGATAATTCTAGAGTACGAATGCAATGTCTGTGATATTCTTTTTCAGAATGCATAGATGCTCTTACCACACACATGATTATTATATTTTGATACATAAAATAAATAAATACAAATAAAAAGCCAGATCACATAAACTGTTAAGAGCAGGAGCAGCACGCGCCGATTGTGCTTTCTCACTGGCAGCGTTTGTCCCGCACAGTGTGAAACTGGCAAAAAAAAGTCATCATAGCTTGCTTTGTATGGACCGAGCGCCCAAGCCAACTTTGTGAATAGTTGAACAGCGATATTTTTTTTTTATCACGCGATAAGAGTCTCGCGTTAACGCAGCATGTTAAGGCAGATAACGGCCCACCGCTAATATATATATATATATATATATATATTTTTTTTTTTTTTTTTTGTAAATATGTAGGCCATAGGAAGATTTAACATATATTTTATTAATTCAACTCCTAGATAAGCTGTCAAATTAAAAATGATCTTGTTCATAATTAATAGCGCTTATCACACTTGGCAAAATTAGGTTATTTTTTCAAAGTGCTAATTGCAAGTAGGCAACTCTTACAGTCACGACTCCAAGATGAGAATGTGTCACCACCTTCTGATCTAACAAAGTACTCTAGAAAGATGAACTAGAAACATGCAACATATGCAACATATGAATCATTCACTCAACCAGTCGCCTAATGGTTCTGATGAGTTTGCTTGGAGCAGGGTTTTACAACATTACTGTTAATTTGTTGCTGCATGCTTTAAGGGTAAAGCTTTGACATATTACATAAACTGTATAATACGGATATACTGAAACTGTTTACCCATTTTATATTATATCAGTGATAAACTGTGCTATAGGTCATGAGTTTTGTGAGGTGGGAAGTGGTAGCGAGCCTTTAAGTATCATAAAAAAAAAGACACTATTTATAAGTAGAAGTAGAAGTTGTGTATGTCTCACTGTGTATAATAGTTATTGTAAAATATTTTATAAAAGTATTTATATGATAGTGGTACTTTTGGAGTTTTAATGTTTAGGAGAGGGTCATTGGGCTTTTTAAATATTTTTATTGGACATTAGGCTAGTTTTTGCTTTTCACTAATTTGAATTAGAACTATTTTCATCGGCAGAGCAAAAATAGATAAGGTAACCATGCAGTTAAAGTCTAAAAAGAGTCTAAAATGTAAAATTCTTAATTTTTAAACAGTTATATCTTTATAGTGCAGAAGTCATGCTTGTGTGATATTCTTAAAACATATCCTAAAGAAAATATGAATTTCCAGTGAAGTGCAACCGCCTGCGCTGATCTACAGATTATCTAGGGTAGAGTTTATAAACAGCCTGGAGGTGATGAGGATTTATGTCAAATCATGATGAAATATGCCTGTTTGCAGTTTACTTTGACCCTCTGAGGATGATGTTGGACAGGGCATCCATTATTTCCAAGTGTTTTATACAATTTACTTCTAGGGTTTGGATCTCACATTATTAAAACAAACTACATCCATATAGATTTTCTCCCAGGCAGTTCTTGCTTTGAAAGCCAGAATTCAAATATTTAGCCTGCACCTGAGTTTCAAGCTTTCACTCTCACATAAAGCATGGGGAAAAAATATGCAAGTTTGAGAAAACCATCTAAACAAATGAGGCATGAAAGGTTTTTAAGAATGTCTCAGACATTTGTTGGAGCATGCATGAAAGCACATTTTATATGTGGGTTTTTAAGTGTCCCCTAAAAAAAACAATCCTAATAAATATTTTTACATGGCTTTACAATAAAAATACTTAAAGAAGACACATTTGTGTTATAAAGCAAAACTGTGCAAGATAAATAGTTGTTTATTACGACAGAGTTTTAGTGCCACCAAAAAAAAAATAAAATTTGAGAATAAAGTAAAAATATTATGAGATTAAAGTCGGAACCAGGAGAATAAAGTCGAAATATAATATTAAGTATAGTGCGCTTGTAAATGACCCGGATTGTGAAAAGGCCACCGGATATAGGCATATTTGAATATTGTTGCGTCCAAGCAGCAATAATGTTCTGCTTTGTTTCTTTTGTTATAAAACAGCTCAGCTTTCAAATGAATGTGTTTTTCCTCTTTGTGTTAGGTGTACAGCAATATATAAAAGTGAAGGAACATCAGAAGGCATGGGAAAACAGGCTATAGACTAATTTATAATGAAGTCTCATTGTATTTTGGAAAATTATTTACTTTCACTGCCGCTTAAACTAACATGATTTCAGCTATATGTCAGGCTATAATATATATGTCATGTTATAATATACATATTGTTTGTATAAAAAAATATACAAAAAAAATAAAACATTATTGTGACTGCTGGGTGTATGGCATGCTATAAATTATGAATATATATAATACAGCGATCTGATCAGTAAAGAGCTTGAGCAACACATTACTGTAAGACACTATTTCGCTATAAAACTGAAAGCTGAGACTTTGTTATAAAATTACTAAAGGGACAAATCTTATTGCTATTGGGTGGCGCACTATATCGAATCCAACGACATGAAAACATGAAATATTATTTCCAAGCATATTGTGATATAATGATATAATTTCTGCTAATTATCCAACATAAATGTCTTTGTAGTTTATTTAAAAAAGGGATAAATAAGAGAGCTACAGTGCCCCCCAAAGGAATGTGGACTGACTGTGTGAGCTGATGTTAAGATCAAAAGTTCAGCGCTTTAATAAATATCATATTCTTGATATTAAGCGGTTTCCGAGAGTTCTTAGATCTCATCCCAGTAACATCAAGCGGGCGCTTGGACGCAACAATATTAAAATATGCCTATATCCGGTGGCCTTCTCTGAGTCCGGGTAAAATACAAGTGCACCATACTAAATATTATATTTTGACTTTAATCTTGTAGTTTTTACTTTATTCTCGTAATTTCGACTTTAATCTCGTAATATTTCAACTTTATACTCATAGTTTTGACTTTAATCGTGTAATATTACAACTTTAATCTCGTAGTTTTGACTTTTTTCTCGTAGTTTCGACTTTAATCTCGTAATATTTCGACTTTATACTCATAGTTCCCTTTCAGTCGGTCATTCCGAGTCACGTCGGTGACCGACGAATAGGAATCTCGCTTTGAGATGGCAAATCTACTCTGCGTGTATATAAACACGCCAATGAAATATGCTGATTTATATCAAGCTGCACCTAATCGCAGTGTGAGTATAAGTAGGTCAGCGGATGGCAATGGCAATGGGACGTGACGTCTCCGTTCCCTTCTTCAGGGAACGAGAGTTACAATACGTAACCGAGACGTTCTCTTTCAGTCGGTCACTCCGAGTCACATCAGTGCAACAAATAGTTGTCAAATTTGATGAGGCCAAACTCTTTCTACTTTGCTGTAGGCCTATACTGAAAGACTGTACACTGTAGCCTGAGAGATGAACAAATAAAATTAAAACCTTATGAAAAAATAGGATGTCTTGTAAGATACTGCATGATCCCAATATAGTATTATTTGATAAATTAAGATAAGATAGATTAGGTTTTCATTACATTTTGGGCAGGAAATCCACGCTGAATCCACCCTTCTGATGGGATCAGTTTAATCCAGATTTTTTGGATCAAAGAAATCGTGTCAACTTGAGGTAGGTCACTTAGAACCTCTGCCTTCGTGTCCCCAGGTCTGGGCGCGTGTGTGCCACAGGGTGCCCCGTCTCTGAGTCAGTAGATAATTCCTCAGAGGAATCGGCCAAAGAGGGGCTGTCACGATGAGGATAAGTTCGGGGAACCAGGTCCTGGTGGGCCAATAAGGGGCTACCAGCAGGACCAGCTCCTCGTCCTCCCTGACCTTGCACAGGAACTGTGTTAGCAGGCTCAGTGGGGGAAACGCATACTTGCGTAGGCCCTGAGGCCAGCTGTAAGCCAGGGCGTCTCTGCCTAAGGTTCCCTCGGTCAGAGCGTAAAACAACTGGCAGTGAGAGGTTTATGGGGAGGCGAACAGGTCTAACTCTGCGGCTCCGAACTTCTCCCATCTCAGCTGAACCATCAGAGGATGGTTCAGGCAGAAGATGGTTCAGCCATTCTCCAGGCAGCACTGCTCAAGAAAGCTTGTAGGCTGTCTGGTTGTAAACACATGGAATGTGAATGGCACAAAGCGACCTCAGACGCTTCCGACTCCATAGGAGGAGGTGGCAGGCGAGCTGCGACATGCGGCGGGAACGTAGACCACCTTGATTGTTGATGTACACTACAGCCGATGTGTTGTCCGTGCGGACCAGTACATGGCGGCCCTGGAGGCGTCCCTTGAGACGACCCAGAGCCAGACGTACTGCTTGCAGCTCGAGGCAATTGATGTGCCAATGCAGCAGTGGTGGGCAGTAACAAAGTATTTGTACTTCGTTACTGTACTTAACCCCCTGGGGTCGAGGTGTCTTCTGCTGATGACACTGATAAGAAATTAAATTACACACTGAGTTTTGATCGTACAGATTAAAGCAATACATCAATCGAATCTGTGAAGGGTCTAACTTTAATTTGTATACACATATAATAACAACACAACTCTGTGCATTTTGAAAATGAAGAAAACATAAAGGGTGCGCTGTCTGCCGTGTTGATCTGCGTGATCTTTAATGACCACTAAGTTACTAAAATGAAACTAAAGCACACAGAGACATGAGAGTTATATCTGTAGAAAGCTTGATCTACTTGATCTTGAAAGCTTGTCTACTATTACACTAAGATAGTCTAATCGAAAACAAATATTCTGTGATAGAGTAATTCATATGCATAACCAGCACGATGTTCAGTCTTTCACGTCTCCCTCATTATCTTTTAATGTGACCACGCCCCCCCGCTGCGTGAACAATAGATATGATAATCATCCACGTGGTGCGCGCCGCAAGGAAACACCCATATCAACACAAACAAAGCAGAGAGAGTTTACCTGAAGTTCATCCTGGATACTGTACGCTTTGTGCTGCGAAGAATAATTAACTTCAGAAAAAGACGCGCTGTGAGAAATAAATAACTCAAGAAGACTTCGGATTAACGTTAAATCAGACAAGAAGGATGCAGACTCGAGCGGGTCACGGAGGGATCGTCGTAAAGAGTGAGTAATGCTTATTTCTTGTATTAGTTTGCTTGTTATTGTTGCTTAATCAGCATATGCCAGTTTCATTGACGTGTTTATGTACACGCAAAGTAGATTTGCCATCTCGAAGTGAGATTCCTATTCATCGGTCACCGACGTGCCTCGGAGTGACCGACTGAAAGGGAACCGAGAGACAACTGAAGAATGAGAAGGTGGCAACAAAGCTGAATTTTTTATTAAAACTTATTTATTTAATATTATGATTCCTTACCTATAATTATATTGTTTTTCATTAAACTAATATACACTGTCTGTGTGTGTGTGTTAATAAATCCGTATATTATAAAGATTTCTGAAGGATCAAGAGACTAAAAACGGGAGTAATGGCTGAGGAAATTCAGATTTGCATCACAGAAACAAATTAGATTATGAGCATATTAAAATAGAAAACTTATTTTAAACTGCAATTTCACAGTATTACTGTTTTTCTGTATTGTTGATAAAGTAAATGCAGCCTTGATTAGCATAAGAAATGTCTTTAAAAACAAAACACATCTGATCTAAAACATAACCTATAAATAGGTGTTTTATGCCATGCCATCCTTTGCTAAGACTGTCTGTCTCTCCTGAGGAAAAGAAGTCCCTTTTCACAGAGCTCCAAATGGAAATCATGCGTCATTTGTGCATCCCCCTCTTGCTCTCTTTCTCTCTCAATCAAGTTACCATGTAGAGTGGTTTTCTCAGACCTCAATCATAGCCAGGCTTTCAAATCAAAGCCCAATCAGCCACCATCAGCTCCTGCTGCATGGGGCATGTGAGAGCGAGCACATCCTCATCACACGAGATGTACTGTTCACCTCATAATCATAAAACTATGAGGCATATGAGATTAATGATGATATGAAGCAAACAAAGTGGTCAAAATCATAAAGAACATAAAAATGATGGATTCAGAAAGTGCACAGAGTACTGTTGTTGATGTGGTTTGTTTTTAAGTACTAAAGAACATGGCCTGTATTCACAAAACATTCTATCTTACCACTAGGAGTTCACTTAAATAGCAATAAGAGTTTTTAGCTAAGAGTTTTCACAAAGCTGCCGAGACAAATTTTACAAAGGGATAGAGAGAAGTCTTAAGCTAAGAGTAAGGGTGGGGCTGACCTTGTTGCTATGGATGATGTCAGCATGCTTACTAACAATAAACAGAGTGATTGGCTGATAGGGGTCTCCGTCATGGATTTATTTGTAGAAAAATTGCAGAGCGCAATGTTATGATGCCATTTTCGAATAAATGTTTAAAAAGAAAATGTTAATTGCTACAATCAAGTAAAGATTTTAAAATACAGACCAAGAGTCACTAATTAAACAAAATAACATACAGTGACCTTCAATAATATTGGCACCCTTGGTAAATCTGATCAAAGGTGGATATGAAAATAAATCAACATTGTTTAGCCTTTTGATCTTTCATTCCAAAAATTATTGAAGCAAAAAAATTGAAAATGGGGAGAAAGTAAATGTTTTTCTCCAATACATGTTGGTCACAATTATTGGCACCCAATTATAGCTACGTCCTTTTCCCAAGATAACAGCTCTGAGTTTTCTCCTGTAATGCCTGAAGAGTTTGGAGAACACCTGATAAG
>JAUCNO010001819.1:11426462-11436613 GCA_032353835.1 Enteromius viviparus
GCCCCAGGAGGAGGCAGACCCGGCCTTAGAGTTGCTGTGTCCAGTACGCGCCCTGCGCCTCTACGTTGACCGCACTCTGAGCTTCAGACGCTCTCAGCAGCTCTTTGTCTGCTTTGGAGGTCAGCAGAAAGGGAATGCTGTCTCCAAACAAGGGATGGCCCATTGGAGGCATGTCCCCTAGGTCTGAGAGCACACTCCACAAGGAGTGTAGCCTCCACCTCAGCGTTGGTACACGGTGCCTTAAGCAGATAAGCAGATAAGATATCTGAAGAGCTGCGGGCTGGGCAACACCGAATACCTTTGCCAGGTTCTACGACCTCCGCAAAGAGGCTGTGTCTTCCCGTGTCTTAAACCAGACAAGCAGGTGCATCTCAATGGTTCCCCGATGCCAAGGCGAACCCTCTTCCTCCTGCCCCGCACTCGGACTCAGAGCGGAGTCAGTCCGACTGTGATCCACTGAACTTCCTTCACCAGTGGTTGTGGCTAATATTTTTGTTCCACAGTCAGCCAGAAGTCTGTGTTTCCCTTCACTTATATCCATATCTTATTGATATAGTGCATTCTCTAAAATGTTCCATGTAGAATACCTTTTCATGTCTCCGCGCCCCCAAACCATGCTACAGCTTTAATATCTTAAACTGAAGCTGGCATCCCGATGGGGCCCCAAGTATGGCCCCCAGGGTGTTGGGATGGTTACGTGCAGACTCTCCTGTCAACACGCTGCAATGCAGCCTGCCGGCACCGGTGTCTCCGCGCAGCGGGTTGTGGCCTCTTCCATATGTGTTCCCATATGTAACGTCGAAGTGATTTGACTGAAAGGGTAACGTCTAGGTTACGAAAGTAACCCACCGTTACATCTTTCTGCCACGACCCTGGGTCGCGCTGAAGCCGACTCGGCTCCTCAGCGAAAAGCTGCATGTGCAATCCAGCCGTGCCCTCTTATACTCACGCTGGGATAAGGTGCACCTGGCTGTAATTATTGCACGCCAATATTCATTGGCCTTTTCCAAAAGATTCGAAGAAGATTGCTCTCTCATGCGAGATCCCATTTGTAACGTTTCTGTTCCCTTCAGGAAATGTGGGTTACGTTCGTAACCTAGACGTTTTCTTTGTATTCCTCATTTCAAATGTAATATTTAAAAATTAAAATATATTTTTTGGAAGCATATATTTTTTTTACAGTGTTTAGGATATTATTGTTTATGATTCAGTAACATGCTGACTAATGTTAACGGTAAATACCTATGCTACTGAAATGCTGCTGTGTTGTCTTTGCTAGACAGCTCTTTGATGTGCCGTACATGTTTGTTTAATGTATGCTTCTGTTGTGCAGTAGATATAACCATGTAAATGTAAAATCAGAATATTATAGTTTTGTCAAATTGAAAAGGAAGGTTCAGTGTGGAATAATGATTTTCTATCATCTGACTTGAACTATAACGCACACAAACACAGAGCGTGCTTAACATGATGTAGTGCAAAGCACAAAATGAATATTTTCATATCAACTGCAATTGGTTTTACCTAAATGACTGCTCCCTTCAGTGCCAGGTGCACATGCTTTATGTGCAGTTTTACATTATTGCATTCTGTTATTTATTTATCTGCACCAAATTGAATTTTCCATCTGGCTCAAGCTATAAAGCCGTCTTTGTTTGCCGTTAGATCATTACTCATGATTTTACCTTCTTTTTCCTCTCAGGGGACGTCAGGGCTGCTTTATCCAGAGGAGAGAAATGCACTGTGAAACATTGCCCCGTTTCCACAGCGTTAGGGTTATTTCATCCTGCTGTTGCTATGCAACAATGTGAAATGTTGGCACAACATGATTTAGATCTCGCACAACAATAAAATCCTGTGCATAGCGACGAATGAAACCTCTCTACCTCCACACCTTTAATGTTGCCAGCTGTAGGCGAACACAATATAAAACACTTTTATTATAGATTTTCTGTCTCAAGTACACCACGGTCTGTTTCTCATTCAGAAACCTATTTTTTTTCCCTAATCTTATATTAATGCTTGATGTCTGTCTGTATAGATTTGATATGGCATCGCTGATATATTTCGCACGAGATAAACTACAAAAGAGAGATGTTGGCTATGTTTCAACTTCCTGGTAACTGTGTGTACATGTATTTTACACTAACTGCTGCAGAAAGAGAGCATTTAATTAATGCTTTAATCAGCCCTGCTGTTGATACGTCCTAGATAGCAGCTCAGAACAGGTGTTTTTCAGCTGATAGGATCTTTCTTATGTTAAAACTAAACTGATAAGGTGCAGTGTGGCATGAAATAGGCATAGTTTGAATGTTAGGTTAATGTTTTGGGGCTGCATGTTTGGTAAAGATAAAACTCAATTACCAAAGCTTTTATTTGCAGAGCCTTTTTTAAGAAGTGTTATACACCTGCTTTATAAAAAAAAACTAAAGTATGAGCTATCATATTGTTAGACTTTAACTCTCTTTCCAATCAGCAAATGTAAATGTTTTTATTACAGTAATATTCACAAATCAGTTAAAGGGATTAATCATCTTAGTTTATAACATTAAAAAAAAGACATGAGCAGATGCCTAAAATAGCTTTGAAAGCAGCCTGTCATTTAAGTTATGAAATTACCACACTGTTTCCAATAATAATGCTTACAGTAATATGAATATTGCCAACATTATTGCTTGCTGGTAATCTCAATTTAACCTCTACCGTTGCGAGCTACAATCATCTGACATTGTGTCTATATTAAGAAATGAGAATTACAGCATATTAAACACAATCAATGTACTTTATGTGGGCTGTAAAGAAAGAGTCTCTAGGATGTGTGTGTGTGTGATGGGGAGGGGGAGGTATAATAGTGCCTGAAAAAGGAGCAGAGAACATTAATCATGGCTCTCTTTCACGGCCTTGACACATGAGTCACAGAAAACTCTGTTTATCTGTGCTCAGAGAAAGAAAGGGAGAATAAATATAAACGCTTTATAGATAATTCCCCACAGAGCTGCAGAAAGCTGTCCTTTCAGACAGCTCTCTCTTTCTCCTGCCATCAGACAGTGCCTCAGATCATCCAATTATTTCCCCCACTGCCACATACCAATTAGTTAAACCATCCCGTCTTTATCTCTGATGGCTGCACCAGGTGCTTCGGTTAACTTCCTGTGAAAGGGTGTTTAAGTTTGAGGAAACTCTATTAAGGGGAAAACATATGGGAGATTTCTGTCATTGTCCTGACACCTTTTACTATCAAGAGAATGAGCTCTTTATACATGCTGACATTGACATTTTGATGTTAATGTGTGTTTGTTGTGGGGGTGTTCATTAAAAATAATTAATCAATGCAAATGAGTTAGTGTTTACTCTTTTCAAACTTTATGCTCACATATATGGTTACTTGCCTACCAAACAAGAATATTTAGTATATAGTCAGTTTGGGCTTCTTTGTGCACTCCAGACACACAGTGGGAGGATTGTGTGGTGGGTTTTTAGGTTATATCAGTACATCAATAAGTGTTGACTTTGTCTTTATGAGTGAAACTGATTCATCCGTTCAGGTGATTTGTTCAAAACCTACCTGCTTCCTAGTTTGCACAATATCCACCCTAAACTGTCTTAAAGATTAGATCTTGAATATGATGTATGGTGGATATTATGCAAATCTTATTCAATCTGGTTGTTTCAGAAATTAAATAAGTGCAAGTCATTTGTTCAAAAACACAACTTTATGTTGCAGAGGGTTGTTTCTTGTTAAAAAGTAAAAAGATATTTTCCATGTTTTGAAAGGAAATGTATTGCTTAAATCAGATAACATCTCACTGTGTTCAGCTTTCAGGCATATAGCTTTGTGAAAATTACTACTCTCCAGACAGTCTGATAAAAACATTATGGACATAGCAGAAAGAGAGACTTATGAACAGCTTTTAACCTTCCATTGTGTGCGTTTCTTTCTTTTCACCTTCTTTTTTGTGTAGTATTCATGAGGAAAACAAGAAAGTGACATAATCACACTGGGAGGTGGACAGTCTGACAGTTTGTGTGAGTTTACACCAGGAGAAAACCACGGTTGTTCTTTCTTTCTCTCTCCCATCTCTTGCTCACACTCCTCTCCTGCCCTCCCCCTCAGCGCGAGTTTAATTATCCTGCTCATTCTCTTATCTGATTCACACACCCAAGACTCCATTTTCTCTGCTTTAGGACCCTTACTTCTTCCTCCTTTTATTCAGCCTGAAAGGGAAAGCAGAGACTCAGCTGGCAGCATGGTGGATTTTATCATAAAGAGGTTATTGTTGTTTTATGGCCAGGGCAAGCTGAACAGATTTCTTAGTGCTGTCTGAGAAAGTTGGTACAGTAGCTTTGTCTGTACTGCTTTGCCTGGAGTGGGTTGTTGGTGGTTGTCTGTTTTTTAAAACTTCTGGACATGTTTACTTTTTGTTTGTGATCGTGAAAAGTTACATTATGGTGAATAAAAAATGATAAATTATTGAATCACATTGATAAAATGCCGTAGCTTGAAAAACTAAAACAAACCATTCGCTTATTTGTTTATTTTCTTAACTGTTAACCATTACAGAATGTATTTCTAAAAGATAAGCATTCCCAGGTTCTTAAACTTTTACAGTGCCACAGCAAATGGCCTGAAGCTTTTTATCGTGTAACTCTCTAAAATGTCAGAATGTGAAAACTCATTCTCCACCTAAGGATTTTAAGAGCTCATTTTCATTTTATGGGATGGATCTTTCACAGCCCTATTTGCATTTGCTCAGAACAGCCCTCACCACTACATGCAGCTAAGCCAGTCATGTAAATAACTGGTTCTTTAGAGAAGCACTAAAGGTCAGGTCTACACAAAGATGGTTTGTTTTTAAACAAGGAGAATGGAGGCTTACTTTACCAAGCTACAATTGGCTTTTTGAATGTTTCACACTCAGTATAACTAGCATGAAATACAAAAGACAATCCACTACCAACATGTCACAACACAAATGGAAAATGGGATTCTAATGGTGCTTTCTCTCCCCTCCTCCAGACACAGAATGGCTCCCCCTGTTATAATTGATGCACGGCTCAAACTGATCTTGACAATCAGGCTAATTCATATTGAAAGTAACACAATGTAACTGCAATAATAACATGTTGTTTTCAAATGCAACACACTGGACATGAAACAGCAGACAAATACATAATATATTCTAAAGCCAATGGTCAAGCCTTTATGTCGATGAAGCTGTGGATTCGACCAGTACCTCTCTTACAGAAGGTGGAATGAGATATTTCTCTTTGTGAAATATAGCCTCGGGTTTTTAACATTTGTTTGGTCAAGAGAGACATACGTAGATTGGTGGATCTGCAGACCTCTATCAGAACTGGTCTGCATCTCCAGTGACTTGCTATGATCACATTACCTGCCCACAAATAAACATGGTGCATCACAACCCAAAGTCGTTTAATTCATTGTCTTGCTTTAAGCCATACATGCAAGATTGGAATGACTGATAATTAAAATATAAATGACTTCCAAGCTATAGATATTTTTGTTAGGAAAAAAATCAGTATAACTATACATTGTTGGGATTTAGATATTTCATTTTTTTTTTAATGTTTTGTACATAAAGTATACTGTGTTCCATCTCTACTTCACTGGGTACTTTTGCACATGACATATTTTAATGAATTTTAATTTATAAATGAATAAATTTGTTTGCTGTTTCTGTGCAACCCCACCTCTGACATATGTTTAGTGCAGGGTTTCTTAAATCTTACCCTGGAGATCCAGTGCACTGCAGAGTTTAGCTCCAACTCCAAAAAAACTCACCTACCTGTGATTTTCTAATGATCCTTAAAACACTAATAGGTCAGGGGTCAGTTGCGTAAACTTAGGCTACATGTTAAGACAGCGTCTTAAGAGTTACTCTGACCAACTAGCAGTTAGCAAAGAGTTTTTTGGATTCAATTTAGACTAATCTACATTTTTATGTAACTAAATAAAAAAAAAATATGACCAGTCTTAATGAAAAATGTTCTAGTCTAGTCTAGTCAACCGACCCCAGGTGTGTTTGATTAGGGTAAGAGCTAAACTCTGCAGTGCATTGGACCTCCTGGGTAAGATTTGAGAAACCCTGGTTTAGTGGCCGGGAAAAAAATTATATAAAACACTGAACTATATCAAGCTGATCTACACAAAGTTTAATCATTTCTTAAACAGAATCAAAAGTTTGAGACAGTACCAGTAGATTTTAAGATCTTTGGACTAGAGCCATTCACTGGGTTTGTTTATGTGCATGTAAGCAGTCTGAGTAAACAGTCTGAGTTTGTTTATGAGCTGGTGATGCTGGGAGTTCCTGACAGGGCAGAGAGAGAGAAAGAGATGCTGATAAAGGTGCACTTTAGCCTCCAGACAAACACAACATGGGAGACTCAAGGCAGACTGTTGCAGAACTATGTTGCAACTGCAATTTTGGTTATCCTTGCAGATAGAGCAACCCAGCAAACACAATAACGTTGTAAAAAACGTTTTTTTCACGTTATGAAAAGGTTGTGATAAAGTTTTTTACCCCTATGTATTTAATACGACAAATGGCGGGTTTTTTAAACGTTATAAATACGTTTTTTTTTCACAGCGTTGCAGAAACGTTTCGAATGTCTCCGTCAAAAGTTTTAAAAACGTACTTACCACGTCCAAACTGGTACTTTACATGCTGCCATCAAAACGTTTTAATTACAGTGTTATATCTGAATATTCATCTTATTACCAGTTCTTTTTTACATGTCACCTTAGTTGTAGCGTTGCTGAACTCTGGTTGTTGTCCACATTTTATAAGACTACGATTATGTAATCCTAATAATTTATACTACACACAAATTTAGTTACTTCACTCATTGTATTTATTCACAAAACATAAAAGTACAGTAACATGACATGGGTAGTTCACAGAAAAAAATTCTAAACAAGACAAATGCATATATATAATTAACAAAATGGCATCAAGTAGAACACCCATCCCATTCGGCACCAGGATTGGTTCGCAGCCGGTTTTACTTTGCCACAGACACCTACTGTGGTTTGCGTTCGAGGGTTGAACGATCAAAACAAGGTTCTCCCGTTTGGCCTTTCCCTGTCTCCCTGCTGGGCTTACTTCATATGAGACCGCTTCAGCATTGGTTACACAATCGAGTCCCGAGATAGGCATGGTGCCGTAGCACACTCCGGATTGGCGTTTTCCCATATTGTCACCACCTGTTCAGCCCGTGTTCAGACCTTGCCTTCCTATGGGCCGGAGTTCCCCTGGGTCAAGTGTCCAGGCATGTTGTGGTCCACACGGATGCCTCCTCCAATGGCTGGGGTGCCGAATGCAACGGGCAAGCAGCCTCGGGTCCCTGGACAGCGTTCGACTTCTTTGGCATATCAATTGCCTCGAGTTGGTAGCCGTGTTTCTGGCCCTGTGTTGCTTCCTACCAACGCTGCGCCACAGCATGACACGGCATGACACGACTCGCCAGCCATCTGCTCCTGTGGAGTAAGACGCGGCTGAAATCGCTGCATGCTGTTGACATTCCAGGGACACTCAACCGTGTAACCAACAAGCTGACTCGGCAGTTCACCCTGGAGAATGGCGATTTCACCCTCAGGTAGTCCAGCTGTCCTGGAACAACTTCTGCAGGGCAGAGATAGACCTCTTTTCCTCCCCCGAGTCCTCCCATTGCCAGTTTTTTTACTCCCTCGACAAGGCGCCTCTCGGCAGGGATGCACTGGCTCACAGCTGGCCTCCAGGGCCCATGTACGCCTTTCCCCCAGTGAGCCTCCTAGCACAGACCCTGTGCAAGATCAGGGAAGACGAGGAGCAAGTCCTGTTGGTAGTGCCATACCGGCCCTCCCGGACCTGGTTCGCGGACCTAATGCTCCTAATGTTTTTTTTCATATGAATTTTTAGTATACCATTGAATAACTACTGAATACATAAGCTTAAGCAACAAAATTGTTTATTTTTGTTCAGTCAAGTCCAACAGACAAGTGTAATATTGCCATTAAGTGTAGCAATAGGATATTTAAAAATATAGTAGCCTACATTTAAGAAATTCAGGAACCCTATAGGTAGGTAGACCTTCTGTGAACTGTTTTTTTTTTTTTGAAGTAAAACACAATACTTCAACAGGGCTCTCAGGTTTTAGCAAAAGTTTGGAGTAAGATTTGATCTGCTATAGAGGAGGAGCCACAAAATATTTGCTCAGCAGCCCCTCTGGACCACTCAATTCTCTGAAGTTATTGCTAGCAGTTTAATTTTACTTATTTTACTACAATTGTTCATAAATGATCAGCACAAATATGAATTATAACAATTGGTAAATCTGATAAAAGAGACAAATTCATCCAAATGAAATAAATAGCTTTATATATTTAAAAAAAATACAAATGTATCAAAAATAAACAGATACATTTGGTGCCAAAAGAGTCAACAGAACAACTGAGCCAACTTAATGTACATTCATACTGTACACAGAGTAAGATTTTGCAGAATCTGAAACTTTAGAAATAATTTAGTACGAATTTGGCAATATTTTCCAGCAGCAGCTCACATTCTCTTGGATCACAGGCAACTGATTTTGTCCAGGAATCATAAAATTAAGTAATACACATAAATAAATAATGAATAGATTACCTACCGCATTCGTCATTATTGCTTTTTTTAAATTCCACTCTGTGTGTGCGTGCGCGCACCCATGTTGCCTAGTAACGAACGTGCTGGGATGCTGGCACATCGTATGCTTGCGCCACGTATATTAATTGTATATACAAGTTATAATTATCTCCTACTTTTCAGCATGAGAAATACAAGGTGTGGCGTGAGAGTGTGTGAACTGGCTGAAATGCTGGTGTCTCACAGTGAATGTGTGAGACTTGAGAGCCCTGCTTCAAGTACATTTAAAATATAAGAAATTTACGATGACCTGGAGGGGACGTTTTCGGTTCACTTAGTTTTGTCGTGGCCACGACTTATTAACTCGTGGGAACATGATATTATGTTGTGGCCACGACTTCTTAACTCGTGGGAACGTGATATTATGTCGTGGGAACATGATATTATGTCGTGGCCACAAGATCATTTTTTCGAGGTAACAACATCCTTATGTAGTGGCCTCGAGATGCTATGGTGAGGGAACGACTTCCATTTCTCGTGGCCACGAGAAAAATATATCGTTCTATCAACATAAGACGTAGTGGGGACAAGTTTAAAGCATAAACAAACCTGCGTGACCATAGCAACCCAGGATTATCAGAGATTAATTTTTATTACATTCAACATTGTATTTGTATATTCTATACTATAATCTTCTATTATATTAACTTGTTAGGGCTATATTTTTATATTTATTTCATATATTTATTTCCGGAGTATGTGTATAAGAACGGAGAAATAAAATGAAATATTTTTTATTTAATATTTAATTCAAACCCTTAAACTGCATTTTAAATTCCAGTCGCCGTAATCAAAGCTTTATTAGGCTACATTGTATTACATATATTGGTATTATATATTGTTCAATATTAGATTAGAATTATTATATTAAAATTATTTGAAGTAAGAATGTTACGTAAAAAGATCGAAATTATAGGCTATAAATACAATAGGATTATATCGTAGACGATGTGCTAAGGGATATTTAATATTAATGTAATAGGCCTATTTATTTATGATAAACTTAATATAAATGGTGTTTCGCATACATTGCGTGCAGTATAATAATTGATTAGAGCTGCACAATTAATCGTTAAAAGATCACAATCTCGATTCGACCCCCACACGATCTTAATCCAGCATTTATACGATTCAGCCAATCCTCTTTTTAAAGAACAGGAGACGAGCATAACTTCTGATCTCGAGATAACACGCAATCACTCACCGCGGGCGTGATGACGCCTGATGTCACATGCGATTTTGCACAGGCAGAGGACAGGTGTGCTTGTTGCGCCGGTTCTGTTCCGTTCCGTCTTGCGCACATCCGTGTCTGCGCAGCTTTGGAAGTATACTCGATCACGGTTGAGAGCGGACGAGAGCGTGCGTGTGCAGAAAAGGAGCAGCGCGTGCGGACTGTGCTTTTAGGGACCGTTCACATGTGGCTTTTTTGCGCGCTCAAGTCCATTATTTCAAATGTAGATGCGCATT
>JAUCNO010001819.1:11436713-11451476 GCA_032353835.1 Enteromius viviparus
GCATTGTTCCAACATTAATAGTCATTAGTAAGCAGTTTATAAATACAGCTGTAAATGCCTTGTTCTTGATTTATAATTATATCTACAGTATTACAAAGGAGATTTAAAGGCTCAGTTATCTTCCAAAGAGAACAAATAAACACTTTACTTGAATTATTTATCATGAAATTGCAGAAAAGGTTTAAAAAGTTTAAAACGTCTATTAATAAAGTATCTGAAAAAGTATCATCTTATATCAGGCATCCAATACTGACTTTCGGAAAAGGGGAACAACCAATGACATTTGAGATTACAACTAAAACAGCAAGACCCGCCCCATGACAAAAAAAAACATGTTCACGCAAGCAGGTGAGAGAAGATCGAGCTCAGGTGACATATCATGCGCGCACAGGGTTTGAAATGAATTTGCGGGCTCCCGTTTCTTCGCAAATAGATCTGTTTTCCTGTTGCGGAAATTATTTACCGCACACGCCAGCATGAGTAGTGTGCTCTCTTATTAATGGCATAGATTTGGCGCCATAGATTTGATGGGTTTTTTCGTTCAGGCACGGCACCCAAAAAAAGGCACAGAAATATGAGTTTTGATTTGGTTTGGTACATATCGGTTACTTAGGTACCGGTGCCATACTTTTACCAGGTTTCGGTACCCAACCCTACAAGCCACTCCCCCATACATAGGGGTATATAAGATGGCGGCAGGCAACCCCCCATTAGGTTTCTGCTTAGGAGCTGATCACAACCGACTCCCCAGCGCAGTACAACCTTGTGACAAGAGAGACATGACATCTCCGTTCCCTTCTTCAGGGAACAAGGGTTACATACATAACAAAGACCTTCCCTTTCAGTCAGTCACTATGACATTAAAATGGCACAACCCAGACTGCATCATGTAGGAGGCCCCAACACTGCGACTGGACAGAGTGGCCAAATGAAAGTGGAATGGGCTCTCACCCTAGGGGGCACAGCTTACCTTGGGCCTGATACGCCAAGATGATGGCATAAACCACCCAATGGGCCAACCTCTGTTTGGAGACAGCAGAAGGTCCTCTAGAGCAAACAAAGAGCTTCTTTTCCACGTAAAAGTGCAGAACGCATATAGGACACAGCAACTTGAGGGTCGGGTCCGCCTCCTCCGAGGGCAGTGCTTGCAAGTTCACCTCTTGACTTCGAAAGGGGGTAGTGTGAACATAGGGCACATCTGGGTCTGGGTCTCAGGATAACGTGAGAATAGGCCAGACCTTATTCAAGGAACAAATTGCTGATTGGGCTGTCGACAGGAGCACGAGTTCCGGAAACCAGGTTCAGGTGGGCCAAAGTGTCGCAACCAACAGAACCTGCTCCAAGTCCTTCCTGATTTTGCTTTAGTCTGTGCAAGGAGGCTCTTGACTAATGAAAGTGCATCGGCTGCATGACTCAGATTCCCTGGAACGTGAATGGCTTGCAGTACTTTCAACCACAAATTACTCCAGAGGAGGAGATGGTGGGCAAGTTGCGATAGGCGATGGGAATGAACACTACCCTGATGGTAGATGTAAGCCACCGTCACTACATTGTCTGTCCAGACCAGCACATGCCTGTCCAGCAACATTGGTCAAAACCAGCGCAGGGCAAGCAGTACAGCCAACAACTCAAGGCAATTGATATGCCACTGCAGTCGGGTCCTGTCCTGTCCTGCCATATGCCCCAGGAGCCTCTGAAAGAATTTTAGAGGGACTGCTGTCTTGTCAAGGCCGCAAGGAATTTCAGCAATGATTGTGACCATTCGTCTGTGAGATGAGCTGTCATGTTGACTGAGTCCAGCTCCATAAAGAGAAAAGAGAACTGGACCTGGGTGAGCGCCTGGAGAACTGAATCACATAGCCGAGTCGGATCATCTGGATCAACCAGCGAGTCAGACTGGGGAGTGTAGCCAGGCCCTCACTCTGCAAACAAGGGGGATCAATGGAGCAGTCAGCAACATATCCACGGTGGGGCAGGCAGGAGGAGAGAGGTGGCTCGGCTTCAAAAGCAAGGCGTCCGGGAGGTGAGATGGGCTGCTGTGAAAAGCACACACCAGTCCCAATATGGTTAAGCCAGAGATGGCACTCCTGGACCACCATTGTGGACATCACCAGACCGAGGGGACCGGAGGGCAAAGTTGGTCTCCGTGAGGAGTGCCTGCATCAACCTTTAGTCAGAACTACCCTTGTGCAGTTCTTTTAGTGCCTTGGCCTGGTGGACCTGCAGGATGGCCGTGGCATGCAGGGCTGAAGCAGCCTGGCCTGAGTGTTCATGGGTCGGTGGGGGATTCAGATCCAGCCAGATGCTCTTGGCTCCCCGGAGGAGCATGGCTGCCAGCTCCGCCTCAGATTCTTTCTGAGCAACCGCCATGGTGGGGGGGGGTTCTCTTAAGCTGATGCTGACGAAAGCCCCTCCTCTGATGCAACGAGAGACATCTCATCCCCTTCTGGGGCTCCAAATGAGACACTAGGTTCGCCACAGGACGAACCAGCACCATCTTTCAGAAGCTCCATGGGACTGGTAATACTTGTCTTCTCCAACTTCGCAAAAAATCTCTGAAGCAGAAAGCTAATGGTGGTTTGCACATGGCCATCTTATATACCGTATGTACCGGGAGTGGCTAGGCATGCAAAACCCACTGGCCAATTCTCAGCGGGATCCCATGATGTCAGTCAATGACATAACGTCTGAAAGGGAACAGCACAGTTGCATTACACAAATACTACTTTGTAGTGAAGACAGTAGAAGGATGAAATTAACACTCATTGTCTCTCTCCCAAAGCATCTGCATAGTGATGGTGTGACATTTCTGTCATAGGACATTTAATATAGAACTTGTCCCTAAACAAAACCTGAGGCCCACAGGTCTGGCCAGTCTAAGCCAGGCCGATATTAAATCACCTGGAATTAAATAACTGCACTTTACAACAGCGCTTCATCTGACAGCACTCATTACAAGAGGATCACTCCACAAAATCCCTCAAGTGAAATGTTGAAAGGCAAGGAGATGAAAAAGAAAAAAACTTTTAATTAATTTGTTAGAACATTAGACCATTTTCAGTTACAGGACCTAAAACATATACTGAACCTTAATATAGCAAAAAAAACAAAATTGATAGGAAAGATATTTATGTTACAAAATATTTACATTTTAAATAAATGTTATGTTCAAAGATAAAGATTAAAAAAAATATTCAGAAACAATAATTGTATATTTTTTATATTATTTTTTATATTATTTTTTATTCGAATAAGCCCCAAATCAACATATGAGAATGAATTATGAAAGATAACATGATAAACATGATAAACAGCCATAAACAGAAATAAAATACATTTTAATAATAATATTTAATAATATTTCACAATATATGTTTGATCAAAAAACGCTGACCTCTTGATCAGTCAAACAGGAAGTACTAACACAAACTCACACCACTCATCATCATGTTTGGATGCTTAATTAGAGTAATATTGTGGTTTTTAATATATAAAGGTGCTTCATATAACGGCATTTTGACCCTGAAAAATACGCTTCAAACAGGAAACCAAAAGAATGAGTGAAGAACCACTACATCACATTAGCCCTGAAATCCCAAGTTTCAGTATTGTTTAGTTATCACAAAAAATGGAGGTAACGTCCTATTTTCTGTCAACCTCTCCCTCTTCTTTTTTTTTTCTCTTTCATAATGCTATGCATTGCTCCCCTGCACCCCAGATATCCTCCAAGATCTCATTCCTTTGTTGCAGTGGGGCTGAACACTATGTTAACCTAGTAATTGGCATCGGGCCTTCCCCATTATACGGCCCTCTATCGAGCCGTTCTACATGACTAGGTAAAGAAGATGGCATGAAGATTAATGAGGGCAGGCGAATACAGGAGGGGCTACCTCCCTCTCTCTCTCCCTCTCTCTCTCTCTCTCCTCAGCACTTTTTACAATGTGTAGATATCGGAAGTCAGGCACAAGCTGCCCGATTTCCCTCCGTCCACCCCCTCCCCTCGTTTCTTCCCTCCTCCCTCCATCGCCTGCTTTAACCTGTGAACTCTGGACCCCGTCCTCCTCTGTTCCTGGCCGCCAGCGCGTCCCGGCTTTGATTGATGTCAGTCCAGCAGTCACTCTTTTCTTCCTTTTGATTTGAAGGGAAGAAGAAGGGGACCAGGGTGGAAAGGGAGGGGGGGCTTCTCACTCCAAAATAGATTTTCCAACGCAATTGGTGGCGGCTGCCAGCACAGCGGAGTGGCAGGGGAGCCCTTTATGCCGTTTCATTTAAAAAAGCCAAAAGGTAGCTGACGTGTTCATTCAGTGTGTGTGCCACTCTTGCTTTTGATGGGGTCTGCCCTGCTGCTAGCAGCGGCGTATCGTTCGCCTGCCTTTTATTTCATGTCTGGAGCCTGTGCAAAGAAACCATCAAGTGATCCAGAGAGGGAAAAAAAAAACTCCTGATGGATATCTACCATTGTTTTTTTCGTGTTCCCTATGGACACATTATTATTCTGAAATGTAAAGATGGCTTCCATATTCACAACAGGCTATGATGAGCGTTGGCGTTATTGACAGACTCCGTAAATCACTTTAAGCGCGTCTTGCTCCAGTTTAGCAGACTTTTGCATCACAGGCGTAAGAGGTGGAAAGTGCGAGGTGTTCTGGCAATCAGATAAATTAGCTGCAGCTATCAAAAGATTGCAATAACACTGAGCACTGCCATAAAACTGAGTGCTGTCTGTGTGTGCGTGGATGCGGCTGTTTGACAGACAGCAGTTGAACATCATGATTTATTTCGGCACCCCTGTCCTATTGATCCGCCGTGAGGGGTCTCAGAGTTCATATCTCTAGAGGGTCGCCCACCGTTGTGCAGCACCTCTCCTAGTGGCTTATGCTACCCCAACATGGGCCCATCAGAAAGGTTAATGGGGTTTGTGGATTAAAATAGCAGAGCATTGATGATAATCGTGGAGGGTGATGCACCATGAAACCTGAGCTCAGCCACGAGTGCGCAAACAGAGTTAAATGAAATGGAATTGAAAACATGTGCTAACGAACCTGACCTGTTTTCTTCTTCCAATGATCTGTACACTACATCATCTCAGGGTATGTTCCAATCAGCTTCACAGGGTTTCATCTGAAGTGAAATTTCAAATCAAAGATAAGCAAATGTTCATTCTAAAGGGCACTGCAAATGGCAGAAGGAACAAACCTTTATTAATATATCACTTTACAGGAAATGGAGAGAGAAACTTAGACTTTATTTAGAGACCTTTACTGCAATTTCTTGGTAAGTTTAAAGGATGGAAATTAAATTAAAGTTATTATCAATTAATTTATTTTATACATTTATTTTCATAGTAAACACTGCAATACTACCATTTTTTTCAAAAACAAGCTTTTATCAAACATACAGTAAAGTAAATAAATAAATAAAATAATGACATTGATAATTATTATTACTATTATTAGTATTAATTTAAAATAGACATTAAAAGTTTAGATCAATTTAATGTACTCTTGCTGAATAGAAGTTTTAATTTCTTTCAAAAAGAAAAAATGACTAATTGCAAACTTTTGAAAGTAGTGCTCATGTCATGTTATTTATTATACAGTAATTATTTATTTAAACTTTGTTTACACAGATGTATTTCCGTCATCATACCTGAAACTCGTAATCTGCACAAGTACTGTCAGGTCAATTTTTGTCAAGTGAACAGAGCTTCTTTCTCATGCTGTCAGTGCGTAGGATGCAATGAACACCGCATAAGAATTCTGTAAATCAGAATGTAGCTTTAGTCTTCCTATTTCAACCCGCAATACAACTGACATTTCTTAATTGGGTTGGCACAAGCGAAAAAATCCACAAATGTAGCTAAACAGGCTGTGTGTAGATAATCAATTAAAACAAGCGGCAATCTATAACAACATCTTTTTGATGACCATTATGTAATAAAAACAATTATGCTTCATTCTTTCACTGGCATCTTTTAGGTTTTTGTGTAATTGAATACAAGCACCCCGTTTCATTGGGTTTTAATCATAAAAGAAAACTCTGACACATAAGGGCAACCAATCATATGCCCACATATTGCCTCATCCCTTTTAACAAATATGTTTCATAGCCCTATTAAAAGGGGTCTTCATCCGTCCTGTCAAAAGGCAGTCCAGCCGGGTTTTTTAGTTTAATTACACTCAATTAAAAAAAAAAAATATGTGTGAGATAGAGCAAGAGACAGAAAGGGAGAGAGAGACCCTCTTCAGTGGGTGCATTCTGATTCGCCTCTCCTTGGGTTTGAGTGGAGATGACATTTACAAGGCTCGCCTTTCAGGCAGACAATGGCGTGATTGATGAGGTGCAGACGCTATGAAGGAGGCCGATTGCCATGTGGAAGCAGTGCTTAGTGCACTTTGATTTATTTATCATCTGTTTCTAAAACAAGGCTGCCTGCCTCTGCCTGGCCCCTAAACCACTAGGTGGGGACTAGAGAGGTGTAAGGCAGCCTTGGTGCAAGAACGCACGTGTGTGTGTGTGTGTGTGTGTGTGTGTGTGTGAGAGAGAGATATGGAGAGAGAGAAAATGTGTTGATTCACAGTTTGGTATATGTGAACTTATTTTTTATTTTTTTCTCTCGCTTTGTGTCATTCAGTGATGGATTAACATCAACCAAAGTGTCCAGCTCAATGAAATGATATAACTTACTGAACAATGTACATTTTTATTTACTGCTATAGACATAAAATACTTTTTGAGAAGTTTGCATGTGCTGTTGTGAGACGTGATAAATCTAAATGATTTAAATGTACTTAATTAATAATACTGCATTATTTCTATTCCTCTTCTACTTCATAATAATAATAATTATTATTATTATGATAATGATCATATTTAATATAATTATTTTAATGCAGCATTCATTGAGGTAATTTAGTTTTTTTTTATTTACAATTTACAATGAACTAGAAAAAAACAACAATAATAATTGTTGATGATATTATAATGATCATATATTTTATTTCTATGCAGCATTAATTAAGTGGGTATTTTAGTGCATCAGTTTACAACGAACTATCAAAAAGATAAATAAATTTTAAAAAATTATAATAATAATAATAATAAGATACACTTATTTAATACACTTATTCAAAATCTATGTTATAAAGTGCAGATCAATTATCTATTAACTGATTAAACACTTATTTTAGTACTAAAACCATACAGCAAAGAAACAGAACACAGAACAGAAAATGACTGAAATGGGTTTCAATGAAGGCATAATATTCCTGAGACTTCCATCCTCCCTTTACGCTGCACTCGAGATAGAATGCTTTCCAATGTCTAAAAATAAATAATGATAATCCAGTAAAAACCGCAGGTCTTTGTCAGGACAATCATCGTGCTTTCTCAGGGCAGATGGAGACTCGTAAAAACAGGGTATTTTGAAAATGAATGGAAGCGTGTTAGCAGGAGTGCATCGTAGGAAAATAATGTGCCGTTTTCTTGATGGACAGCGCGTTTCAACCAGGGTTTATGTACACACTACAGCCAATGAGGCTGAAAAAGCAGCAGGAGGATGTGATGGATCTGTTATTGTCTTTCAGGCCCCCCATCTATCTGTAGTGGTCAGGGATGTGCTCTTAAACCTCTGCAATGTTTTTAACGTATCACCCAGTGAGCACTGTAGATATAACTCAGAAATTGCACATCCTCTTGATTATATGCAGATAGTCACTGTAAACCATGACAGGCATGTGATCATGTCAGATGATATTATAAAGGATGTTTATAATAATTCCCACACACATTATAAACTGTGTAAGTATCCTAAAGGTTTTGACTGTCTTTCACAGGACAGCTCACATAAAGAGTCCAAATTTAAATGTCATATGCATACATTTTTTGCAAGATATGTTAGAGTAACATTACAGTGTGCAGCTTATTCAAGATACACATACCTGTTTAATCACTTTTGTCATTTTTTTATATATATTTCATAAATTAATCTCCAATGGAATTGGTATTAATACAGTTCTACTTAGTACATCCTTTAAAACCTATTCAAAGCATTAGAGATAATTGTTTTTATGTGTTTTAAATGTGTGTAATGATTTCAGGCGTTCTCATTACCTACATTTAAAAAACTGTTTATTCATTGATTAATTCACTTAAAATTACTCATCAAAACCTTTTTCTCTCATAATTTTTAAAACATATCTAATTATAAAATACTGAACTTTTCTCAGTAAATTATATTTTTGAACACTTTTAACTGGGAAAAAGGGCTTGCTCCAAACCAAGTGCTGTATAATAATCTCCACAGTGATGTTGTCTTTTTTTATTTTCTTGGAGCGTTGTAAGCTCTCTTTAAAACTCATGATCGCAATTTTAATTATATTCTGAAATACTCCAGCTCTCGTCTTTCACTATTTTCAATTAAATTGTACTTGTAGCAATTTACCCAGCATCTTTTTAGGACATTGACCACATTTTTTGTGAAGGTGTTCAGCGGCAACAAGATTTAAATCCTTTATAATCTGTCTGGAGAAATTAGCTTGCCTTTTCAAATTTCCAAGGATGACATGCTACAGTTCATTACTTGTTTACAGCGACTACAGTATTGCCTCATCTCAATTAAAAATGACTTACTGATGTTCCTTATAAACCACACAGCCATGAAGTCCTGATCATTAAATAGAAACTAATTCTCACTGTACAGCGAACAACCTGAGAGACTAGCATGACAGCTAATTAAAATGTGTAAGACTTTAATAAACAGCAAAACAAATAATGCATTGTCTGCATTAGAAAGGGGAAAAAAAACAACTTTTAATTGCACGGAGGAATATCAGTCGGCAGAATCAAACCATACGTCAACTGTCAAGCCTCAACAATGGCGAATCTGCAGGAATAATTCAATCTTGATGGGTAAAGTGTGCAGAAAGCGCTTCGTCTACATAGAGCACTGGACCAAGATTCAGACTCATTTAGACTTGAAAAGCGCCGGGAAAATAAAACGATCCAAGTTACATCTTTTAATGAAACGGGGGGGTGGAGGGGAGAGGAATTAATTTTTTTATTCACTTGCACCGAGACACGGGAGCTGCGTCTCCGTAGCGTAGACGTTAAGAACAATGGGTGGTCGACTTTCATCAAAAAGACAAGCCTGGTAATGAATCCATACTCCCTTTAATGAGGATACACATAAAAAGGCTTGTCAGAGTTAATGAAAAACTACTCTCTACACGCTCCTGTATGACAGCAATGGAAGATAGCGGCCTTTGAATGGTCATCATCATCCATTTCAACAAGCCTATTTTTACCACTGCTCAGGACACTTGATCTTTTGTTGCTCGTCATTGCATTAGTTAAATGGAATCGTTCACGCGGGGAACACACAAGGGTTTCGCTCTTATCTGTCCGCTTTTCAGAGAGACAGAATAGAAAGCGTCTTGATTGGAACATATTGAGAAGGGAAGGTGCATTGAGACCCAGTGGAGCGTGAGTGCCCCTTGCAGATACCTGCAAATGTCTAATCACAGCGCTCTGATGAACCTTGCCTCTGACAGGCCTCTCGTCTGCCCTCCGACGTGTAACACCACGCACTTCATGGGGGAATTTTGCTACGGAGTTCTACGGAGCTTGACTGAGACAGTATGATTGTAACAGAGCAGGACAATTGATGGCGCTTCTCCTGGCTAAAAGTGTCCGTCAGTCCCAAATTCCGATGCCGGAACAGAGCGGCAACCCATCCGCGCTCACTTCCTGGTCAGTGAGCTGTAAGGGAGCTGGGGAACGAATGTTTGATTAACCCAGTAGGAAGGTGATGGCCGCGGTAGAGAGGGAGACACACCGCAATTTGTTAGCTAAGCGTTGTCTGCATGGCTGCTCCTCCCCAGCTGAGGTCTGAAGGGAGAGGGATGGAGAAGGGGTGTGGCGGGAGACAGATGCCTAACGACTCCCACGGGGCCCCATTTCTGGCCCCTTATCTCATTCTCGGTTTGTGCAGGTTGCCATAGAAACGGCCTCTTGCACGTAAAACCGTGAACCTTTTGTATTAGATCAACAGCTATTAGTTGGACTTGGCCACCGCATGTAAAATGTTTAAAAGTGAAATATTCCAGAAATCTGTACCTGGAAAGTATTCAACAAACCTCTCAGGTTAAGAAAAAAGTAGTCCATTATGTGCTTCAAGTGCTCTATTTTGTAATATGCTTATGATTTTTTTAATATTTCTTAGATAAACTCAAGATCAACTATGTCCTCAACGCGTTCAACGTGTTACTGGGTTAACATATTTTGATGACCCTGCAACATTTTAATCCAAGAGTTTAGTTTTGACCATATCTCTACAACTAAACCTAACCTTACCCATGAGTTATGCCTAAATCATATTTAATGATAGATGACTGACACTGATGTACAAGCACCAAACACTGTTTAAAAGCCTAAACTTCACAAAAACTATAAACTGGTTCTTCAAATCTGATTGGTTAATCACAATGTTGTTCCAGGGTCAACACAGATGTTGACCGTTGACCCAGAGACACGCCTAACTCAGAAAAATCAGGTTCTGCCGAGGGGCATAGGGCTGGGTAATATATATCGGAAGATCACTGATCACTGAGAAGCTGCGTGTTGAATCACCCGCGAAACTCAACGCGCAGCTTCTCAGTGATCTACAGCTCTGTTTATAAGCTGACATTCCTTTTAAAAACAGCTGACAGAGTTTTCCCGCTAATCAAAGAACAGTCTTTACTGATGAGATGCGCATAATATTTCGTACGATATATCACCCAGCCCTACGAGGGTGGGTTTTGTAGAAACATCATCCCTCAAATATCATCAGAGACCAGCCTCGAGAGACTACTGCCAAACGTGTCTTAATGGGTCCTGCGTACTGTAGCGCACCCGTACCAATATCGGGTTCTCCCATTCGGCCTTGCACTCTCACCCGGTATGTTTACAAAATGTGTGGACGCAGTGCTGGCTCCACTGCGACTCCAGGGCATCTGAATTTTGAATTATATCGACGACTGGCTAATACTAGCACGATCACCGGAAGAAGCGGGCAGACATCGAGATGTCGTCCTCGCTCACATGAAACGTTTGGGGTTGAGACTAAACTAAAGGAAAAGTTTTCTTTCTCCAGTTCAGAGAACCACTTATCTAGGCACGATGTTGGATTCAACCACAAAGCGGGCTCATATGACACCTGCTTGAGTAGCTTCGATCCTCACTGCTGTCGCGAGAGTAAAAGAAGGCCAGTCACTCCCTGTCAAGCAGTTCCAAAAGCTGCTGGGCCTTATGGCAGCTGCGTCCAACGTAATACTTATTGGCCTGGTGTACATGAGACCCCTATAGTGGTGGCTCAGGGACAAAGGCATATCCCTGAGGGAAAATCCTCTTCGCATGATCAATCTGTCACGCCAAGCTGTACAGTATGTGCCTTAGACATGTGGAGGAAACCTTCGTTCCTAAATTAGGGCCCAGCGCAGGGAGATCCAGCTCCCTGCATAACGCTAGCGACGGATGCATCCCTCACTGGCTGGGGAGAGATTACAAGTGGTGATCAGCCCGAGGTCTGTGGAGAGGTCGCCATCTAACTTGGCACACCAACTGTCTAGAAATGCTAGCAGTATTTCGAGCACTCAAACACTTCTTCACAGACTTAAGAGATCAAGGTGGCACACCAGACCCTTGTGTGGGCCCGGGAAAGATCCCTCTCACTGAGAGCCATCTATATTCCCAGGCATCTAAATGTAGGAGCAGACATACTGTCGAGACAGGGGCCGAGGCCCAGGGAATGGATGCCCCACCCTGAGGTTGTAGAGCAGATCTGGAGAAAGTTTTACAGAGCAGAGGTGGACCTCTTCACAACTCAGGAGAACGCGCAATGTCCCCTCGGGTACTCTCTAGTTCATCCAGTTCCTGCGGGACTGGATGCCATGGTATAGACATGGCCGAGGTTTAAAAGTCTGAAGGCGTGGGCATCCCGTTCCCATAGCGACTCATCGACGCAGCTCGAGTTCCTGAAAAGGAACGTCTCAAGGTTATGTATGTAACCCTTTTCCCTGAAGGAACGAGATGCTGCATTTCGAAACCACACTTTTGGCATCCCCTGCCGGTGCTCCGCTACATAACAGGAGCTAGTTTGCCAACCCAAAACTAATCCTGTAACTCTGAGTTTGTTTAGCCACCATCATGGTACAGGCCATGTTCTGATTCTGTTTCACACATTTTTTTGCCTCGTTTGTAACTCGCCTATCTCATTTGTGTTTCACTCCCTTCAAGCCCTGTTTCTAGGTGTCTTGTATTATGTCTTGATTAGTTTTGTATTTAAATCGTGATCTGTGTTTCATTCAGTGTCAGTCGTTGTTAGAATGTAATGTCACGTCTCTGCTTATTCATCAACTACCCTGTATCATGTTTATAATTAAATGTTTTTCTGTTTCGCTGAAAATCACATCTCCCTGCCTTCCTTGTCCGCTGAGAAGTGAAAAGTAGTTGTTACACTAGGCCTATACAACTGCCCAACAATAACACTGCTTTACGTGTCTGCAAAACATTTTGTTTTGAGAACAATGATATACTTACAGGTCTCTGATAGCCTTTCTATCACCTGTAAATCACTAATCAGATTTAGAGAAGAGAAAAATCACTCACTGTCTTTAAAGCTAACACATTGAAATGACTTTCTACTTTTAGGACCTTGGTAGAAATGCAGTGGAGTGAAAAGTGCGATATTTGTGTTTTAAATGTAATGAAGTTAAAGTCATAAGTTTCCAGAAAAAATAGAACAAGTACAAATACTCAAAAAATGTACTTAAGACCAAGTAAATGTACTTCGCTACTGTCCACCTCTGAGAACAATTATGGCCCACATATAGAAGAGCCATTCCAAAACCAAAGTGCTCAAACTAGTGGGAGATTTTGAAGGGTACAAATGATGGACTCTTTGCTCTCATGATACTTTTATTTATTTATTTATTTTTGCCATTTTGCCTTTAGGCAGAATGACAGAAAGCGAAGTGAGAGAGTGGGATCTAGAAAGGTACACAAGCCGGGATTTGAATTCGGGAAGCCCAAAGCACAATTGGCCTGGCAATGCAGAAGTGTGTTCCAGACCAAGCCTTTCCTACTCCCTATATCTCTTCTTCCAAGCTTTCGCTCAAAAGGAATATGGTTAAAGGATTACACCTTCAGAATAGAATGCAGTGTCAGCCATTAAGTAAAACACTGATGCACAAACAAAATAATTACCAGTTTGACTGTTCATTGAATCATTCATTCAGGCAATTCATTAAACACACATATTCACTTACTAAACTGATTAGTTTAAGATTCATACACTCCTGTGTGTTGGTTAGAGACGAGCACAACATATTTTCTGCTTTTAATTTTGAATCTGATGTCTGCAAAATAATATACAAAGCAAATGGCAATTTTAAAATGTATTTTACTTGATATTAACTTGTAGTATTGTATAAAAAAACACTTGCAATCATGATTTTGTTCTGAATATCGAGTATCAAGTCAACTTAATTTATATAGCACTTCAGAGATATTTAAGCAGCTATTCATACAGTAAACTTTGTTTGTCTAACACGTTACGTTAATAGCACATTCATTTTAAAATAATATGGTCAGATTTTATTTATTCTCTAGCGTTTGCTTTTGCACAACAAACACACCAGCCCAGTTTTCTTCTATTAAGATAAACATTGGCTGTTAGCTTTGGAGTGTTATGAAATAAATAATTACCACCGCAGACCAGAGTGAATAAGGAAAAGAAATGCTGTGATGTTCTGTCTTAACTAGCTAAAGTCTGAACTAACAATTCTGCATTAGCCCTCCCTGACAAATTATTCATCAACTGTTTAATATACATAGCTGATATAAACGGAAAAGGGCTTTCTGTCATATATGAGAACAGACATAGTCCATCTGAACATTGCCTATGGTTATTTTTATTTGTGGAAATGGGTTGCAGAGTGAAATGGCAAGTAAAGGCCATTACTTTAAACTAAATTATGTATAAATAATGCTGAACATTACTTGTAGTTATACGGATAGTATAAGAAAGTCCAGTTCAGTTTGTGTTAGGTCAACCATTGTGAAACATTGCGATATTACTAGTTGCTCGGGTAGGCCCTGTGGTATTAAATATTATTGCCTAAAAAATTAAAACAAACACATGTAAATGATAGCAATTTGGTGTGTGTTTTGTTTGTGTGAAATATTTTAAAATTGCCATGAGAAAAAAGTAATTATAATACCGTTTTCAACAGATCCATCTGGCTGTGCTTGTAATGATCTCCATGAACTCTGTGTTTTGTGTCTGTTTTCATTCGTGGACTCATTTCAATGAACTTATGTCTCCGCCCACCTTGTCTGTTGTCATAGTCGTTAATTCAAGTCTTTACCCAGTGACATAATTCCCGGATGTGTTTGTGTTGTCATGGTTCATTGCCGTTCTGTCGAGTGTTTTCATTCGTGTTTGCATTCTTTGTTCCTCTGTTTTGTATTTATCGTTATCGACTCCACCTGTTCCCAGACCAGGGACGTGCACAGGGGGGTTGCTCAGGTTGCCCTGGCAACTGCCTATATGCCCCTTTCGACTCACGTTGCCCTTCCGAGAAAAAAAACAAACATTGTACAATGGATACAGATTTTCACGTAGGTCTAGATTAATAATAATAATTAAAAAAAAATCGAAAAGCCTCATTCACTTCTATTCGGGCACCGAAAGTGAAAGTCAGTAGCAGCGCTGCACGTGAC
>JAUCNO010001819.1:11451576-11484153 GCA_032353835.1 Enteromius viviparus
GAATTTATAGTGAAGATAGTATAGTGTGTATGATTAATCGTTCAGCGACTATATTTGCAACTCTTAACTTAGTGATTGAAAAAACATTTTTTGAACCATATCACCTGCCCTTAAATTTGTATATCGAAGACTATGACTTTAAATATATATATATATATATATGCACTTAAATGTTTTAATAGTGTTTGAATAGTGCTTTTCTATTCGTAGTAGTAGTTTCTTCATTTTTCATTAAAATAGGTTTTATGAAGATATTACAGTTATTGATGAGAATGAAAAAATTTCAATGGTCTTTTTTTTTTATTTTTTTTTTAATTATGTTATGATAAAAGTATTTGGTGATATTTTCCATCTCTAATTCTAATTTATCCTTGTATGAATGGATTGCCAAACCTGAAAAGAGGAATTGCTAATTCATGGTTATAGAATACTTGAGTATGAATAATACGTACAGAATACTTATAAATAAATGAATAAAAACATTTTTTGAATGCTAGGCAATGTGTTCTGTGATATGTTCTCAACTTTGCTAATGTCAACACAATTTTATTTCTTACTTTTTTAATGTCTCAAGCTGTTTCAAGAATTGGATATCTTTTTAATCTGCTTAGTTTTTGGCAGGCAAGAGAAATAGAATCCATCCTTTCATCGGCTCACTCATTCATGTTTTTTTGTGCTGATTTGCGGCTGATTTTTGTTAGACGTCTGCACAACATCTGTTTCTGCAAGCATTTATTTCTGCAGCGATTTCAGCTGACAGCGCAGACTAAATGCCAAACATGTCTTTTCATTGCCTGCTACCCTCTCTATTTCCCTCATGCACTGAAGGACCACGATTGTGTTCTGACCGTAAGTTAAATATGGAGAGCATTGATTGTTTTGGATGGTGAAACATCCGAATTAGATTATTGACTCCAGTAGAAGGGGAGAAATGTACTTTACTGCTATCCCTGGCAAATACAACTGAATCAGACTCTAAGCCAAAAGCATCTGTACATGATTTTTTGCTAGCTGTGACACTTACTAAAATCAGACTGTACCCGAGCCCAAATGAAAAGGCAGAAAAAAATTAATGAGAAGCATCTAGACTGTAGACTGCTGTGTGATTTTGATGAATTCTAGGTTACTGCAGTTGAATTATTGATTAATTGTAATTATGTTGTTGTGATTACAATGACAAGGATTTGATTAAAATCAATCATGCAAGATGTCATTCTTAAAAATAAGCCATCTTCATAAATGTACATCTATTTCATTAAGGCAAGAAAGATTGAATAGAGATCAATTGCTTTATGTACACCGTACAAGGTGAATTATTAACACTAGGCTGTAAATGTACAAATCTGAAGACAGTCTATTGAGTTCCATTGAAATGTATGGAAAAAACAAACCCAAGAGACAATTTTCTTCTGAGGAAATAGGTCACAGATTCAATTACAGTCACTGAAGCGTGCACCCAATCTATCATGCCAAATTAAGTGCATTTTAGCAACCTACTTTTCTCTCTGAATTTTATAGACACATTCACTCTAGTGAAGATTCTGCAAAAAATAAATTACTGGCTTTGTTCCCCCTTTAATATATAGCTGTTCTAAATGTTTTGCACGCTGGGAGAAATATTTTTCCTTAAAAGGGGAAAAAAATGGTTAAATCTGGCTTCAGGCTTTATCTGTTTTGGAAACAAAAACACTTTCACCTTTTCTTGATTCTCATTATACATTTTAAAATTGCTTTTACACTGACACAATTCAACTGTATCACCTCAACAACTGGGGTGAGAGAGGTTGAATAAAATTGACAGTTATGCTGAGGGCTAACTTTATGGTAAACTGGCTTAAATGAAAGCATCTAAGAGTAACATTAATGAGAATTAATAAAAACAATTGCATAATATTTCATTCAAATGCTTTATGGTCAACACAACTAAAGGTCAGCATGATGAGGAAAGCCAGAGGGGGAATTGTGGGCTTTGTTGGATGATTCGAGTTATAAATTCCTCCCCATTGGTTGCCTGTCATTAACTGTGTTGCTGTACATGGTTGAAGAGTTTTGTCATAGACCCCATACACTGTTGGATCTCTGGTGTTGCTACATTACCTCAGGGCTCATAAGAGGCCAATTCTCATATTGTATTTCCTGATGGCTGATAGTACAACAGACTCCATTTTCCTGGCTATTTGAGTGGAGAAAAATCCATCCAGACATCAGCTTGTCATCTAATCTCATCCTGTTACCTTTTTCATTTCCCTGTGTAGTTTCTCATAGAGGTGGTTGCCGTGGACGATACTAACACTGACCATCTCAAGAGGGCATAGTCTTTGTGCCTTGTCCTGACACTTTGACACCCTTTACCCTGGCAAGGTCATTTTTCATTAAACCTGACTGCTCACAAGTATGAGCTTTTTTAGTAGAAACTACTTTTAGCATTAAATTGAACTCTTATTATCCAAGGTTGTGTTTGATCTCAGGCTTGTACAGAGCTTCATATTCAGCAGTGGAGAAAGCTCCATAAAGTGTCTTCAATAATTCATGACACCAGATTTAGATTTGAGCTTCGCTGTTCGAAAACTGCAAAATTCCACACTACATTACTTTTGTGGAATTGGCATGGGTCTGCGATTTAAGCTTTGTGCTACACTTCAGCAAGTTTGACTTTTTTATTTTCTTATTTTCTTGAAGTAGAATGGTCTATACTGACGTGTGCATTTGGGTTGACTTAGTTTTAATGAATTTGAAGTTAGATTTTGCAAGAATAACTTTGACAGATTTAATGCAAACATAATTCCTGTCTTTTTAAACGATTAATGAATTTGAAAATAATATCTAAGTATAACTGGCCCTTTTGAGGGTAATGAATGCATGATCCATTTACACTAGAATATATACTCATATTCCATATCATGCAATGCACAGATAGTTAACCACAGATCACATGAAAAATCTCCTGTCCTCCTGTTCTGTCCTCTGCTGCTGTACATTAAGGACTGTCGGCTTGTCCCAGTTCCATTTTAATGGGACAGACATGAGTGACGAATGGAGAACAGCCGTCTGAGTGCTCTAAACACTAATGCAATGCAAATGGAGCAACATAATGTGCTGTGAGTAGCATCTTTTTACATTTGCATCATGTTTATTGTGTTCACATGCAAATGTAAAACCTGGGTAATAGATTTTACTCAGTTCAGTTGTTGTAATTTGTCTCACCAAAACATGAAAGGTGCTGATAAATTGTTGCTTTTGTCTCTTTAGTATGCCTGTCAGTTGGTCTACATCGTGTTGGAAGTGAATAATCAACAACAAAATAGACAACATAGGAATTTTTGGAACGCTAGCTGATTGTGTACTATAAAGAAGTATGAATTGCCTTCTTTTATATTATTTGATAGTTAAACTTTTAATAAACCGTCAAAATAAAAAAAGAGGAGTAAGCAACACTATAACATAGCATTCCCCTTGATTTCAATGGTAGCTTCTTGGCTGATGCACATCTTCCATCTTTGTTGGTTGTGCACACTTTGATATTTTTGGACAAAATTGTTTTCAAGCCCCTTATATATACACACAGGTGCTGGTCATATAATTAAAATATCTTCAAAAAGTTGATTTATTTCACTAATTCCATTCAAGAAGTGAAACTTGTATAATGTATACATTCATTCCACACAGACTGATATATTTCAAGGGTTTTTTTCCCCCCTTTTAATTTTAATGATTATAACATACAACTAATAAAAAAAAACAAATTCAGTATCTCAGAACATTGTAATATTACTTAAGACCAACACAAAGAAAGGATTTTTAGACATCTTGGTTGCTCTGATAGTGGCCTTCAGCTCTTCTGCATTGTTGGGTCTGACATATCGCATCTTCCTCTTCACAATATGGGTTTAAGGTCAGGCGAGTTTGCTGGCCAATTAGGAACAGGGATACCATGGTCCTTAAACCAGGTACTGGTAGATTTGGCACTTTGTGCAGGTGCCAAGTCCTGTTGGAAAATGAAATCTGCATCTCCAATAAGTTTTTCAGCAGCAAGCATGAAGTGCTCTAAAATGTCCTGCGTTGACCCTGGACCCACAGTGGACCAACACCAGCAGATGACATGGCACCCCAAACCATCACTGACTGTGGAAACATTACACTGGACATCAAGCAGCATGGATGCCTCTCCTCTATTGCTCCAGACTCTGGGGCCCTGATTTCCAAAGGAAATGCAAAATATACTTTCAACAGAGAACATAACTTTGGACCACTCAGCAGCAGTCCAGTCCTTTTTGTCTTTAGCCCAGGCGAGAAGCTTCTGATGCTGTCTGTTGTACAAGGGTTAGGCACAAGAATGCGACAGCTGAAACCCATGTCTCTCATGCGTCTGTGGGTAGTGGTTCTTGAAGCACTGACTCCAGCTGCAGTCCACTCTTTTTTGATGGGTTTTGTTTCAGAATTCTCTCCAGGGTGTGATTATCCCTATTGCTTTACACTTTTTTCTACCACATCTTTACCTTCCCTTCGCCTTTCTATTAAAGTGCTTAGACACAGAGCTCTGTAAACAGCCAGCCTCTTTTGCAATGAACCTTTGTGTCTTGCCCTCCTTGTGCAAGGTGTCAATGGTCGTCTTTTGGACGACTGGCAAATCAACAGTCTTCCCCATGATAGTGTAGCCTACAGAACAAGACTGAGATATCATTTAAAGGCCTTTGCAGGTTTTTTGAGTTAATTAGCTGATTAAAGTGTGGCATCAGGTGTCTTCAATACTGAACCTTTTCACAATAATCTAATTTTCTGAGATAATGAATTTGGGATTTTTATTAGTTGTCAGTTATAGTCAGCAAAATTTAAAGAAAAACACTTGAAATATATCGGTCTGTGTGGAATGTATGCATACATTATACAGATTTCACTTCTTGAATGGAATTAGTGCAATAAATCAACTTTTTAAAGATATTCTAATTATATGGCCAGCACCTGTATAGTGACTATTCTGAGCTGTGATTTGAAAGGCAGCAGTGAGAGAGGGGGAAAAAACATAACAGAGAACTCTCCAAAAATAACCTGTCACTGCTGAAACATATACTTTAATATTGTGAAATACTTAATCTTTTTCGCATTGTGAAGTAAGAATTCGCTTCACTTTTTAATAGCTGTCAACAGAGAAAGATGGTAGAACGACAGTAATTATGGCAATCACCAGTAGGGGTAGCTAGCCCATGCTGATGAGCCGAATCTTAACCCCTTGGTAATGATAGTCATTGCTCTTTAGCACTACTTCCATTGGGTCTAGACCATCTAAATGACAGTGACATCTTACAGTGGAGTACATGAGATGGATCACAGAACAGTTATGTTCCTGACCTCTTAATCTTGAGGTCTCTGTGGGCGACTGTGAGAGAGATGAAGATCGAGATGGAGGGAAGACAAGTGCAGGGAGTATTTAGAATGGTACAAATGTCATTATCTTTTAGTTCTGTTTATTTTTTTTGTTTTAAATAATTATGCATTTGGCTAGGGCTGGGCAATATTGCAAAAAATTAAATCCTTTTTTTCTTCTTCTTCTTCTTCTTCTTCTTCTTCTTCTTCTTCTTCTTCTTCTATTTATTTTTTTGTGTGTGTTTTACCAATTCATTTTTTGTTAACTATAGTACCATATTTACAGATATATATTCACATGTAAAAAGTGCATAAAATATGAAGAAACTGATTTTGATTTGAACTTGATTTTATATTCTATATAAAATAATTGAGAAAAAAAGCTTAATATTTCTTTGCCATAGTGCAGTCAAATATATATTCTGTTGGTGCAACTGTTGGTGTCTTTTTGTACGGCCCGCTGGATCAAAGTAGACTTGGATGATCAGTTTTACAAATTTGATAAGTCACGCTTGCTCTCGCTTTATAATGTTACTATACTATCTCCAACCAGGAGAGGTCGCTCTAGCAACTCCCCGTGTTAATTTCAGCGCGTGCACTTTTTTGCCAACATTCGCTAACGTTAACAAACAATAAATGAAAAAGTGACCATGAAAACGGTATTTTCCAGTCGAGATGGTAAAAAGATGATCTTTTTACCGAGTTCAAGGGAATACCCATGTTTTTTGCATTGCATTTTATCAGATTCATCACACCACTGCTCAACAACGTAGACGCCAGATTTGCCTCAACTTTCAAAGGTAAGTTAACATGCATTAATCAACAAAAGCGCTGCAATGTTTGATGTAACGTAACTTTGTGGTTTGCATGGGTCATTAAAACGTCTTAAGTTAAAGTGTTTACATTTAGGCCGTGGAAACTCTTAACTTAAATGGTTTAAAAAGTCTATATTACAAGAGGTCTTAAATTTATGGACGGAGAGACAATAATTGCAATATGAATTAATTTGACGATTAAATGTAAAAATTACGATTTCAGGCTTTGTTCAGTCGTTAGCAGAGAAACCACTGTATTTCTGCAGCTCTGAAAGTCAAACCTGATGGCAGAGAACGAATCTGCTTTTTCAGTAAGCCCTTCTGCTGGTTTTTTTTCATGTGTTTTTAAATGTGAACCAGTGAATTGACAAAAAGCTAATTTCTTTTTTAAAAATCCAAACAATTAAGAGACTAAAAGATATAATGTTATTTAATTAAATAATTAACTGATAATAGTTGTTTAAATTAATATAATAATTGATACTTTGGACTCATCATTTCTTAAAGATTGTTTAAATGGCAAGAAATGTGAAGGGCAGATCTTAAAAAAAGGTCTTTTAAGTTCTTCAATTTGAGGTTAAAAATCCTGCAGATACCAGGTTATTAGAATAACTACCTGTATTTCTTTTAATAAGCCCTTTTTTAACAGTCATCTAAAGACGTTTTGTTGGCTGCTAATAAAAAAGGACCTCTGTGCATTTAGTTGCAAATGTGCAGACTATGCAATTGAGATGTGTACATTGACTTGTAATATTTCTTTTTACTGACAACAAAGTTTTCCTTCTGAATTAGCATAAACTACAAGTTATATAGTTAATGAAATCCTTGGAAACAATTTACATTAGTTAGGCTATACTATACTTTAATCTCCCTCAATACAAACAAATTAAGACGTAAGTAAGCTGAAGTTAAAAGGTGTGAAGATGTGGAATAGTACACTGGCCCTTTGGTATAAAGGAGAAAAAATACTGGCCCTCATCAGTATCAAAGCTGCCCATACCTGAACTAACACTATAAAATACAACAAATAAAAAACATTATATAACATCCTAACAAATGATCTAAAAAAAAAGCATTCGTCTGATTTTGCAACAAAAAAAAAACCTTGTCTAGCATCTTATTATAACAACATGTTATAATAATGTAAAATTAAATATTTTTCAATTCTTGTATCGTAAGACACAAAAAAAACATTTATCTTTACATTTTATTTGGGTTTCTTTACTGATGCATTTTTTACAAACAAGAAGTATAAAGTTAATGCATATGGTGTGTGTTTGCATGCAGGGTCATTTCCCAGAAACGAATTAACCACACATCACTTTGAATTAGGTTAACGTGACCGTGCTCCATATCAGGGCCTTTTGTGTGCATGCGTGGGTGTGTATTTGCCTAAACCTTTGCATCTTTCTTATGCACTGTATGTGCTTGTAAATGCGCTTTCATTAATTGAGTTGTGTGCATGTATGCAATCTGTGTAATAATGTTGTATCCCAGCAGATCACACACCTCATTAATTTACCCTTGAGAACATGGCTAACATAGTAATGCTGGTCATCAGGGTCACAGGGGTGATGGTGGTACATCTGACTTCAGCCTTTGAGCATCACATTGCCTTTTGTATGTCATACGGATATAATTATCCATATCAGAGCAGCCAACTCCATAATGTGATCATTACACAGCTCAGCTCATTATCAAAGACTTGCTATCTTTGCTTTTTACTTGGATAATGTTGGTAAGGCTGTAGGGGTCCGTGTTATGAGGGGCAATAATGCAGTTTTTAATTGAAACACTGAATATTCTGTGACTCGTAGAAACTAGATATGTTTGACACAAGAAACACTCATGACCCCTCTCTATCGCTCTTTTTCCTGAACAGACACCTCTTTACGGATTTAATGAACATTGCAAGGGGTCGTGTGCAGGTCACAATCAATTTACCTGACCACTGACAAAGACATGCGCACGTGCACACATAACCATATAGTCATTGTGTACGCAATCCTAGCCTTTCTCATCCACTGTTTAGTGCTGGAAATCTGTTTTCTAGTTAAGTAGTCAGAGGGACTTTTGACTGTACTGTGGCATCTCTTTGGTGTTTTAAGCTGTAGGTGGTTCTTGTGGAGCTGGTCGTCACAGTGGGAAAGGCGCCCGCTCTCTTTTATCTATTCTCACAGACTCAGAGACTACAGAAAACAGAACTTTAAAAAGAAGAAAAAACAAAGGATCCAGCATAAAAAGCCAATGAGAATTGCTCTTACTGTGTTAGTGACGCAGCTATTTTTAAGTAGTTTTTTTTTGTGAAATCAAAGGATGTATGTGCCCTATTCTTCTGTTTTGGTGTATATTTCATTATAAATAACTTTAGATCGTCAAATGAAATCTGACATAAATCAGCCAGCCAAATAGTTTGTAGCACCAAAACAAAGCTGTCCATCATCTATTTCCTATGTGGAAACCTTATTGATGTCTGAAACTCAGAGTGTCATGAGGACTTTGTTAGCACTAGTAAAAAACAAATCCATGCAAGTTAATCCAGTGAAAAATAATTGTCTTTGTAATCTGTTAAAATGTAAAGTTTCTGCTCTGGAATAGCTTTCAGCTCATTCCGTGTAAAATCAACCACATTTTAAAAACCTCTCCAGGTCAAAGTGTTGAAGGTTTAGGGTTCGGTTGTTACAGGTTAGTACTTTTACTAGTTCACTCCAAAATGTATGTTTTTTGAGACATTTAGAGGTGAACTTACACCCATGCTTTGGGAGTAATTGGGAGCACTGTCTTTCCTCGAAATCTAGTGTACTCTTGAACTTAACTCCCAGACTACAGATCTGACATTCTCCATAGCGTTTTCTGTTAGAGAGATTCTGTCTGGCTTTGAAGCAGCAAACACTTCCACTTTCGAATCATCAGTCTAAAAAATATTCTCCTACTGTAAATGGTTTGCAGATCATCGAGGAGATTTGGCAAAATTAGTGGTGTCGTTAACCGTGACCTTTATTTGATGAAAGAGAGGCCTACTGTTGTTCTTGGGCCATTTGTGGTTTTCTGGATGAGTCGTCGCTATGCTCTTGTAGGAATTTTGGAAGGTCGGCCACTTCTGGGAAAGGTTCTCTACTGTGCCAAGTTTTTTTGATTGAGAGATAATAGTTTTCACTGTGGTTCTTTGGAGTCTCAAAGCCTTTGAAACCGATTTGTGACCCTTCCCAGACTGATATACACTCACCAGTCACTTTTAGGCACAAAAGTTTCCCATTTTGGCCTTTAGAACTGCCTTTATTCTCAATTCTCTTCTCATTTCAGCGATTTTGCTCTATTTTTGCCGTAACAAATATGACATAATTGTAGTGCTGGGCAACTGATAATTATGCTTAATCGCATCCACACACACAGACACACACACACACATACTGTACAATACAGACACACGCATACAGTGCATCTTTACAACATATTTACATGCATATATTTATATTTATATTACGTAACCTATTATTATTATTATTTTTTTTCAGTTTTAATGTTTTTCTAAAAGTAATTTATTATTGTTATGTTAAAGCAGAATCTTCAGCAGCCGTTACTCTAGTCTTTATTGTCACCTGATCCTTCAGAAATCGTTATAGTTTGCTGATTTTATTCTCAAGGAACATTTATTATTACTATCATCAATGGTTAAAACAGTTGTGCATGTTGCTTGATATGTTTGTTAAAATCATGAGGCATTTTTGCGGAATTCTTTAATTAGTAGAAAGTTCATAAGAACAGTGTTTATTAATTTTTTTTTTGTTGTAAAAGTATTTTCTGTAAGATTAAAATTTAAGAAATGTAAAATACGCAGAACATTTATGTGACATTTATTGCTATCCTGCTATAAAATGAAAGTAATTATCTGCTCGTTGAATGTCATCATTTTTACATTGGTGAATTTCTACTTTGCAGTTTTAGCCTATTTTTTTCACAAAAGCAGTGTATATACATCCACACTTTTGAGAAATAATAAAGAGAGCGTTTTATTCTGTGTTCCAAATGCATTCCCCATCTGTGAAATACTAAGAAAATTAATTCTAATGCCTTCCGATTTGTGGCAGTCATATCCTTTATTATAGTCATCAAGAGCCAATGAGCTATTGCAAATATTTTATAGGAAAATTTAATGATGCTGTGTCTTCCTGAAATTATGTTGCAAAATGACTCTTCAGTTGATCACACTGGAAGAGCAATAGCACCATTCCTAAGTATATTCGAGTTTTTACTTAAATGTTTTTGCTGGACAGCCTTTAGCAAATGGTCCATGGAGGCAGACTATAAAAATGAGCAAGCGCTAGCGTGCGTGAATGAATATGGCAGTTGAAATGAAACTGCATTCAGTGCTGTTCATCAGCATTTGCCATTATTTATTTGACCGCATTTCAAATTCTGCCAATAAATTACTCTGTAATAATCTGATATGTTGCTGTTTGCTCATTAAAAGGCCGGCCCCTTTTCTGTTTCGCAGCTGGTATGTTGTTTCAGAACACGGTGCATAAACAACACAAAATTGAATCAAGTATCAGGCGCACACGTCGCTAAAAAACAATCATTCTTAATGTCTTTAAATAATACACTTGAAACAAACAAACCATTAAAAATCTGACTCCAATCCTCCATCTAGCGTAAACATGCCTCATACGATGTCTTATCCTTTTTCCTCTTTCACCAAATAAAGCAATCAGTCTGTCTGTTGCTGGCACAGTTATGTACTAACAATTAATTATCATGCCATCCTATTTCCCAGCACGGGATTGTGATTAGAATAATGATGTTTGTTGTTTAAATGAGGACATCAGCTCAGTGTCTCTATAGGCTGGGGCTGCACTTCCTGGTGTGCTACAACAGTGCCATCTAGTGCAAATGCTCTTCAGAATACAAAATGGCTGTGTTTGTAGGTTTGGTTAGTTTTCTCCTTTTAATGAATTATGCAGAAAATTAGTAGCAAACCGTTTAATTAGAGTCTGATATCAAGACAGATTTTCTGTGTAAGCAGTTAACTTAATCTGTGTTTGTTAGATCAGATTGCATGTATTTGAAATAGCTGGTAATTATTAGAGCATTTGTATTGCTGGTATGGATATATTAAAGGAATCATCTTTATTCACTTGTTGGTCTAAAAAAGGAGAAAACTACTGTATCTGTTGGCATTTCCATTCATCTCAGAGGCAATTTGTCAATATTGGTGCAGGCCGGGCTCCTGGAAGTATGAGACCTGAATGTTGTTTCAGGAACATTTGTAATGTGAATGATTACTTGTCAAAGGAAGTAGATGGGGGAAATATTTCCATTAACTTGCAATTTATGTGTTGCTTGGGAAAAACAAAATCTCCGAACACATACAGTTGGTTGGATATCATTGTGGTAAGATGCTCATAGTTCAACAGTCAAAAATCTCAAAGCAATTCTTTACTTTTACTCTTTTATCAACGCATTTGTGGCTGAACTCACTCGTATGTTTTCGTGCATCTGCTTATGCGCTTGTGACGGGTTATGTTTAGCGGTGGCCCTTCATGCTTGCCTGCTTTACAAAAAAAAAACAAAAAAAAAATCAAATGCATTGGTATGATTCATATTGCACAAATTCATATGAAATCACCACCTCATAAAATAATTATGTTTTCTTGTAATATAATTGTGTAGCATGTATCAGGGGAGAGGCTTTAGAGACCTATAACTGATAAATGCAAAGCTGTTTTTCTTTATGGAGGGTTTTCTTTATTTGTTTTTTTGCCAACCAGCTTTGTATTAGTAACAATGTGTATTATTGTTCTGTGTTTCCTGCATTCTTGTTTATTTGTAAGAAAATCTGTGTTTCCAGCTCCAGGGTTTTGTGAAAACTAGAGATCGTACAGTACTCCTGCATTTTATGGTCTTATCAAGACAAGTGATGGGTGTAGACAATTTCCAACCTTTTTCCCCAAGAACCTTCTTTTTTCTTCTTCTTCTTTATTCTCTAACCATTAATCACCAATTTGTTTGATGTTTCTCGCTACTGGTCATAAGAAGCCAACTTTTAAACAACTTCTTGACAATGATTTACCCTGTAAAATATTAAATTATTTACCACATTTATGTAACTTTTGAGGTAAATAAAAGCTTTATAGAGGCAGATGCCCATGATGATTTCTGTTTTATTGCTGTTGTCAGGACATTTGAATAACAGCAATGCTAATTAATTAATTTTTTTATTTTTCCTCCCTCGTTTTAGTTTTGTTTTATGCTATTATGTTATGCCACCATGCTAAAACTAACCCTCGTATTAAAATTAAACCTGCATACCATGCACTTTATTTTATACACATTATTCCAGTGTTCAATTTTATGCAGTATGTCACAGTGGAATATTGATCAAACAGCTTCACCCAGTGGTAGTCAGCAGGTATTACAAGATGTTGTATTTAATTAAATTAAGTGTGAAGGCAGAGTTGTTGTTTTTTTACTTTTTTTTTATAAATTGTGTGGGCACGGTTTTTATATGCATTTTTTTTCTTTTTATTCTCACAGTTGTACTGTAGTGGACTTATCTTTATACTAAAGAGAAATGTAATTTCTATTTAATATCTGGTATTTGTAATTGTCTCTAATTGTAGACTCTGTCTTGCATAAATAGTAACAATTATTACAGTGTTTGCGCAATGAAACTTTTAATAATTTATATCCTTTGATAACTTTTGTCCTGCAAAGCTCCAGTGTGTTGTTTGCCACGCATAATAGCAAATCAAAGTCAGTTCCTCCCACACACTGCATGAATATTTAAACATGTTTGTAATCTAGTTGTGTTATTAGCAGTCTGTGAGCTTTCTACAGTCCATTTAAAGCAAGTTTAGATGTTTGTAGCTTTAATTGTGTAGTATAACAAACTGGGTATTGGGTTCAGTTTACAGACAATACTGAAAGTAATGACATAACAGTACTTATGTACATGCAAGTTGCTTTTCAGGGATGCATCAGAGGAAAAAAAAACAAAACAAAAGCAATTTAGCTTGAAGAGAGGGAGTAAAACTATGTCTTAATATGTTGGCTCAGGTGTGTACATTGGCAAAAGCTCAGCCCAAGAGCCTCAGTCTTGTGCACAGCAACAAACCTCAAGATCGGATGTTATCAAAAGAGGCAGACAAATCCACTAATCCTGAATCCTTCTGTGAAAATGCTTAAATGCTGACCGTAGGGAGACTGATTGCCAGCGTTTGCATTTCAAATCTCCCTTCTCATGAGGCAAGTCAATTACTAGAGATGGAAAGTGATCTCAATCTAATGAGAGACTGGAAGAGAGGTTTTCCAAACCCCACACTTCAAACAAAGTGCACGGGGACGGTAGGATTATTCATGTTTTAATTGGCAAGAGATTAATTAAAACTGTTTATCACCAGGAAGAATGTTTTTGTTTCCTGTGTGTTTTAGACCTACTGGGCACATTTACTGTATACACCATGAAACAATTCAATAACCCAACCCTGAATGCTCAGATCAACAACAGTAAACAAGAATCTCTTACAGCGTTTGTAGTGTTTATTTGGTACTAATTCTCATGACAATGGCAGTAAGAAATGTGGACACCTGCTCATTGTTAATTGCGATTTCAGATATTTTATAATAGATGACTTTTAGAATAATTTTAAAAAGTAAGTAAAAGGATTTTGAACTTTTTTTTCACAGGTGGTCTTTCATCTGGTTTACAGCATTGCACAATTTGGACGTTGATTTAATCAACTAAATTTATTGAAGTAGTATATGTATTCCTTTGCTATTTGTGCGATGTACTTTTTGGTTCGTATTCTGTTGCAAAGCACTTCTGCTGCTATTGAGATGGGATCCAGTTAAGGTTAGGAACAGGTTTGGCGGTATGGACAGGTTTAAGGTTTGTTTTATGGTGTAAGGAAGTCAGCAGTGTAATTATTAATGCAGTTGCAGAAAATATTACAGATGTAGTAACTGGCTGGTATTTTTCTAAGTATAAATACACTGAAACAAATGCTACTGATTTTTCTAAGCAAGTTAAGCAGTTACAAACAATTTCTTTGATCTACATTTAAATAAACAACTTTAGCTGAACGTTAGTCAACTAAATGTATTTAAATGAAGCTACAATACATCGCTTACTAAATTATTTTTTCAGTGTACAATCTAAAACCGTGTAGGTCTATGTGCACAAAAAGTGCATTGCATCAAATAATTAATTTCAATTTAAACACTTAAAGTGGGTAATGTAAAGTGTGAAAATAGTTTTGAACAGAAATGAGTATTAGATAAGTTGTTTCTGTTTCATACACATACTATAACCTTTGTGAAACTGCTCATACACTTTTAGCTTGACTGTTCTCTAGTCTACAGTGAGGGACAAACAAGATGGATTGTATTGTTTGTTCTGTGATCACTGCTGTGAATTAGTCTTTTGCTGGAGATACATAGTATCACAGCACTTGAATAAAGTTGTATGCCATACGTGTGGTTATGAAAGGCTTGTTGTAGAGATACAGTACGTGTTTGATGCACAAGGTCCCTTAAGTAATTTTATTTACTAAACGTTCTGGAACATATTAAATTATATGAACTTCTAAATTATGTGAGCCGTTTGAACGCATATTTATAATTACAGTACACTGTTTCACTTGGAGTGCTCTGATGTTTGATTATTCAGACAGTTTACATGTGATCGTGAAATGAATACAAACGGCTGACTGCAAGACTATTGACAAGAGTAACATGAGAGAATGGTGAGTGAGTTTATTATGGGTCTTTAGGTTTATATTTACTCCGTGAAAAAGTTAAAGCCTTTACTTTATCATTACTGTTTAAAGGAAGAAAGTGCGGCGACTGTGTACCTGATAGTCTTATATTTCACCAAATAAAACATTGATGCAGCCTCTAAAGGTGCCATCCTTCTTACGAGCCAATTCTCAGACAATAGCACTTTGCGGGTAATTTGTTTCAGCCAAGATTTATGGCATTGTAAATATTTAAAATCAAATTTGGCAAAAAGACAGAGATGAATGTCATACCCTAGGGGTGCTGGGAAGCCTCTCTCTCCCTCCCTCCATCTTTTCAGCCTCCTATTCTGGTTTCAGGTTGCCACTCTTGATGTTGCCTGTAGGTGGCAGCACAGCCTCAGCACTGATTCAGCTTGGCTTTGTGCTGGCATTGTGTCGCAGACAGTGTGTCATGGGGTGACAGAATAGGGAGGACATCCAAGCATACCCACTGTGTGTGTTTATGTGAGGCCACCACACTCCAGCGCGGCCCTCTCTGACTCTGTGTTTGTGTTGGAAGACGCAGAAGTTAGAAAACACAAGGCAGTAAGCAGCGATTCAAGCCATTCTTTCCTTCTCTCTGGATTGCAGACACAGGAACGCATTAATTGAAATACAAGAAACCTCCTGCTGTTCAGGGATTTTTACATTTAGTACATGAAAAGCTTCATATTTGTAGAGAGCTGTTTGAAGTGATCAGATAAAGAAGCCAAAACCACAATCCGATATCATCTTAAGTGATGTAACACTACAGGAATGGTAATATCAAGACCAGACACTGGCTTCCTGGAAGCTGGATGTTTTAAAATCTGATGTGTTTGATGTATGGCCACAGAAATGTTTCCTCATCTATCTCAGGCCAATAGTAAATGTTGAATTTTGGGGCTTGCCCCCTGGCCTGCTGTGATGGATGGCCTGCGTTGAGATGGAGGATAATGGTAGTGTATGAGTAATGTGCGTCAGAGTGCACTGTAAGCCTGTGCAGTTTCTGCTTACCTCTCATATGGTGACCAACACACAACACTAAGACCACAAGAGACTAAAGTGAACTGGTCTTGCACTGGGATGAGTAAAACAACTCCTTTACGTTATAAATCAGTGGAACGCTGTCTCTGCAGTGTGTGTTGTGTATTCCCTTAATGAAAGTTGTATGTGTGTTTTTAGAGGTAAAGAATGCACCCCTCTGTGGTGAAGTCCAGCTTTAATATTTTATGTGTCATAACAGGTTTCTGTTTCCATTTGTGTTTTCATGTTTTATTTGAACTTTCTATATACATATTTTTTTTTTACACTGTACAAACTGTATCCTCTCTAACCCACCTTCTAAACCCAACATCACATTTTCTGCATTTAAAACATTTCAGATTTTACTAGCCTAGTGGAGACATTTGGTCCCCACAACATTTGTGTTTGTCTGGATGCTATGCATACATACATGTATATGAATGTATGTATATAAACATATAAATATATATAAGAAAGGTCAAGGAAAACAACACCTCTGGCCAGCCACTCTGTATAAATTTGTCAATGTGCGTGCCATAACATCAAGGTTTTCTATCTTCATGGACTAAAAATAGCGATATTATCAAGTGTTTTGGTCTCTTCATAGGGTCATTGCCACTGGGGGGAGCCGTGATGTTGATAATTTCGTACTTATTCACATTCTCTAAAGTTATTAAAAAAAGCAACTCAAGCAAGATTAAATGGTTCCATGATGTGTTAGGCATTTGGTAAACAACAGAGTAAAGGAGGGGATGGCACGTGTTTGACTCCCGGAGAGTGGGCACACTGTGCTGGGGACCAGGTTTGGCTCTGCCCCCTGTAATTAAACCCAGCCCTGGAGCTCTAGCAGGGCCATGTTGGAGAAATTAAGGATCTATGACGTGGTAATCAAATTGCATAAGGCTATGCGATTAAAAAGTGTCTGTGCCATCTTTAAATGCATTTTGCGTCTTAAAAATGTGCAAACTGTATTTAGAAAACAAAATCTAAACAAAAAAAATTTCAATCGTAGTATTTTGTATTCACATTTACATTCAGCTGATGACAGTTGCAAGTCTAATAAAAAAAAAACAACTAAATGTTTTAAATATTTTTAAGGTGAATTTAATGTAAATATACTTTAAATCAAACAAACATTAAACGAAAGTCTGGCTTTCTTTTATCACTGATTTCATGATAGATTAAGCATTTAATCATCATAAGACCGTAACATGATGATAAACCTCAGAAAAACAATAACCACTGCACACAAACAGTACTGCTAGCACCTTGGATGTATAACAGTGCAGCTTTACATTTATCCAAAAAAATCAATGACTGCTTAAGTTATAAAAAAAACCCTACCCACAAGCCTGAAATGATGCATTCGATTTGACTGATCTTAGGCCGTGTGACTTCTCCTCATGGCCTCTCTTGAATACTCTCTTAAATATTACTCTAAGAACGTGAAGTTGGCAAACTCAGCACACACACACCTACACCGTCGGGACCGCTTGTATGTGATGTAGCCATTCTTCTTCTGCAGATAAAATCAGAGACAGCACACACACATTTACCCAGATGACCTCGTCTTTGAGCCGAGAACACTTTATTAAAGCAGTTTGTGACACAGGACACAGGAAATGGATGCCAGACATGATAGTTCCCTGACCTTATCATGACCTCTGCTGTGGCCTGTGTGAGTGTATGTATTTATACGGTGTCATGATGCTGTATTGATGTAGGTCAAAGTGAATATTTCCAGGCAAACCCGTTTTGTGTTTAAATGCATTTAACTTTCAGTGTAGATATTAGTAGGATTTAATACTTTTCTAGAACATGAAAATGATGTTTTTGAATATGTATATTTTAAAGTATGGAAAATGTATTTGAATAGGAAATCAACTATTGAGGCTTAATACTGATACTGAGAGATTCAGTGTATGAGATCTTAGTTTCTTAGTTTTTTTTTCCCCTAAGGGCACTTTTTTGATTACTATTAAAATATTTCACAGGCTTTTTTATTCTTAAAATAAGAGAAAACTTTTTCAACGGTATAGGAGAAATAAACTTATAACAATACACAGAAAAGTAAGATTTATTGGAAACATGCACTTGAACTTTTCATGACAGATAAATAAAGTAATTTAACCTCAAATCAGTATTTATTTAATGTTTATTCATTGAAACGAGCTGACTATATATTATCTCTTACATTTAAAAACATATTTTTTGCACAGTTATAATGACGTAAATGAGTTTCCTCTTGATTAATGTTTTTATCTTGTTTTCCGATATATACTGTGTAGATTTTGGATAAAAATACTGATTACGACAATACTTTTTTTTTTGCAGTGATGGCCACTAAAACCAAATGGAAAAGAATATGGTGATGTAATGATTGTAATGGGAATGAATTTGCTGTAACATCCTTTATGAGAATGAGCTGTTTTATTGCATGTGAGTGGCCGATGAGCGGGCTCCAGTCTCAGAGTCTCCAGTTAAAGGGCGAGAGGTCGGGATGGTCTGGGATGGTTTATCTCCACTCTAAACTCACAACATCAAAACATTACGCTCTTGTTACTTTACTAAAATTCTGTTATTTACTTACTGTCATTTAGCTCCAAATCTATATTACGGGGCACATATGAAGAAGACATTTTGAAGGCACAGTCTTTTACATTTAATGTTAAATTGAATAAAGCTTCAAAATGACATGAAATTCTAATAAAATGGTTAATACAGATTATGCGCTGCATTCCAATGATACAAGCCCAATCTTCATAATTTCTCCCATTGTTTTTCACAGGACAAAGTCACTCATACAGGTTCAGAACCATACGAGACCAGACTTTCAGTTGTTTTTTGGATGAAAATCTTTTTCAGTATGTTGAGCTTCTATTAGGTGCAACAGAAGTGTACATGGGTGAATCAAAAGAAGGAGGGGGGCAAAAAGAGAGAGAAAAGGTAAGAGAGAATCAAAGAGGAGGAGGGGTAGAGGAGGAGAAGAAGAGCTTTTAAAGCAAGCTGAGCTCTCCGCCGCATCTCTCCTCTTATCTTAATAAGTAATGAGACTGCCATGGGCTGACAATGAAGTATTCTGAGAATAGTTGTAATGTATGGATGTGAATAGAGCGGCCAGGCAGTGATATATAGAGCAAACAGGGATGGAAACAAGTGAGATATTAATGACCCGTTTCCCTGCCAGTTAATGTGGGAGTTACCTGATTACTGGTGTGGGAGGGGAGGGGCTGGAGGTAGGAGGGTCATGGATGGCTGGAAGGTGAGATTGAGAAGTTGTGTGTGTGTGTGTGTGTGTCGCTGTGTGTATACAGGCAGGGATACCCGATCTGCTCCCAGCCTGCTTGGTTTAACCTGCTCTACCACGCTCCATATAAAACCTGGCATGAAACAATATACTAACATTACCTGCAATTAGCACGAGCTGTTCATCATTATTTGTGTGCTGAAACAAATGGTTACTCTTGTGTTCTTGAGCATGACAGCCAGAGGTGTACATGCTAAAAAGCACTGTGGGATTTAAAGTAGATTAGGAAAAATTATGAGTGTAGCTTTTTGAATTCAGCGGTTTTCATAAGCGGTTTGGTACTTAAGTCGTTGTCTGCGCTCCCGACTGTGTCCTGCCATGTGTGTCGCTCTCAGATGGTGCGCTCTGTAAAAGTCCTGTAAAGGAGTGCTTTGGGGTCTTTGGTGGTCGAGGTGGGCAGCAGTTTTATAAATGTTTTTGAAAACTGGGTGGCCAATGCAGGAAGTGAATGAAGCAGGCAAGTTGTTGGTGTCACGACAGCCAGGCGAGGAGCAGGAGCGCTGTGCTGACTGAGAGGAAGAAGACACGGCTGTTCAGACTGACCTGTATATGACAGGCGATTTAATTAAGACTAATTAAATAACATGTAGTGAGTCATCAACATATTGATACTTCATTCTTAAGAGTCTCAAAGTCAGCTAGACACTCATTTTTCTTAATTATTATTATTTAATTGTGTTTTTTCTCTGTTAATATTAAACTACTAATATTAAACTATTAACTACTTTGCATTTATGTATATATATCCTACACAAAACCTAAACTTAACAACTACCTTACTAACTATTAATAAGCAGCAAAGAAAGAATTCACTGAGGGAAAAGTCTGATCCTCTAAGCTTCATGTGAAGGTAGACTACAAGTGTAACGCTGGTTATATGTTCCACAGGAGGGCAGCAGAATGACAGGTTGCAGGAATGTATTTATCAAATGTAGAGTAATGCTTCTTCTTAAGATGCCTCTATATATTATCTATTCCACTTTCAAAGCAAAGTATGTTATCTCTCTGTTTTGCTTCATTGTTCCCTCTCAAGTGGTCTTTGTGTTTTCCATACTTTCTTTTTGTAATCCTGAGCTGTATCTCCACTTAAGAACTTTTTTCTCTCTATCTTCTGTTGTTTCAGCAGTACAGAATGGATCTGGATATGGCTTTTTCATATAGATAAGACGTTCCCAAACCTTTCAGTCTGCACATTTTCTTCTTATTCTTCTCAATAGTTGTCAAACACCATCCCATTATCCCACTTTAAAATCAGCCATACTTTAGGTTAGAACAGATACATCAGCTTTTTTCCCGATAGTATAGTTCCAAATTTTATACATATTTCAAATATGAATAACAATTATTTAAATAAGTGGACTTAGTGAATGCTTATATCCAAGTTTATCCAATTTGTGACCTATATGCATTTCTTTGAATTAACTAATTATTGATAAAATCTGTGTGTGTGTGTGTGTGTATATATATATATATATATATATATATATATATATATATATTCAAGTTCTTATTCTCTTATTCTCAAGTTCTTATTCTTCTGAAATGTAAGTAAGTTTCCTGCCTACTAGAATTATCTCATTCAGTGTCTCTTGGTAAGGAAACAAGCTTGATAGAACAAGCCCTTTTGTGCAATAAATAATCATTATTAATTTCAATAACCATAGATGCACATTCTTAAAAAATACATATGTACTGTATATAAAACCTTTCCTCTTTTTTTCTCTAGCTTTGCACTATTTTGATTTACTATTTTTTTATAAAGTTTGACATTGTGACGCTTCTAATATTGTGGCTTCTTTAAGATAAATTGCTTGCGGTTTTCCTCATTTTTAAGTCCATTTAGATAGAAGTGTGTGCTTATTGAATAAATGTAAATTATTTAAAAAAAAAATTGCTGAAGTAGTAAGTGGATTTACACTGTAATGGAATATTGACAAAAGCAATTAACCAGTTTTTACATTCATAGATCTTGGAATTGTTTTTTGGGATAAGCAGTGAATGCGTAATACATTGGTATTATTATAGTGATTATAATTAATATTAATTCTGTTGTCTCTGCGTTTCATTTCCAGCCGTCAGATTGATACATTTTGATGGTTCTGTACAACAGATGCAGAGACTACTTTTTTTTGCAGAATAAAATCATGTACACTCATGAGGGGAGATGAATACTTATTTGGTGCGTGAATAGTAATGCTTGAAATGCAAATATTTGTTTTTCAATAAAACACAGATATATTGAGTATCCTAGTGTACTTAAAAACGCACTCTACATCCCAAAGGAAGCTTAGGACATCTTCAGAAGCGGTTTTAGCAGACTTTGCGTACCACTGAGATGGATGTTGATAGCTGTTGTAGTTGTACATCGAATATGGAACATGAGGCTTAGAACAACACTGACGTTCTGGATTAAAAAGTTCCGTTCTGTAATAACAGTGGCACACGGGATGCTTGGAAATGCCATTCAAGCACTGGAGAGGTCAATAGTTACAATAACTTTCTCTGTGAAAAAGAAGGAAGAAAAAAAAAAAAAAAAGAGTAAAGAGACTTGGCCGCATTATCACAAATTGCTTCCAGATTCTTTCTCAAAGCAAATTATTTCTGAAATTGAGTGCAGACTCTAACACTGTTCCTGCAGAATCAAACAGAGGACTTTGAAGTGCAGAATACAGACTCGTCCATGGAATCGGAGAGCTACACAAGCCCTTAAAGTTCTGCCTCATTTGCACTATCATTCGCTTACCCTCCTTAACTCCCTGCTTTAGTTTGCTTTAATTTTCAACAACAAAGGGAAGATCAGGAATGATTTTTGGTCATGGAAAATTTGGGGAATGCTATAAAAATCACTCCTGCGTTTTTTCTGTGTGAATATACAGAGAGGCTGATTCACTCCATATTTGGGTGGATTGTCTGATAAAGCACACTTTTATCAAAATACGGAACGGGTTGTTAGTTGAAGTTGCTGTCTGCGAGGTTAGAGTTAAAGCATTCCACATGATAAAGACTAAATGCAAGGAAAGCCTTTGTGTGCACATGCAGTTTGGGGGGGGAGGTTGGTGGGACATCTGAAGGAAAATTAATTGAAAACTGCATGTTCCATACAATAGTTCGCTCTATGCTTTCCCAAAGCATTTTTGGAATTTGTCAAATTTAATTTGAGCAGCATTTGACATGGTATGACTGATCCAGTTACATGCTTATGTTTGACAACATCTAACAGATTTAACAGATTATCTTTTTAGAGGTAGTACGGTACAGTCTTTACGTGGGCTAATTGCTTTAAGTACCATAAACATGTATTTTAATAGTTAGTGTTGGCTTCTGTTCTGTCTCTGTGTGTGTTGTAAATGGTCTTTTTTAGTTTCAAACTGCTATACATTTATAAAAAGGTTGTATTCTGTTTGTTTAGCAGGACAATTTCTCTCATCATCACATAGTAACGGCCCTAACTGCCTGAGTTTAACAGTGGAAAAACAAATGTAGGGTGCTAAAGAAGACAACACAGCTCCCGAACTTTGATAAACGTCTGAAGAGGAGGAATCATCTGTGTTTGTGTTTCAGTGTTTTATCTCCTCTAAATGCAAACAGAAAGTTGCTAACTCCACACTCCGTGCAGTCTACCCCTCCACAGTTATCCATGTGCGTATGAGAATGAGTCCTGCTGTCTATTCACTGTCCTCCTTGCATCATCAAGTTAAATGAACATTAAATACAAGCAACTTAATCAAATAAGCTCAATGTGTTCACCTGCGTGGGCCGTACACGTTTCAGCTGTAATATCCTGCTCCAGGGTCATGTTAACTATGGAAGAACGCACTCCTGTCCCGTGTGGTGCCCGTGGCTAAAATGAAAAGCAAATATTAATAACAGCTGGCTCTTGGGAGTTCAGCAAGTAATTTCTCTCTGCTACTACAGTAAATATATTGTAAGTGCTGAACAGACACTTTGGTGTGCTGATGATATGGGTGGGAGGCTATCATAGAGGCACAGTTTGTTTTGTGTGTGATGAAATAGCAAAGCTCTTTAGCCTTAAATTGCTTATTCATGTTACATTAGAGTTTTTTTTTTAATGTTATTATTATTATTATTATTATTATTAAAAAAACAAAAAAATGTTTAGCTTAAAAAATTTACAAAACTAAATTTGCAGGCTCTTAGATTCACAGAAACAACTGTCTAAATATTATTATTAATAATATTTCCAATATTTATATACATTATGTTACCAGTCTTTGTATTAATAATGATGTGTATTGTATTCTTATTATTCTACTTTAAGATAAATTATAAAGTGGTCATATTACAATATGTAATATTATACTATATTACTATAACACTATAGCGGTACAATTAATAAAAATACAATTTTAGAAAATTTTCTGGTGTGATTCCTTTGTTTGTATGCGAAACATTAATACAGAAAATAAGTCTAAATTGATTTCAATAACTTATGCAGATAACAGTGTTATTTAAAAGGACACTTTCCATTTTAAACTGGCTGGTGATATACACTCTAAGAGAAATTGGAAATGAGTTCAGAAACAACTGGAAAGAGAAACAAAGACTGCTCAGTGTTTACTGCTGTTGTTTCTAGGTACATTTTTCAGAGTTTCCTCTGCTACATTCAGGGTCCATCGCAATGGAAAACTAGCCTCAAGAAATTTATTTAGACCAGTTGCCATTGTAATACAACAGTTTATCTTCCCTGTGTTTTTCCAAGTCATTTTTACACATTTCGGAAGAAAGATGAACAGTTACAGCGAATAGATGTACCTAGGCAGCTCTAAGCGGTAATCTCCCAGGGCAGAAAGTGGGTTAGTATTGGACTGTATTTATGAGGGAGAGGGCAGTATGTAATCTTGGATCCAATAGATGGTCCTCACTTCAGTGCTCCCACATTACTACACCAATTACTATGTCTCTGTGTGTGTGTTATTAATGGAGATAACCTGCTGGATTGAGAGGGCTCCATATTACCCAATCCGTCTGTGTCCATGGAGACAGAATTAACCCTGCTGAGGTTGAGCAGGTCAAAGAGTCAGAATAACCACTAACCACTTTCATTGCCCATACGTGGGTGTGAGTGTGTGTGTGCCTGTTGAACACTGACCCCTATCACCCCTTGGCCCTTGCATGCAATTGCCAATCATTAACAAAAGGGAACAATTATGGTAATGGTGTACAGAAAAAGCCTCCACAACAGCAATAAATGTGTTGCGCAATGGTTAATGTTGTAGTAGAATTACAGGTCGTGACTACGTTGGTCAGTTTGGTTTGTGGAGGCTTGAATGATTTTAATTGATAGTCATTCGTTAAATCATGCCCATCATTGCTCTTAAAGGGATAGGTCATTCCACTAAAAAGGTCATTTGATTTTATTTTTCTTTTAATACACAGAACATTGTTTTGGACCCCATTTACTTACATTGACAGTTTTTACTTTTTAATTAATTTCACAAACAGTTTCAAAGAAATGGAAGGAAATGTTTAATGAAACATTAAAAAATAATTATTTTTTTTGTGTATGAATAAAAACAGCTGAACCTGTAATTTATACAGGTTTGAAGCAACATGAGGTTGAGTAATTTATGACAGAATTTCAACTATCCCTTTAAACTTGTTCTTCTGCTATACTGTTTTATGTATTTTCTCCATTGCTGAACTAATATAATTAAACCCATCGCTTTCTTGAATTCTTCTACATGCCAGTCACTCCTCTTCAGTTTGTTTCAACTTACCAGTTAATAGAGTGACCGGATTGGCTGTAACAAGGTTTATTCATATTAGCATGGCAATGGGGTTCACGTCCTGTCAGCGGGCTTTGAGTTATTACCCTCACTATCTCCCTTTGCGGTTTTTAAGTTTTGCCATCCAGGTTTAAAAACATATTGGTGTTTATGCAATGCACTCTATAATGATCCATCATATGGTTAGAGTCTGTGTATAAGTGTGCGTGTGTCCCCGCCAACACATAAATAAGAAGCAATAGGACCATCTGTTTAAATTTCTCTCGGTCTCCCAGGAGATACCCATCTGCTTTTACATTATCCATTACAGTTCTCACACACACACACACACACACACACACTACCCCCTCACTGTGACTGGCAACATCACAGCTCTGCTAACACCCCACAACCTTCCAGACACCCTCCATCTCCCTCACACACACATAAACACATACACACAAATCACTCTATCTTCCCTATTTGAGAACACGACACTCATTTCACCCTCCCTGTGTGTGGAGCATGTTCATTTGAAAGCAGATGTCTGGCTTCCTGCTGGCATGCTCGCTGAATTTTCTCTCTTGCCAAAAAAGAAAGTAAAAGACATTGTGGTGTTATTTTACTGTAGTCACTTATGATTTGAGGTGTCACCTATATCAGCATGCTGTACACAATGTTTTCAAAGCTTTGTTTGCACAGCTCTTGATTAAAGAAAACCTGTTATTGAGAAGGTGCATTCTCTGTCTGTGTTTAAAATGGGGTTAAAAAGTCTGTCAGCACTTGGGAGAGTGGAAAGTGTTTTCTATTTTACTTTTTTTTTTAAAATTGGTAGTAGTATTATGTATTTAAGAATTATATATTCAATACATAATAATATATATTAAAATATTTACACGTATAATTGTTACAATTATAAATTACAAATAAGTAAAAGTTTAAAAAGTTGAATTAAGAAATTGGGGTTTAACAACAAAGATGTCCCCCTGGCCTGGGGCCAATTTAGAGAGTTTGGGGCCAGGAGATGCAACATATTTTCAATATATGTTTTGTTTATGAATATATATTATTTATACAATGTAAAAAATACAATATTTATTTTGTTTATTAATTGAGATATAGGCTATGTTTTATGTCTTGTAAAATGTCATTTAATAAAGTTTTTATGCATGGCTTTATTTATTTTGAATAACACATAATGTTTAATTTAAAAATATATATATATATATATTTGATTAAAACACTTACAATATTTTAAATAATATTGTAACATATATGTAATAATTCAAAACAATTATGCTTTATTTGAACAAAACATTTAATTGTTAAAGTCTGACGACAAAAAAAAAAAGAAAATAAACTGAGAATTGAAAATGTATGTGCATATTATAACTAGTTGATCAGAGATTATTCAAATAGCATGTTGGGCTTCAATGGAAGAAAACATTTGGCCAGCTTTGCCTACAGTTCACAAGATCAATGTCACAAATTTGCTTAATTGATTAGTAACCTAATAATAACACAGAGTTGTACATTTCATGTCAAAATTTGTTTATGTAAATGTATTACCTAGATTTAGAAATTCAGACTATTCTCAGTGTGGTCTGAGACTTCTGTACCTACACTGTGTGTCAGTGCGTGTATATTTAGATATATATATATATATATGTATACACGTGTGTGTGGGAACGAAATCACAGCTGGTGGACTTTCAGATGACGCCCATTCAGATGGATGCAGGTGCTTTTGTGAGGAGTTCATGAGCAGTTCAGAATCTGTGTGGAAACGGCAGTTCTTTGCAACACTTCTCACAGATCCCCTACATCTAACGCATCTCTGCAAGCCAATAATCCCCTTTTCTCCATCCCTGCTTCTCCACCTAGATCAATCCCCGATCGAAACATCAAATAGAACCGTGCTCTCTTACTTCATTTTTAGCCTCCTTCCCATTCCCCCTCCTGCCTTTCCCTAAAAAAATCACTTACTAGGGGGTATTAGACAGGCTTGCAAAAGTGTCATTACTAGAGGGACCTTGGGAAAGAGAGGTGAGATAGATTCCTGTCGGTTTGTGGAATATTTCCCGTGCACTAAGCCCTCACGTTAAGAGCGTGGTATTATTGATAAGACCGTCTTCTCCGGACCGTCCCACTGCCAGGGGACTCGGAGAAGAGCAATCCACCCGAGAGCTCTTTCATGTCCGTCTGTGCAGCAGAACAAAGCGAGGATTAATGCACTGTCTTTCATCCAGGGGTGGAGGTGTCAGGAGGTAGGCATCCGGAAAAGAGGTAGCAGTGCCAGAGAGAGTGTCTGGGATGAAGTGGCATAACGGAGAAGATCTTGTGAGACCCGGGCCGCTGGCGGCATTGACTGATGACTGAAATGACATTCTGGGAGAGCAAAAATTTAAAAGGCATTCTCAGACAGATTATACACACTGCAGATCTAGAAGGGCCTGGCAAGAATATAAAAAGGCTTGTGATTATTTAGTTTCACAATATGTGCGTTTTACAGAGGTAAAAAGTGGCCCCATTTTAACAGATGCATAAAAATAATTAATTGTTTTGTGCTGTTTTATAGTTAGTGCCTCTAAATGTATGCATTATATGCAAAGCAATTTACATTTCTGTTCAAAAATGTTGTGGCCATCTACATGTAATTTTTTTTTAAATTAATTAATGCTCACCAAGCAAGATATTTAAAACTTTATATTTCGGGTCAATTTTAAGCATGATCTCATCAATGAATTCTGAAAAAAAATATCACAGTTTACACAAAAATCTTCCAAATTAATACATATAATAATATTTTTTGATAGCAAATCAACATATTAGAATGATTTCTGAAGGTTCATATGTCACTGAAGACTGGAATAGCAATAATTCTAACCATCTGGGGTCTTATGTTTTGACATTCTCTCATATTTGTGGTTATTTCAGCTACTTATAACATACTATTGACCAGCATTTGATTGTTTTTGTGTTTAGCACAAACTGCTACAAAAATATGTGACCGAGATGGATGTACATAATTTAATTGCAACGTTGTAATAAATCAGTGTAATTTTAGACTATTTAATGTTAGTTATTTACAGGTGTTTTATTCGGATGAGCAGTAACTGGTATTTTCTTCATTAGAAAAAGTTTTAGTGCACACCTTACTGTAGACATGTATTTCAGCTTCAGAGTTATCAACAAATATTGACAAAGTAAATAATTTGTAGAGGCAAATCCTGGCCTGATTCTAGGCGGAAGCACAGATATGGAGGAAATCATGCTTCATCCATACAAACGGTTCATAAGTAGATTACCTTTTGTAATTCGTTTTGTTACAGCAGTCAATAAGCGCCCAATGCAAATGCGGTTCATTTGTATCTGAATTGATGTCCTGTCCCCATTAGCTTATGCCTTTAATGCATTCTGCTACATTAGTGAATAGACCTTAGCCGGATTAATCACAAGTTCATTGGGATCATTTGCTTTCCTGCTGCCTAATCGAATCTCTGACATTGGTAATAAGGGCAAATCTCACCTGTCTCCTCAGCCTCTCACAAACAAACAAGAGTGATTCTGACTGCCGACTCCTGATCCGTTTCCATTATTCCCTTCCAACAACATTTTAACATTGATTTTTGACACACAGACACAAAGAATGATATCAGAGTATGACTTAAGTGATTCCTGCAGCTGTTTGTCATTGTTTGTGTTTTCATGCTTTATTCCGAATTTGATATTCAGGTGGACATGTGCTGCCTGGAGTTGAAGTAGCACTTAGTGTCTCTTATCAGACTCTCTTGCGCCGAGTGTTATAATTAATGACTTTTATGTCTGGAGAATAAAAACCTCTAAATAGGCTGCTCCCACATTATTTATTTAGGGCTAATTAATTAAAGTGGACCTGTATTGAATTCAACAAGGCAAGAGAAAAAAAATGGGCATAGGAGAAGAAGAATTGAAAAGAGAGAAAGAAGCTCCCTTACCTCGCTGAGATAAACCGTCTCAGTTTGTAAAGGACCAGCACCAGTCTTATAGTTCTTGCAGAGATGCTCTGGGAAACTGCTGGGGGCAAAGTGCATTTGAAAGTGGACAATAATATGCCCTGCTCACTCTGAGGTGCCTCATAATTGTGCTTAATGTAGCCTAAACTAATCTGTGTTGTAAACAACAACATATATATATATGTATATGTTCTGTATGTAACTGTATAAAACATGCAAGTATGTTGGTCACACTTACAACGATGTCTAATTAGTTAATGTTAAGTCAGTGTTATTTAAAGTAATAGATCACCCAAAAAATCATTTTCATTTTTTGGTGAACTAAAACAAGCATTCATTTAAATCAACGATACTTTCGGTTGCAGTATTTAATTTGCTAGTTCTGTAACACATAAAGGCCAATTTTCTACCTATTGGCTGTTTATTAGTGTGCTTATAAAACCCATATTACTAATAACGGTGAGTTTTCGCCACAACATCAGATCTGCCACCTGTGCTGTTGGCAATTATACAACGTCACTGCTTTTGTGTTAAAGTTTGGGTAGAGCAAACCTCTACCAACAATGTTTAAACCCTGTTTTCATTTCATCTTCATCTCATCTCACACCAATTCTTACATATTTTACGAGGTGGTCATACCAAACTCTGCTACTTGGCTTTACTTCGTAGACTGAGTCTGGTAGGTCATAAGAGAAAAACGTTTACTGTCTCATGTGGGATGGGCGGGGCTTGGAGGGGGGTGTTTAAACCAATGTTTAAAATCATTGGTGTATCATTGGTAAGCCAATCACATAATGTGAGCCAATCACAAATCAGCATCACATATTACCAATCACCTATCGCCATACCAGACTTTGGCATCCCCAGTTTCTCGCTGACGATCAGTAATAGTCAGAAGCGGAGAGTTAGTAAATGCTGTGAATCTTCTCCAAAACAGAGCAATTAGCATCACATGTCTCCATGTCCGCTGTCGTTTTAAGATTTCCCAAACCTAAACTACAATCTTAAATTCAGTGCTTAACATCTACATCACGGCTTTAAGCTCGCCCTGTGTTCGTTGACTGGACCGGCTGTTTTGGAGCCGGGCAGAAACTGGAAGATGGCTTGCTGTGTCAGACTGAGTAACTGAAATTGTGCAGAAGTACAAGTGCAGGATAACTAATTGGTACGACCTCATATGATTTTTGCTAAATCGTGTGTATTTTATGAGTATACAATTATGATTGAATTTGTATGAATGACCTACACCTAACCCCACCCCTAAACCCTAAACCTACCCGTCACTGGGGTGAGAAAGCATTTTTCAGGACTGACACCAGTTAGTACATCAAGGAGACCCATGACCAATATTTTAAACCGTGTTGTATGCCTGGTGTAAAAATTAAAATGCAAAGTCAAAATTATGAATAGCAAGGGCTCTGACAAAACAACTTTAAATGCTTTAATTGTAAATTATTTTATTAGCAAATGACCGATGCGATAACCATAATAGTGCGTAATGTTGGTGCTGGTCTACCATTAAATCTTATTGTAAACTGTTACCAAAATTTCATTAATTCATCTTTATTTCAAGTTCTGTGTTGCATTTGGTAAAATAAGCGCATATGTACATTTCTAAGGAATACTGATTATTCGTTGGGTGTAGAAGTTCAGTTGGGAAAGCATGTAAGACCTTAAATAATTTGCCTCAGGTCCATTATATGGTCACTTTTGTGATTTGATTTAGTTGTGCACTTTAATTTATATCAAAGTTCACTGCACCCTCACCATCATGACCTTCACGGGAACAAATGCTTCTGCACCGCTTAAATTAGTCTTATTTAGTCCATATATTTTACATCATTGTAGATATTTACAGCAACAGATTTTCTAAAATGGTCCCACACACAGTGTAGTGCTAATACACCAATTTGCTAGTGCGTGTTGAGACACGTGTCGTGAATTATTCGGGTCATTTCAGTGCGTGATTTGGACTAAGCAGTTGAATCAATGAGCCTCTCTCTGATGCTTTCTGTGAGGCCTGCTCTCTAATGGCAGTTATAATGGCCGAGCAGCGGAGCCAGGCGGCAGTGTTTTATGCGTTATGGTCATGCTTGGTGGATGCTTTTGGGCAGGGAGAGAGTGTGTCTGGAATAAAAAGGTCTGCGTATTGTAACTCACAAAGACCATTGAGGACATGACCAGGAATAACTACAAAACGGCTTGCTTCTTACCCATTACCCACTTAAAGACCATTGCATTACTGACACTTAATAACCAATCAGAATCAACGGCGGTATTGTCATGTCAGATTCTACTTCTACAGATTCTCCTCATACCACAGGAGAATTTTATCCTTGGAATCATGGATAGGAAATCTGTATAACTTCCTGCTCTGCTAAATAACTTTGAAATGCCATGCATATCTCTTAATGTACAGTATGTTTGTGTTTGTCCTCACTTTTCAACATTTTATTAAGACTTCCAATTTTCATAATATTATTACTGAAATGACCTACTGAATGTGAAATGAATACTCCTGCAATTTAACCCCACCAGTCACAACATTATTCTTGTCAATAGCTACGTTGTTTTATGCAGAAACAATATAAGCCTTGTTTTTTTTCTTCTTTTTTTTTCATTATTTAACTGTACTTTACCAAACCCCTTTTTTATTTATTTTTTATTTCCCCAGCCCCCGTTTTTAATATTTTACCACAATTTTTATCGATTTCATTCATGTTCATTCTGAATTTGTGTTTATTCTTTCTTGTATATTTTTATTATGTTATGTGGTTTCATGCTGTGTGTGGGGTATTTTTTTAAGCAACAACCTCCCTAACAACATCTTCCATTGTAAAAGCAGCCATTGCCCAAAACCCTCCAATCAGTGCTGTGGGTTACTTTTGTTTTAAAACCAGTCGACCATCTCCCTTCTTTCTGGCCTGCATGCCTTTTACATCCATCAGCTTAATGGAGGCATGGGAGAAGCTTACGGTCCAGGAGCAGTTTAGGAGACGTGCAAAGAAAACAAGGCCGCTTTGACCCTCTAAAAATCACCATCAATAACCTCTAGTCAAATGATGTCATAGTTAAGTGTTTGGTGTTGTGTTGACACACCGGCATGACTGTCTGACACACACGTATACACTCACAGAAACATGCACGCAGGTCTGCCTGATGAACAGGCCTGTCGCCAAAGGGGCCCTGTTTACATGATCAAGAGAGAACTTAATATTGAGAGCGAACAACGTTCATTGTATCTATACAATGAATATTGCGTAGAAAATCTCATATTCACCAGGATTTAGCTCAAAGAACCACTCATCTCTATAACGGTGATGTTGGAATAACATAGTAGCAGACAGGCGCAACACAAGGCACGCAAATATAGCACCACAAAAATAAGGATTCAGACACATATCATCACCTCATACACCTGCAGCAACCCAGTCTCATACAAAAACGTACCCTGGCTACGTTGGTCCAAAGTGCAAAACATAGCAGTGTTATAATAATGGCCCTTAAATTGTATGATTGTTACGTTTTTTGTCACGGTTTAGCTGTGATCCACGCACGGATTTGGATTCAAATATTGGGTAATGATATTGCC
>JAUCNO010001819.1:11487599-11529558 GCA_032353835.1 Enteromius viviparus
ACAAAGGAAAAAAGAGAAGATGATATCTTTCTCATTTTTTTGTTCTCTTTCTCGCAGTTCTGAGAGAAAATGAAGAAAATGATAATGAGATGTTTTAATGATGGCTGACTTTGACTCAAGCTATGTATAATTCATAATAATTGATTGCCCCTGTTTTAAAGGAATACCTTTTCCCATGAAAAATGATCCCATTAGCGAGTGTTTAATCCAATCAAAGCTGTCAAAACACACAGGTTCAATTCTATTCTCCATTCTGTTCATCGTCATAAGCGCCTTAGATTGATCACCCTCATTTCACCATTGCATTTTGGATGTGACATTTCATTCATAATTTTGGCGTTTTCCCCCTGTTGATCCATTTTTTACATTTTAGTAGCTTGAGGGAGATTTTAGCTAAATCACTTGTAAAGATACATTTTCATGCAGGCAGGCACTATTTATCTTAAATCTGCTGAATCTTTCCTTGGCGTGAAAGGATTTATAACATTCTGTGGACCAGTCCAAACAGGTATTTTCCATTAGAGGTAAAGAGGATTTCAAATGTTAATCTAATTCACTTTTCTTTTTTGTGGGTTAAATGCTAGATGGAAAAAATTGAGTGTTTTTCATTACAAAAAAAAAAGTTGTTCCACGATAAACCTGAAAGAGCTGCCCTGATAATTAGTTTCTTGTCTCTAAGAGTATATTATTAGATAAAACTTGCATTTCTCTGGGTTTCCTTTGTGTGTGTGTGTATTAGTGCTTAGGCCTTTGTCTTTATTGCCTTTGATCGCGCTCTTCCCTCTATCAAATCTCACCCGTGCTGTCTTTTAACAATGCAACCTATATTTCAAGCACACTCTGTGATCAATACCTGTTAAGAGAGGTGTGGGAATGTAATAACACTGTGATTCATGTGTTTTAGACTCTTGCTTTATTTACTATCCTCAATCTATGTCCTTTGTTTGGTGCTGGTGTTTTAACTCACTCAGAAATTGATTGGTACACAAGGTAATCAGGCACGTATGATCAGATGGAAACTAATGTTTCCCTGTTCATCAGGCTGTATTGTGGGCAAATTACAGGTTAGTCCTGACCTTTGGGCTTGAAATTTTTTGACACGAACATGTTTACGATTTGTGTGTTACTGTTTCTCGGTAAATGCGTTACACGAATGCCTCCCAGACAGACAACAGGAACAAACTACGCCGTTTACATGTGATTTAATATTGCTAATAAATTCTAAACCCTGTTTTTGACCCTCTCATAATTGTTTTAACCCGTTTACCCGGTCTTACACCGCAGCTGAAGATCATTACTTATTTGATTGAGTCTAGATCACATCATATTAGAACATGGCAATAATGCTGGATTAGTTTTTAAGTCAATCATCTTGGTACCTGCGATGAAGTAGCGTTGCTTTGGATTAGGACTGTGAGTTATGGTATAGTTTGCGTGAAGATTTGTGACTGTTGTGCGTGGCACTCTGTCCAACCGGGCAATTCTGATAAATAAGAATCGAATTTAGTAGCAGCTTTGACACGTTGATTGATAAAAAAGCTCATGGCTAAAGCCTCCCCTCTCTCCCATCTTATTCAGCTCGCATCAAATGGTTTAAAAATCAATACTGGCCTTGTACACAAGCATCTGTGTCGGTGCTCTGGGGAGGGGGGGAAAAAAAGGAAAGAAAAGAAAAGCAGGGAAAGAAAAACACCTGCTCTCACCATGATGATTACTAATTTTTCCTGTCAGAGATGTTTGAAGACAAAATAATCATTGTGCGTATGGTTTGAGGGCAGGAGAGATTATTGTGTGATCCATTCAGATATCCGGTGAGAGAGGAAATCGCCCCAAAGCAGATGGATTGAGCTGTTGGGTAATACGTCAGAGAGCTGAGGAAATAACTCAATGAATAGACACAATAGAAACCACACAAACCCACCGTTTTATTACCACAAGAAGCTGAGCAAAATGCTTTTTATTGTTGAAAAAGGCCAACTAGAAAAAAAAACACTTCAAGACAAACTCAAATACAGTACATTTAAAAATGATCCTCATCCAGTAGTTTGAATTTTCTAGTAAGCATTGAGCCATTATACTTTATGTAAGAAGGTAGCTTCTGTATTATAAGTATTGATTTTTTATTATTTTTTTTGAGTGCCATTTTTGGTTTTCCATGTTTTCTATTCATGTCTGTAAATGTGTTTGCCAGAGTTGGCATTAGCATTTCTTTGCTAACATTTGCTTATTAAGAAAATTCAACTTACAATATTTAATTAATTCCTGATTATCCTTCTTTTTATGACGCAGTGTAGTAATCTGGCACAGTCGTGTTGTATATATGTGGTTAGCTATATTAAAAGTGCGTCAAGCACAACGGCAGACTTTGCTTGGGGGTTTAACCCTGCATCTGTGTTGACCACTTGATGACACATATGGCTCGTTGTGGTAGAGAGGTCTTCCAGGGTCTAGTAGAAACATCAGAGGCCCCCTTGCTTTCACTGCTGGACACGGGTCCTCAGGGGCCGAGGGGGGGGTTGGAGCCTGTGGATAGAGAGATGAGTTGTGGATTATGTGTGAATGTAATGGATGGGCCTGTCTGAAGGAGAATGGCTTCAATCAGGAGTGACTTAATGATGATGGGCTGCTTGGTTTTGACAGTGACAGACAATCGATCCCCTCAGTGTTAGATGATAAACCGTTTTTGTGAATTTAAATGCTTGGCTCCTATTAATTCAAAAAAACGTAACGGTAACGGACAGTGCTCTAAGGAAGAACTTTGTCTGTTCTTCCCTCATCTTTTTTTTGCCCAAAATGAAATGCATATGACTAATTCGCGGAGAAGAAAGCGGAGAACATGTTGTGTATATATATATTTATGTGTGCGTGTGTTCTCTACCGCCTCAATAAATAACTCTTTTGCTCAATAAATAACTTTGATGATGTTTATGAAAAGTAATGGCTATTTATGAGGGTGCTTTTGAAACCTGGGAACACGCATTGGAGAACCAGGCAGGCCATGATTGTAATGAGTTTATTGAAATTAAAGTTGAAACCACTCTGGTTATTACAGTTAACCTGTCTACACTGCCGGGCTCCGTCGTAAAACATGCGTCTGCCGCACACTTGCACGTCGACTTCTGCGACCTTTAATGGAAAGCTGAGATGTTCGCGTAGAGTGTTTATCAGACTGACTGTCTGTGCCCCGAGGACAACCCTCCATTGAAACACTATACACATCATAACGCTGTCTCATCCCTTGTATGGAGCTCGTCCAACCCCTAATGGCTTGGAAATATTTATTTATTATCCTCTCGCTGCTGGAATGGAAACTCAATTGGAATCGTTATGCGGCTTTGCGCATTATGTTCCACAAACATGGTAATGAAAAATGAAAAGCATATTTAGCTGTAATTGGCACTTGGGATATTTGCCAGATTGCGTTTCCTTAGTAAATGCTCTGAATGATGTGATGCCTGCTTACAGTTGCCACAAACCAAATGAATGCATGTGAGGATCAGTAGGCCGTCATAAATCGAAGCAGACAGAATTGTTCAAGCCTTAAGGTATGCGTTCATGCTTGTACAGTGTGCCACTGAGGAGAATAAAATCACCAGCATTTCCCTCCTCATTTGTAAGAGTGAACCAGGAAGTACCTTCTCACTCAGCACTCAATTAGCCTGAAGTGTAATGGTGCAGCAAGGAAAAAAATGTCCTCTTTATTATAATTGTTGCAGAATTCCCCTGCAGCATATGCGTGTTTGTTTTAGGGAAGCGAGATTATAGTTTTGGAGGTTATTTTTGCAGCTGTCTATGCAAAGAACCGATACAAGGAAGAGGAGGGGCCATTTGTTTAATGTCAAGGGTCACAAGACAAAATGGTACAGCACTTATGTTTCAGTAAGATTATGTGATTTAACAGATTAAAACAACAACAAAAAAAACAGTTAATAATAATTAATGATTATTAATAAGTATTACGAGTGTACTTATATTAATAATATTTTAGTTAATATTAATATATTTTTTAATTAATTAAACAATTACATTTCAATGGAATCTCATTACTACAACTACTATCTAGGCCTACATAATATAATTCAATGATGAATACAATGATAATTTTATCATTTGATTGAATGCTCTAATTGTGGTAATACATGTTTTTATGTTGTACTGTGGTGGCCCTATAGTGCACTACACAACAGGATCTCCACAACACATCGGAAATAAGCCACAACACAACTAAATTGGCACAACACAACAAAGTTAGTCCTTCGCCTTGATTTGTGCTGATTTTGTTGTGAAGATTTTGTTTTTTGTAAGATCCCTTACACCTTAACCCACCCATAAACTTACCCATACCACAAAACCTGCCCCTAACCTTACCTGTATCCAACCTCGATAGCAGCAAGTGTTTTCAAATACAATATGAACACAATTAGTACATTCTACTTATTTTTAGATAGTTAAGGCCACCTTATATAAAGTTTTAATATAAAACTGTTTGCAATTCACTGACAAAATTGTTTGTAAAATTGTCAACTGACAGAGCAGCGCAGTGAACATTTATGTGGTAATCAGACTAAACGTATAAAATATGATGTGCGGTGGTCTATGTAGGAAGTGCAACTTTCTGTAAGTTTTATTCTTTGCACATACAGTATACACTTAATTTCTTAAGACGAGTGAAGTAAATGAAGACTCCTGACTGAGGAATTATAAGCCTGATTCTAGGTGGTAGATATGGCTTTATTTCCTGTAGCAGGAAAACAATGACTTATCCATAGCTGCAGGGACGGCGATTCCTCACGCGATGACATCATCATCAATCATCAGAATTCGGCAACTCTCGGAGTGGTGCGGTGAAAAACTCCATCACCATTTTGAAACATCTGAGTCCCACTGTACTCATCTGCACAGCCCTAATGCAGCCCACTATTAATGAAAAAATAACATATCAAAGAATACAAATGAGTGCTGTAGGATTGCAAGTGCTTCAGAAATGGAGAGATAATTAGACTGTCTGCTGCAGATTGATGGATGCGCAGTAATTGCCTTTGTGTTATTATTTCAGGTCCAGACAAAAAGAAAACGTACTTCTCTTGTCTTCTCACTATTGAAATTCATTAATCTCATTAATGTGTGGAATTAATATCATTTTATCAGACATTCCAGAGCTGCTGAATGTGTGTGCAGCTACGCTCGCAATCCAGAGACTGATCAATCACGAGCTCCTCACATCTGTGTTTGTGTGGCTTTGTGACTGTATGAATGAGTTGGCATGCTTATTCTGTTTAGAAGCTCTAGGGTGGTTTGTTAGCAGGTGAGCAGCATGTTTTCTAACTATATTTGGTAGTTTTTGTGTATGATTTCTTGTAAATTCAACATGGGCTGCCTTAAAGATTGATTACAGTTGTCTAAGAAAACACCTGCTGTAAATACACCTGTTTGGCATACATACTGTACATAATTATTCCACTTATACGGTAGCCACAAATCAAGACACCGATCAGATGATATATATATAGAGAGAGAGCATGTGAATTACCTCCAAATCTGCATTTGTCAAAAGTGTTTGGATAAATAAGTGAAACTTAAAGTTTATTTTCTTCATTAACAGTGCCTCGCTTGTGAGAAGTCAAGTTGTTTTTAAGTTGATGCTATAGATAAAGTTGTCAGAGTAGGGCTAATTTTACAGTCTGTTAATATGTGTGCATCTCTGAGGTTGAGAGCGCGGGAGAGATAATGCATAATACATAATAAAATGTAATTTTGTGGCAAAACATGAAAATAAGCTGTATTCTTTATATATTGATTATTGTATTTATTTGTGTATTAACTGACGTTCCATTTGAAAACTGAAGAGAGTTATTGATAATCAAATAACTAACTTTACTGGGGAGATGTGCATGAATATATTGTGTGATATATTGCCCACCCCTAAGCTGCTGTCCGTAACTTCTGGCACTTAGCGGTTAATAAACAGAACTGTGTTGTGGAAGAGTATTGCAGACTTAGCTTCTTCTTTCTGTTTATGTCTATGATGAATCACGAAGGTTACTCCTCAGCGCTACTTACCCAAACCAGTCTAAATAGTCAGAATATAAACTCTTATTATAGATGTACCGTAGAGAGTTTGGAAAATGGGTTCATGGTGTACATGTTTATTAAATAAATTTTGTACATTTTAAACAGATTTTCAGATTTACCAACACTAGTTTATATCACAATTTAATTTAAGTGTTCTTACCTTTGATTGACTTATTCATCCAAAATGTGAAAAGTTCTGTGATGTTCTGCATTATACTGTAAGTTCTGTGTTTTTGTCTTGTTTTTAGTTTTTTTACTGGATTCTGTGATTCCATACACATTTTTCTTCATTGTGGAAATCCTGAGTTCTGTATTTAGATTTGAGGTTGTCTGTATATCAAATTATGAATTTGATGCCTGTAGCGCAACTGCGCTGTATGTTGGTGCACTGCGCACAAGACTATAGGCACTAAAGTTCTCTAGGCCATGATAACAGCAGCTTATCACTGTAGATATCTTAAAGATTCTGTTTAGGATGTGTAGTAGATGTAATCCCTAGTGATAAAACTAAAATATTCAACAGTCAACAGTACTTCTCATGAGAAGTAATTAAATGATAATGTTTATGTAAATATATATATGTTCTGCTGCTGATTCTTTAAAGTTCCAGGCTAGATGATTTGGTTGATCTCTTTATCCATGCGAGTGGACTTGCTGTCTGTTTCTCATTGCTCTTCTGCTAGAGAAACACAGGGCACTGGACGGAGCTCTATCGCAGTGACACGGGCTGATTAAGTGCTGTGACTGCAGGCCATATCTAGCATGTCAGCGGTCACAGCAGCTCCTGTGATTTAGTGCAGAGAAGCATGTCAGGTGAAGGGGGATTGTGAGGTGTGTGGTGTCAAACAGGCCTTGGGTTGTAAGTTATTTCAGGGTTAGCTGAGGTATGGAGCAGAATAAAATAAGTCTCTGTTTAGCCGTCTTCTCATTGCTGTCCTAATATAAAGTCATTAATAACCCATTTTTACAAATGCATTGCAGGTTTTAGTCTTGGAAGTGGAAGTATTTCCATTTTCTGGATATGCGAAGTAAATTAAATGTAAAGTAAATGTGGTTTCTGTGGCTGTTATAAAACTGTTTAAAAACTGTCCCAGATTTTTGAGAAATGGATTCTGCAATAAAGACACTTACTTTAAGTGTGCATGTAAAAAATATTTTTTGGGATTAAGCCAATAATGTGGGGAAAAATATATATTTTTTAAAATAAGATTTACTTACCGCACACACGCACACATACAAAAAAAAATGTACATGATCTTAAAGATGAGACCTTGTTTCCTACTAAATGTAACAGTATATAAATATGTAATTGTTATTTGAACTGCTGCTAACAAAATGCTTTAAAGACTTTCATATTTTGGTTGAAAACCGGGAAGCTTATGACTGTCCCATTGACTGACAACGCTACTGTGACGTTGAATACATCACACGTGCCTGAATTGTGGAATAAATTATAATTATTTTTTATATAAATTATTACTGTTTTCTTTCCATACAAAAAGTATTCTCGTACCTTCAGAATGTTACAGTTGAACCACTGTTGGCAATATTCAGACACAATGTCTTCCATACTTTTCTTGACCTTGCAGTGAAAATTGTAGGTCAATGGGACAGAGACAAGCCTCCCGGTTTTCATCCAAAATATCCGAAATTGGGTTCTAAAGATGAACAAACCTTTTACAGGTTTGAAACGACATAGGGGTAAGTGATTACATTTTAATTTGGCAGTGGAGTAACCCTGTAACTATCAATAATTTTATTAATTATATTGTAACTTTTGTGAAAAATACTTATTTATGTCTTTTTAAATGTTTTTATCTGCAGGTAATGGGGACATACAGTAATGGCAGGGTATGACGTTTATGACGACATCATATCCCATCCTTGGACAGGTGTTTCAGTTTTTCGAATGAGAGGAAATGGGATCTTTACACCCAATTTGAAGTGAAGTGAGTGTGCATTTACATGGAGGATATCCCGTGACCCTAGTGTAATGACTTGCAGACTACAGGTGGACTTGCTCCTGAGTGGCACTGATGGGCCATATAAACACACTCTATCACACTCCTCTCCTCTCCTACAGGCTCACTTTAGCTCTAAACACTACTGATGCGTTAGTACATCATTTAAGTCACAACACTGGAAATGAAAAGTTTAACAGGAATGTTGTTTCGATCTTTTAGATGAAAAAGAATCTCACAAATAGTTTTATTTCAGGCCAAGTGTCAACGTTCAGCTGGAGAATGTGGGTGTCTGTTTTGGTTGGAGTACAAAGACTGTGTTTATACAGTTTGTTTTTGAAGGCATGATTGACAAACACATTCTAAAAATGTAGTGAATATTTAATGTTCACAGTAGCCAGGTTTAAATAGTTCATACACTATGTGCTATTTAAATTAAACAAATAGCTACAACTACAATTTCATGTTATTAACATAAAGAATGTATGGTATGAGGACAACTTTCTCTTTGTGGGTATTTACGAATGTTAGGACTGCGGTCAACACCTGTCAGGTTATAAACATGTTTTGTATTGCTGTGGTGTGATTGCCAAGCAACACAAAATTGTTATTGAGAATTTGGCCACATAAGAAAAAGGTGGACAAACAAAAATGTTCAGAAGATTGGGATTGGTAAGATTTTAATGTTCTTTAAAGAAACCTATTATGTTCACACATTCATAATTTAAAATAACTTTTCACTTTATTTTTCTGGAAATCATGATACATTATTTTTATATTTATATTTCAACATTCTTTTAGGAGTAAAAAAGTAAAAAAAAAAACCAACAACTATATATTCTTCAAAACTATGTGTATAGCTATATACACTGTTTTTTTAACAAATATAAAACATTTATATATCATTTATAATCGATATATAAATAAATGCATGTAAAGAGAAATAGGCTATATATATACATACATGCGTATCTGTATTTATGTATACATAATAAATATTACACGCATATATTATGTAAACCAGTTGTCACCACCCTGGTGGGTTTTGCTTCAAATTGCTTCAAAACACCACCCTTGAAGTTTCACGTATACTTAGCAAATATAGTTTGATTATGGTTGGAGCTAAACTCTGCAGGACACTGCACTAAAAAAAATGCAGAATTTAAGTATTTGCATCTGTTTGATTTTATTTAAATAATCGTTTTTTTTTTGTTTTGTTTTTTTCAAATGTATGTACTCTGATTACTTAGAATCAATATAAATCTGTTAACTGTCAAAACTATTAGATTCAATCACTTAAAACTTATGAATATGGTTTAAATACAGCAGGTTATGAAACAAGTCACATTAGATAAATTGCATGAGTTCAGTTTACATAAAATTTGAATGTTTTCCGTACTCCAGTCGATAGGTGGCAGTACTGCACAATGGCATGTCTAAAGTGCCTTTGGTAATGCACGTGAAAATAAAAAAAAAACAATAAAATCTCCACCGGAAAAGGATATTTTGCATTGGAGCAGCCTTCATCACAATCTATTTGCAAGGTAAGATATATCTTATCTGTGCTCAGTGTATATTATTTGACAGATTTTATTGTATTTATTATATGCATATATTATTTGGTTGTAATCGTATTACATTATTATCAATGCACAGACTAGCGTTTATTTCACTAGCTTGCTAACTGCACTAATTAGGGATGGATTGAAATCTGTTTTTCAATTTTAATTGTTTCTCAATTTGACAGTGATCTCATTGTAAATCCTAAGAATCAATATATGCTGTTTTTACTTGATACATGAACCAAACATAATAAAATACAATAAATTACAGTTAGTTTTGTTATTTGTAATGTGAAACAAAGTGTCAAATTTCAGATTCTGTCAGTTGTAACTTAGTACTAAAGTTAAACAGTAAATACAGTTTTGGTGTTAAATGTTTCCTGAAAGATAATTTTAGCACAACAGTATAAGCAGCAGTGCAGACCTCACAAGAACCAATTATTTCTTCCTCTTTACTTCTAGTTACAACAGCAAATAAACATAAAGGATCATCAGAAGGTGTTGAAAGAAACTGAACCTCCTGCTGAAATGAATCCCATCTCATGAAATCACTCAGTTTCAAGAAGTCAAAAGGAAATGGTGTGTAAACCATGTGAGGTGAGTATCATCTCTAAACTTGTTACTTAACTAGAAAAAAATAAAAAGGATAGTTTTGTTAAGTATATGTACTAGCTGACATTCATATTTTTCTTTACTTACTATAAGTAAATTAGTCTTAAAAAACTTAAAAAAGCAAGTAATGACATCCACTGTTTAAATGTTTATATTTTACCAAATAAATAAAAATAATATCATTAAAATTTATTATTTAAAAAATAATAATAATATAAAAACAGCCTTACATGCAATTTAAAGTTTTTCTTTAAAAATAGATCGGTGCCAGGAAGAATTGCCGACGATGTAGTCTCACTGTCTTAACGCGAGAAGTGACATCGAAACAATGCAAGGTCACGTGTGCAAGAGTTCTCATGCCAGACTATTATTGATTATTATTGAAAGGATAGCAAGCAAAAAAAGCTTGCCATACAAATTGCATGTGCACTCATTTGCAACGAAAAGGAGGCTGTACGTAATCGCTGATGTTAATTATTCACGACACATTCACGCGGCATGATTTTTAATCGCCGCCAGGTCCAGATATTTAGTATGCCAAATATCTCACGGGTGTCTGTGACACCTTTGATAGTTCACACTGTGTGATTATCATTCATGTAAACGAGCACCGATTTGCCTGTGATGTCAGGCATTTCTCAAAACCTGGCGAGCCAAAAATCAGTAAAATGACACGAACACAATACAAAATTGTACTGTTGAGGTGTTGTTGAAAATAGCCACTCATTCTTTGTAGATTCATCTTTCAGAAGAGCATTTAAAACACATGTACTCTCCCAGGATACAGCATCTTCTTGATTTGATGTAATCCATGTGTAAATTTTACTGTTTGTGGGCGGGCGAGTTGTTCGCAACGTTGAACGCGAGTGGACATTATGCAAATATTACTTAGTGACATGAATCCGTAACAGAGAAAGATTTGAATTGCTGACGACTCGTTTAGGCGAATGTGAGCCAACAGCCTCTTTTCTTTCTTTTTTTTAATAGACAATAACTTTTTTTGCACTTTATATGCAATGTTGGCATCACAACTTGCAGTTTGTTTATGTTCACATACAGCTACATGACACACTGCATGAACGATCATATTTGAAAAGGCATAATAAGGGCACTTTAATAGATTGATATAAGGTTACAGTGGTCTTGCTGTTCCTTTTTGTGTGTTATAGATACATTTTTGTGTGATTAGGTGTGGTAGAATTAAAATATGAAATATGTTGGGTTGATTAATACAAATTATGTAAATGTGATACGTTTTAAGTACATTGGGTTTATTGCCTAATAATACATATGCATGTTTCTTATGCACTTAAAACAAATTTGATTTATTGGTACTATTATTACTTGTTTTTTTACATAAGGTTGACAAATTTGCACAACATAAAGTTTATTAGTTAATTTAGATTTAAAAAATTCAATCAAATGTATGGAAATTTTATATGTAATTGAAATACATTAATTCTATGAATTTGGCCTAAATATTTTTTTGAGTGTGGTCCGTGAACAAGATTGGTGACACCTGATGCAAACAAAAACTTTTATTTTGGATGTAAATAATCGTTTGACACCACTATATAAACACTATTTAACACCATATATCCATATATGTAAGAGATTTTTGGTTTTGGAAAATTTAGTCTTGTCCAGACACTGTTAACATAGCCAGCATTACATCTGTTTCTCAGTCAGCATGTTTCTATGAAGTGTACCCCATTACATAAAACACACATGCAGTGATGATTGAGAGATCATGCTGTCAGTGACCACTACTACGTGAGGCAGCACGAGGCTACTGTAAGCTCAGTACCGTGACGATTTTTCCGCCTTTTCTTCTCCTCTACTTTTTCTCTCAGTCTCTGCCTCTTATCCCAAGGCATGTGTTGGCCATGTGAGGTGTAGTTTGGCGGGCGTGGCAGAGGCTTGTGGTATTCCCGCGCTGTGACTACAAAAGGGAAACATGGCAGGCAGTGTAAGCCAGCACTGAAAACAGCTGTTCACGCATCCTTTCTCCTTTTAATGACACTTCCGCGGCTGCCCACGGGCAGCTCCAGCTCAGAGTACAACAGCTACTTTTTCCCCAAGTAAAAACGCTGTCTGTGTTTAATTGTTGGCAGATTTTTTTTCCTCTCTGCCTCTTGCGCTGTCGTATGCTCTCTCACTCTCTCTCTCTCTCTCCCTCACACACACACACAAACGCACACACACTTCCAGCCATGGGGAATATTAAGGGTATTTTTTAGAGACGAAAGTAGTCTTAAGATCTTCAATAATGTGTTTGGGCCTTGAACAATACTGGGAATCAAAGTTTTGCATTGATCTCAGATCCTTACAGAATCTGCCTGCCACATTTTAAAATGCGTTAAAACTATCCCGTTGTTAGGTACAATTTTCTTCTTGAGCTCTAGTTGCATTGCAAAACACCTTTGCTGCTATTGACGTGGGATACATATAAGGTTTGTTTTTGTCTTCAGAAAGATTTTCAGTTCAGAAATGGTGAATCTAGAAATCGAACATACCTTACCTGAAATCGGTTGTGTGTTCTTTTTTGAGCTATTCTATATAACTGCATAATTTTGTTGCTTTGTCTTCTGTCAGTCTGCAGTGTAGTTTCTATGTGAGTTTTTCAAAGTTGCAACAGTGCAGTCCTTTCTGTCTGTATTCGACAGCCTGTCTGCTTGGACATCAATAAATGTTGTTGAGTAAGGAAAAATGTTGAGCTGTTTGACATCCAGGTTTAAAGCATTTAAGATCTGTCGGTGCTGATGTTTTGAGGCAGCACTGGCTCAGACGATGAGTTTGTGTGAGAGAGAGGTTATCTTTGGGGACTGCATCATATGAATGTCAAATCTGTCATCCTGCCTTTAATTGGGGGTCATTAATCATGTAGACTGTCCTGCAGTGAACAGACCTGTGTTCAGACTCTTGACGGTTTGGCTTGGCCTTGGTGTCTATGCATATGTGCAACCAATATTAATTTAATGATTAATGCTTTTTTTTTTTTGGCCCATGGCAATTTAGATGCAGGTTTTAATTGATGCTGCTAATTAATTGACATTAATTAATAAATCTTTACTGCTGTACCTTAAGTCAAAGTTCCTGGTCATAGCTTGTCGAAGTCAGAAATGACCCTCCATAATGAACTGGTGATATCTTCTAAAATGTATTCTTTAAAAGCCCTGTGCATTGCATTAACACATGTAGTAAAGCCTTTTAGTTCAGTGGTATAAATTTTCTGAGTTCAGGCCGATTTCATGACCCTCAACTCAGCACAATAGATCCTTAGAGCAGATAATCCATAGAGGCTGATTTGTGAGTCATCATGGGGTGAATTAAACCCAATCATGTCTGAATTAATCATTTTTGCTATCCCACAATAAACCACTGAACTGAGTTTGGCTTAAACATTCTAGTCATGCCTTTTTTTTTATTAAGGTGTCTTAAATCTTAAACCATTAACGTTAAAAAGGCAAATTATTTGAAATGGTCATACAGTACCATTCAACTGTGTGGTTTTGTTTTGTGGTATTTTGTTTTGTTCTGTTTTAAAGGCATAGTTTATCCAAAAATACAAATGTTGTAATTATTCACTCACCCTTGTACGGTCCCAACTTTTTTTACGTTGAAGGCAAATCAAGATATTTTAAAGAAAGCTAGCAATCAAACAGTTGATGTCCCCCATTGACTTCCAGAGTATATATTTCTCTACTATTGAAGTCAATGGGCACCAACAACTGTTTAGTTTTTCAAAATTCTACAAAATGTATCTTATTTTGTTTTCTCCATAAGAGAGAAACATATTGTATTCAGGTTCGGAAACACATGAAAAGACAGGGTAAGTAAATGATGACAAAATTAATTTTATTATTATTATTATTTACAGTATTTTTAAAAGAAGTTTTGGCAAAGATAGACAGACTCATCTTTAAAATGTGTTATGTTATAAAGAAGCCTATATATCAGGAAGTGCAAGATATGAATTAGTTGATTTATGTTAGAAAGCCCATCTGCACTTACTCATGTAGTTAATGGTAAAGTAACACCATTGAATTCCACTGTGTAATGTTTGGAATGTAATTATGAAAAAAGTCATCCATCATATTTAAGTCCACTCTTCTCACCTTCTCACCCGACTGAGTGTCACCTCTGTCTGGCGAAAAGATTTTGGAAATTAACAAATTTGAAATAACATTCCCTCAATGACTTCTTTTTCTCCACTGCTTTGATTTGACGTTACCTAGTTGGAATGTTGGAAATATTATGGTTATGAATACCTGCTCTTGTTAGCTGAGAGAGTTTCTGGTGTGTGAGGTGGTGCATAGCTCTGGCCTTGTCTCTCCACAGGTAGTCAGCCAAGGGTCAGTTCTCATGATGGCTAAGCAGATACTTGCCCATTATTTGTATTCAATTACCGTTATGAACTGTGCAAATATAAATCTAATGGCGTTTATTGAATAAACCCAAATGCAGTTAGTTTCAATTTCAGTACATCTCTGTCAAGCCATGGATGGTAAACCATTGTGGAAAAGAGAAAACATTGCTCATAAGGATATCTAAAATTAGGATAATTAGTTGGTTCTACAGTACAGAACCATTAAAAGGAAAGGTGTCAGAGAATTGATGAAGAAGCATTAATCATGAACTCTCACTCACACACACACATACACACATAATGTAACACCACGGACAGACACACTCATAGCACACTGAACTTTTTGAGAACATTATTATGGTTTTCACACACATTTTAATTTAAAATCTGCCTGTTTTGGCTTTATGATCATATACCCACAGTACACAAACTGCACATTGAGAAATGTGTGGGTCTGAGCGAAAACCATGTGACTGTAGTAATTGAGCTGGTACCTCAGGGAGGTGTGTGTTTGGTGAAAGGTTAGAGGGGTCATACATAGTCAGCACAACAGTTGGTTGCTTGTGGAAGCACTGTGCTGAACATGTAGTCATATTTTTATGTATAAAATATAAATTGTAGCTCAAACATCCCAAGTAAAAAAGTAGTATATTTAAAAGTACAATTATTGCATACTAAGTGCATTTCCTGACGGATAACTCGAGACTTGCTGATATAAAAAACTATAATTAAACTTCACTTGGCCAATTACTTGGGCACAATGTACTTTTTAATACAATGTCTAAAATGGGTTTTAATGGCACTTTTGATGAGGATTGCGTGATTTTTGAATAATTTCAGACTTTAAATCTTAAATTGTACTTTAGCAGTACTTCTCCACAAGTAATATACATTAAGTACAAAATCAATTCCTCCAATTTAGCAGATCAAGTACACCAGTTTAATATATTAAAAGTACAATTGCAGGAAATTGTATTAAGTATAAATAATACTTACCATGTAAAAATTAATTACATTTGTTAATGTTTTATATCTAGTCTCTTAGACAAGAGGTTAATCGTATTGCAATGTAACATTTTATTGAAGGATGATTAATCCAAATTTCAAAAGTTTTTGTAAGATTATAAAGCTGGTGTCAATGTTAACTATATTAACTATATTAAAATTTCTTTAGACCCCAAAGAGAACATGAAGACCCTGAAGATGACCACTGTGTATGAGTGAATGTGGGGCTTGAGAAAATAAGAAAAAGAGAGAGGGTTGAGTGTGTGTGTTTAAGATCGAGAAAGTTCATTTTGGGGTTAATTTTCCATTCATTTTTCATTTTTGTGATCATTTCTAATCACTGGCCTGATGAGAGCAGCCTCTGGGCAGTTTGATAACTGTTATTCCATAGTGAATTTTAAACAGAGGATGTTATGATAGCTGGGGTCAAATGGAGAGGTCACTCTTCATTCAGATAAAAGGAGGAGGAAATGACACGTTAATGGCCACTGCCTGTCATGGTGGTCCAACAAAGAGTCATCCAGCTGTTGCATGGGTCAAGCAGAGGATCATGGGTAAAGGGTAAAATGTCTTCGATGCCCTGTCTCTCCTAGGGTTTTGTGTAAACGTTAGTGTTGAATGTAAAGTTTCTTATTTTTGACTGGAAATTAATGTTTTACATATGGGAGTGATATCTAATACCTAAACAAACTAGAAGATGATGTTAACATCACTTATATTATAGATTAGTGGTTGTCAAGTGGCCCAATAAAAATGGGTTGCATGTTTATTTTAATTAAAATGATTGTTGTTGTTTTTTCTTGAGCATCAAATCAGCATGTTAGAATGATTTCTAAAGGATCATGTGATGCAGAAGAATAGAATATTGGCCATAAAATCCATCTTTGCATCAAATTAATAAATTACACATGAAATATGTATTCTATTAAAATATTTGATAAAATAAAAAATAAAATAACAATTATGTATAGGTCTGTTCTTCTAACAGAAAGAATATATAACAAAAAAATATTGTAAAAATTCCAACTTTTCCAACTTATATTCAGAAAATTTAGGATGTGACTATTAATTATTGTGATCAATGGCTGCTCGGGCGAGAGTCTGAGAGACCAGTTTGGAAACAAATTTTAAATTTCTGCAATTCGGTTTGGTGCCGCTAGTGATGGAAATTACACAGCTCACCTTTAAATCAGCTAACTATAGGCTTGTGGTTTGAGATGCTGAATAAATGTAACTTCAGTTTTGCTCATCATGTGCAGTGTGATGTCTAATAGTATAGCTGTGGTGTTATTATCTTTGGGATAATTAGATGCACACATCTGCGCGTCTCTATTCTGAAAAATGTGTGCGTGCACGGACATACAGACACAAACACATGCATACTTACGACCTACAGGCCTCCCTATTTACAGCCCCATATGCACAATTACATCAGACAAATGAAAGGCTTCAGTTCGGCTTATTTTGGTTTGTTGCATATGCAGTCTTTAATATTGCCAACTTTAGCAAATGTACGCTCTCGCAGCGCAGCCACCGTCTCCGTGCAGTAGCCGCAGACATACCCTGATAATCATCCCATATCCAGGCCTGCGGGGTGCATTCCCCCTGCCTCCCTGCTCTATGATGTGTTGAGTGCCGTCCTAATCAAAAATCAATGCCCCCACTTGAGCTGGCCAGCCTGGCCTCATGTCAGCCGCTTATGTAATCTGATAATATCAATCATAACTGCGTTGGAGGCCATCCGTCTAGTTCCCACTGCTCTGGGGTCGTGTGGGGGGAAGTCGTGTCTCCCGAGCCATCAATTATTGCTTATTATGGGCTGTGGCTCAGGCAGAGAGCAGAGGAGCTGCTCCTCCATAAATAATATTAACAGCATCACCCCCATCAATCAATAGCTGTACAGTTGTACAGCAGCAGAGTTAATGGTCTTTCTCTCTCCCTCACTCTCTCTTCATCTTTCGCTCTCTTGATTCCCTCTCAGCCGAGATCAATGCGTGTGGCTCCTCTGTTGTACTGAAAGTAGGTAAACTGGGTAAATCTAACCCCTCCACTGCGCTGGGGTGAGAGGAGCCGATGAACGTGATCAAAAAGGACGGTGATGGGGCTTGCCACTCTCTCTCTCTGTCACACTGTCTCCGTCTGTCAGTCAGCCTGTCTGTCTCTCCCTCCCTCTCTGGCCACCACTAAAATCATGATAGCTGTTTGTCTGTGTCATGAATAAAATGATACTCTAGTCTTTTCTAAATCAGCTGGTCAACTAATCATTAGGTTGGTTTCAGGTTTTAATACAGTGAAACATTGAAAGCTGTCTTTTATGTTATAGACGTATCTCTGTTTTCATCATTCCAACTTAGTTTTTATGTATGCCCAGTTTAAAATTATATTCCAGTCAAATAATATCAGAAAGGAATTATATCAAATTCCAATCTTTAAAGACATACTCAACCAATAAGAAAAATGTCGGAACGGAGACGTTACATATGGGAACTTGCATTAGAGCCCAATCGCCTTCAAGTATTAAGATATAAAGCATATATACAGTTCTTACATGTGAGATTAACGTAATACACTATATCGATAAGCTATGGATATAAGTGAAGGGAAACACAGCCTTCTGACTGATTTTGGAACATAAGGTTTTTGTAACCACAACCTACTGGGCGAAGTAGACCCAGTAGGAGCACTGTCAAAGCTACTCCGCATCTAGGTCCGACAGCAGGGCAGGAGGATTCAGGTTTGCCTTGGCAATGGGGAACCACTGAGAAGAGCGCATGGATCCCGTAGAGCCTAGCAAAGGTGTTGGGTGTCGCCAAGCCTACAGCCTTATAGATATTTGCTAGAGAGGCGCCGTGAGCCAATACATAGGTGGAGACAACACTTCTTGTGGAGTGGGCTCTCAGACCTAAGGGGGCACGGCTCTCCCTTGTATAAATAAGACAGGGAGATGGCATCAACCACCCAATGGGCCAATCTCTGTTTGGAGACAGCATTCCCTTACCTCCATAGCAGATGAAGAGCTGCTAAAGGCGTCTGAAGCTCTGAGTGTGTTCTACATAGAGGCACAAAGTGTGTACTGGACACAGCAACTCCAAGGCCGGGTCTGCCTCCTCCTGGGGAAGAGCTTGCAGGTTCACTACCTGATCTTGGAAGGGTGTGATAGGAACCTTGGGCATGTAGCCGGGCCGGGTCTCAGAATAATGTGAGAATCAGCCAGGCCAAACTCTAGGCACTCTTCGTCTTAGAGAAGGCTTGTACTGTAGGTCCCCTTCCCTCTTGATGGAGGCCAACGCAATCAGGAGTGCTGTCTTAATTGACAGATATTTTATCTCGACTGATTCTAATGGCTCAAAAGGAGCTTGCCGCAGGCCCTGCAAGGTGATGACAAGGTCCCAAGAGGGCACCAGAGGCGGTCTCGGGGGATTGACCTGACGCACATCTATGAGGAACCTTACGATGAATTGGACGCACTCTCCACTGCATTGTGGTATGCTGCTATGGCAGCAACATACACTTTGAGAGTCGAAGGGGACAGCCTGCGCTCCAACTTCTCCTGCAGGAATGAAAACACAACTGAAATCTGGGGGGCAGTATGTTGACCAAGTCCAGCTTACCGAGAAAAAAAGATCCCCTTCTTTTCTTTAGGAGACTTTTGCTCTTTCCCCGGTTACCCTGAAGGACCAAATGGCCGAAGCACCAAGTCCCTACCACCAACTGGCACACTGACACGCTTGACCCCATGAGCAAACCGCTCTGTGGTTCTCGCTGAGGTAAAATCAAGACATGAAAGTACACGTCCTTCAGGTTAACGGCTGCGAACCAATCCTGGGCTGACTGCGCATTTTTAGGATTTTTAGGTTGAGACAGCCTGAGAAGAGACAGTTTCAAAGCTTGTAGATCCAGGATTAACTCGCTGGAACTCTGTAACTTGTTTTCCTTCAGACTCTAACAAGGCAAACAAATGCAGTGAGGCTGCAAAGCGAAAAGCTGCAACTGCATTACATCTGTGCCCTCTTATACTCGTGTAATGATGAGGTGCACCTGGCTGTAATTAAATGCACGCCAATATTCATTGGCCTTTTCTTAATACTCAAAGGCTATTGGTCTCTCATGCGAGTTCCCATATGTAACGTCGGAGTGACTCGACTGAAGCGGAAAACTCTTTCTTTACCCTAAAACCATCAAAGATGTTTATTACTATCCATCACATATCTTTTGAAAAGCAATTATCTGTGAGTTTTTATAATTAAAATGGGTAATAACGCAAAAGTTGATACTTCAAAAACCAAACAAAGTGATCACAACCACCAAGGATGAATCTGTGTCTTCTGAAGTGAAATGACAGTTGTGCGTTATAAAAATATTAATATATTTTTTTACGTTATAAACCATTGCTCCTGTTTTGTAGTAGCCAACCGTGGGATTCTACTTTATCCAAATATTGTTTATGAAGCACGTTAGGAAAATCATGCAGGAAGTACTGTGGGATTGCAGAGAACTTTCACTGCTCTTTTGAGCTCCATAAGCCATTGTGTGCACACTTACGACTGCACTCCAAAAATCTATATATTATAGTTTATTTAATGTATTAATTTCAAGAAATGTTACATATTTATTTATTTTTTTCAAGTGTTTTATAAGCGATCTTCACTTCTTTTTAAATTTTCATCATTGTCTCATATCGAAATGCGTGCTATTATATATGACCAACGAATTCAGTGTGTTAACAAAACAAGTATTTATTTTTTAACATTAAATATTTGGTTCAAAAGTGTGGACTTTAGAGTTAAAGGAAATGTCTGTAAAATTAATGGATAATATCTTGTGTAATGAGTTGCCAAACCTTTTTCTGTTCTTTTACAGATGTATTTTTTACAGTGTGACTGGCACTTCCTGTCAAACACCCCTTCTTGCTAAAAAATAATAGTAATACATAGTAGACTACATTCTCTGATTAGTTAGTCATTGGGAGACAAGTTGGCCATCATGACCTAAAACAGAATGCCTTTAATGGTCAATGCTGTATTTGTTGGATAAGAGCACATTTAACAGGATTGAGCTCAGTAGAGAGCCGTTAGCGCTGGGCTCACGTTTAAGGTCAGTGAATTGTAACACTAAGAGGAAATGTCAGAAATGGATGTCATGGAGAATAATTAGGTGGAATTAATGAGTCACTAAAATCCCCATCTCCTACTTTCCTGTTGCTGCCTGCTGAAATAGTGTGAGGCTTCGTGTGTGTGTGTGTGTGTGTGAGTCATCCTAGCACGCACAGCATGAACCAAGACATCAGGCGAGTGTGAGATGAAGGTGTTTTATGTGTGTATGATGGGAGAGACGGGATGAATGTGTGTTTGATAAATGCTTCCCGTTAAAAGTTAAAACTTCTTTGGTGAGATGGCGAGAGGTAGCTGAAGATTACAGGGTAAAATGGTAATTATGAGAGTGTGTTGTCTCAGCAGTATAGTTCAAGCTAAATTAATTGGTGTAATCATCATCATGTGACTGACAAGGAAACATTCATGAGGGGAGAAAACTCCACACACACACTCCCTGCTGAAAAGTCCTTGGGATGCTAATGCTCCCATCGGGCCTCTTCATTAGGCCTGGGGAAAGAAATGGATTGTTAAGCTAGACTAGCACCAGACCACATAAACCAGCCTTGACCAACATGGAAATTCATTCTGTGTGTTTGTATTTTGCAGTGGTGATAAACTGGACTGTTTCTTTCATGTCTCATTACATTTAAAGGCAAAATTCACATTTTAGAGGTTTCTTGAGTTTTGTGCATTTGCATGAAAGGGATTATTAAATAAGTAAATTATATGTGACCTCGGACAACAAAACCAAGTTGCTCGGGTATATTTATAGCAATAGGGTCATTTTATGCCAAAAATCATTATTAAGTAAAGATCATTTTCCATGAAGATAGTTTGCATATTTCCTAATGTAAATATATGAAACTTTTTGATTATTAATATGCATTGAACATTATTTTGACAAAGTTAAAGGTGATTTTTTCAAATTCCAGATGTTCATATAGCTGTATCTTGGCCAAATATTGTCCTATCCTAACATAAATCAGTGGAAAGCCTATTCATTCAGCTTTCAGATGATGTATAAATCAAAAAAATTTACACCTATGACTGGTTTTGTGGTCCAGGGTTACATATGTGAGGTAATCCTCATACAATATTAAAATCTCTTTTACAAAAGACTCCTGAACACTTCTCTAAGATAATATATAGTTTTATATTATACTACTATTCTTGCTATTATAATTCTTACTATATTAAATAATGCATATAATAGTATTGTTTTTATAATAACAATGTGATATATTTTTTCAAGTATAATGAATATAATATTTTTCATAATATTTTATTGAAATAATTATTGAACCTCTTTTATACATTTCATGCTTAAAGTTACTTGTGCATTTATTATGCATGACATACTGTAATGCACAGGTCCCGTTAGTGTTACATAACCCATTCCTTTTCACATTCCTTTTTCTCCCCCCTCTGTCTATCTATGTATCTGTCTTTCTTTCTCTGTCTTCAGCTTGTGCCCATGCCAAGTATATTAACTCGCTGGAGCCCTCGGCAGTGCTTTCAGAGACAGATGACCTCTTACTGACTTGTTCACATCAAAGCCTGATCAGCTAACCCAGACTACACATCCCTGTTCCAGCAATTTGTTTAACAGGAGAGGGCTTTAGAGAGAAATAAAGGAAAAGGGGAGAGCAAAAGTGAGTGTGTGTGCGCCTGTGGGAGAGGAAAAGCTACTTTGAGATGCCCTGCTAACCCTAAAGCACATATTCCCAGCATGGACCTCCGCTATCCATTCCGTTTCGCAGGATCCGTATGGATTTGGATCGCCATTTATGTTGAGCCTCCCGGATCAGTCCGCGGCCACTGCTCTGCTCCCAGGACAGGTGAATTCATTAGAAGGGGTTTCTCAAAGCAGATGGGCTGTGTGTGTTTGCCGAGCGTCAAGCCCGGGTGAATAATGAGACCTAAGCTATGAATGTGTAAAAGGTGCGGCAGGAGATTACACTTTTCCTCTTTTCTTTCTCTCAGCTCAGACTTCAGATGCTGCTCTCCTTTTGAATAAATAAGAGTGGGACAAGGACACAAAATTGCATCCATAATTAATGAAAAGGCACATTAGTGCTGATGCGCTCTAATCCATAAAGCAAGAAGAAAGATGTCTTTTGAGAGAAGAAGAAAGAGAGAGAGATGTGACACGAAGTGGTGGAGTGGTGAGCCACAGAAGAGGACACACAGAGACAGGAAGTTTCTGTTATGAAGTGTGAGTTCCCACCGGCGGTTTCGAATCCATATCTGGAGCCACTGATGTTCAGATGAAGATTGCTGGTCTGTAGACTCCAGTCTCTGTGCCTCCAGCGGGCCATATGAGCCCATATTGACTTACATCCACTCTGCTGCCAACTGCACATGCTACAGGCAGCCTGTCGGACCACCTTAGACATTTTATTCTGTACGTTTACACAAAGCTGCTGGATTTTCCTGTAATTCTTCACTTTTCCTTTAATCTGTATAATAAATGTGAGTTTAATCACAATAGTCTAGCATTTAATCACCAGCAAAATGCTTATAATTAAAAATAGACGGTGTAATACATAATCCTCAGTGTCTTCATAATCATATCGCATACTAGCACCTCTTTTCCTTTCCTGCTGTGTAATACAGAGTCAGACACTAGCAATCATTGTCGGCAACATCTAGATGGAAATCTAGACATTAGTAATCAGCGCAGGCTTCTAGATGAGGATACAGTGTAAAGCTACGTCCTGTATTTACGTCTGCGCTCGTTACAGCTGGCTGAGAGCTGTCAGCTGAAGATGTATGACTGGGGATTTAAAATGGACATAATTTCATGCTGAAGATGGAAACTGTTATTGTTGTTTGATTGTCGAACATTTTTGGGACAGGCGTAGTATGCCTTTCTGCGGATGAGGGGTCAATTTAAGTCCCGGTTATTTATGTGCTCAGGGAAATGATGTTTTGAAATCTGCCCCCTCTTTAAACACTGTAAACAAAGGTTATCAATCATAAACCTTGTCAGCTGTAATTGTTACCAGATCAGCCGAGGATGCTTGAAGAGCGTAATGCAGCCGCTTGCATACATCGCGTCCAGCCTGGCTGTGAACTGTGTTTATTGCTTATGGTATCAAATACTTTATTTGTTTTAATACTTTATATTTTAAAACATTGTTTAATGGGGCTAAGGGGAACAGTATCTACATTTTTTGCAGTAGTTGCAACTCTGACTGATCTGTCAGGATTTATTTGTGCTATGGTTAAATTGCCTTTTACGTTGCATGATGTTATTTATTTTTCTAATTATTATTGATTAGATTGATCAGGGTCAGAAATTATTCAGGGAACAAATGAAGTTGGCCAAATTGACAGCATACAGGACTGTTCAGAATTACTGAAGAAAGCAAGCGTTTATTCTTGGATGAAGTAGTTTGAACATGAATGCAAAACATATGAGGTAAACTTGAGAATTTTACAAACTATAAGCTTTTTTTCCTTCCCTTTCTCTTCTCTACAACAATATTCTCTCTTTCTGTCACTCTTTTCTGTAGCATCTTTAGTCCCTGATTGGCTATTGCTCCTTATTGATCATGTTGCGGATAATGTTCCATGCTAACTCAAGACACAGTATGTGTGTTCGGGTGTGTGTATTTTCCTCTAGTTGGAATCATTTTACTGATGTCATGAGCCCTGCTAATCCTAAACACTAGATCAAACTTTTCAGAATTGCTTTTTATGTGAAGCAATATCAATACCATCCATGCCCCAGAGAGAGCACAATGATCTGTGTGTGTGTGTATGAGAAAGTGAATAAGAGTTAATAGATGTGTGCGCGCTCTTACCATTATTGAACGCACTAGTGTGGATTTTTATGGAGCCTAGGGCCTCCGTATTGACCTGTGGCTGACATCCACTTTTTACTTTCATAACATAATCAGCATTTGACATATGATTATAATAACTCCATTCTCTTTAATGCATTCTCTACCAACAGATTGATTTTTTTTTTTTTTTTTTTTTTTTTTATTTTGGCCCCTGAACCAATTACATAAATATGTGTGGCATAATTAGTTTACACGTTACTGAATTACTGACAGATTAGAAGTGAAACCCCACAGTTCATACAAAAGCACATAACTGCCAGAGAGGAAATTAATATGGATTCAAACCCTCCTTAGAGACTCATGCATACACACACACACAGACACACATGCAGAGAAAAGAGAGTTCTGGCACTGGTTTGAACTCGATATAAAGAAAGAAAGAACTTCAGATGAATAGAATAAGAGAGGAAGAGAGAGTATGGCAGAGAATAAAGGGAGGAAAACAACTGAAATCTTGGGTAATGGGAATTCTGGAAGGAAACACTGTTTGCTGCTGGTTTCCAGTTTCCTACTGAATCCGTTAATCCGGGTAATGTAGGTCATAATGAGATCAGCATATTAATGGCAGGAGTGAGGGCGATGTAATTAAAGGCTGAGGGAAAGGGATAGATCATATGCAAGGCCCAGAATGTTTAAACAAAGTTCAAACACAAAACTTTTGAGCGATTCCTTTCTCAAATAGCAATATAGATGAAATTGCACTTCCTGTCGTCAGAGAAAAACGGCGTCTGACCTAATGGGCCTCGTTTACAATGCAGGAGCAGAACGAATGCCTGCTTGTAAATCGGTGATAAAATCATAAATAGCTGCATCGAATCCGATGGCGGTTCACGCAAAGATGATTCTTGGATTTGTGCAAATATACTTCCACATATCCAGACAGCAAAACACTTGCACACAGTGTTTTCCTTGTTGTTCCTTGTTGCCTGGATCTTCCTGACCTTTGCTGGCAGTATTGATCCGACTTCTTCCCCGGCCTTCTCTGTTCAGACTAACACATATAATTGCTATTGGGTTCCAATGACCCTCTCTGCATGTCTGGGGATGCTTTACTGCTGATATAAATCAATTCACACTCACAGAAACAATATGTGGCCATTACTGCTGACGAGGGTTTGAAAAGGCTGCAGAGGGAGAGGCTTCAATAAAGGATGATTAGAGCACACAGATCTATGCCAGAGGAAGTGATAGTAAGCAAAAAGCAAGCAGAACGACAAGCAAAAGTCAATCATTCTTGATTTTAGCTTCCGTGTGCACGAGCAGTTGTGATTGAACTGAAGTTGTTTTGAATTAATGTTAAGATAAAGATCGGGGAGATGTGTTTGTTCCTTTTCAAAAGACAACGGCTTCCAAGCTGCAGTTATTCACATTTTTGTTTATAAGCCACTTTTGTATGAAAGGTTCACACAAGTTCATTTTAGTCTCATTAATCATTTTATGTGCGGCTTAATTTTTGGGACATGGAAAGTTGTTGATATGATTTTCCTTTCTGTCTCCTGCTCACACCACCTTGCTGAACTTCTCTTCTCAACAGGTGTGACTGCATAAAGAGGTGAAATCATTTTTAAACTTTATAGCCTGCATCGTACCCACACCTCCATCTCGCTTGCATATGTCTCACCTTTTCATATGCAAAAAGGCATCTAATATATTTATCAAAGGTGTGAGGCTGTGAACACACAGCCCTGGAAAACATTTGCATAATTATTTTGCACAATTATTATGCATGTGATTTATACAGCAAGGTTGAAAAAAGTTTTTAGTCCGGGTTGTTGTCAGCGTAACCTTTTTTACAAGTAGCATAATTTATAGCACAGGTGGTGATGCTTTTTTTTTTACCTTGCAGTTAAATACACGTCATGGGAATTTGAAACAATTTTCACTTCTAAGCTAATTATGTCACATTTTAGTTATTATTTTTGAGCGTATGAAAGAGATTTAGTAAAGTGTTAATTAATTTAAGACAAATGAACAACAACATACTGTACATCTTTTTGTATCATTAAGTTGATGACTAAAAGGAAAAACGTGATTCTCTGTAAGATTAACAAAAATCGCTGTTGTCTGATTTAATATATTAAAGAAACATTTCTGGATTGTCATTTATGGTTTATAAATCTTGATTTGTGTTTACAAAGATACTCAGTGAATGCACTGAATGCATTTTTTTTTTATTTGTCTGGTAGATTTGTATTAATAGCTGCTTCTGATGTCTCTGTCTGTATTACGCACACAGACACACACAGAAAGAAACATCCTCACAGCACTTTCAGTTTGTGTGTGTGGATGTGGGCGACCTGTGTGCAAAGTTCTTATATTTAAAACTGAATGAGTCTGAAAAGTGCCAATACTCCTCTTATTTGGATTCTTGTTAGCCATGGCAACATCATTACTGCCGTATTTTCAATAATTAATCATTGATGATATGACTCTTCTATTCATTCTTTTCCGTAGCACCCTAATGGTTTTGGGCTGTTGCAGATTTGGAGTCTCTCTTGTACCTGTCTGCAGAACATTCCGGGTGTTTATACAGCTGCCGTGTGACTTGCTGTCCTCTCTCAGGCCATAGGACCTGGTCCCAAATATTTCATTTCCCAACTAAAACAAGGCCCCCCCCACCTCTCTCAAACACGCATACACACACTCACCCAACACACACGTGTGCACACACACGCGGTGATGAATGTGTAATCACACTGATTAAGTTGTTATTAGAGGGCAGGAGATCCTCTGTAGGAAATGGGGGTGAGACACATAGATGATTATTTACATCCCTCTATTCTAACCACAGCTGGAATAGAGAGGGGGAGGCAGAGAAATATGAATGTACGACTTGGTGGGGTCTAGGTAAGCATTCTGTTTTCGTTACGCAATGATGAAAATGATGAAAAGTATCATTCAGTGTAATCACTGTAAAGTTTTATATATATTTTTCTCATTGTTCACACTTTTTCTGCTTTCTCTTTCCCTGCAGTTCATCTCTTTCCTTCTCTGGTGTCTATTTTACTTATACTTGTTGTTACCAGAAGGTGGTGCTACTGCATCTTCACTATGAACTTAAAAAAGCTCAGACAGAACAAGCTCGCTTGCATGCTGCTTTCCAGTACTCACGATCTCTTTCTCTTTCACACACACACACACACATACAATTGTAGTAGTGTACAGTATCCCCTGAGAAGGGAAGAGAAAGAGATAATACATATTTTTATATATTGACGGATAGTTTTTGATTTGTTCCTGACTCTAAATGTTTGTTAAAATAAGATTCCCTGCTTTCGTTTTGTTGTAAATTATTATAAATGAGAATATTAAAGAGAGGAAAAGTGTCATTGCCGTCTACAACATTTAACGGTTTTTTAGACTTTACCTCTCCTGTTTCTTCTCTCACGAGCGCTTTCTCTCCCTCTCTTCTGTGCTGTGTGTGATGCAGCAGCATTTAGAGTCTCGTTTTGTGACATTGACTCTAGAAAAGAGATAGAAAGAGAAAGGAAAGAGAGCGAGGGAGAGAAGCAGGAAAAGAGAGAAGAAAAGAAATTGTTGTTGGTCTCGGGGAGAGTGAGGGGCAGTCGAGCAGTGATGCGGCGAGAAGCACCGGTATCATGGAGTTCTCAGTATTCGGAGGAGAGAGGTGTGTATTTATGTTTAGTGTCTTTACTGATTGTAGTACGGTAGGGAACCGTATGGTACGAGGCCTACTCAAATCTTAAACACATCTGTCTTTTTTTAAATTAAATTAATAATGACCTCGTTAATTTTTCCTGTTGTTATTGTTAATATTATTTGTAGAATTGTAGTTTTTGCCATGCATATTACTATCAACATAGCAGTTCGGCTGTAAATCATCTGGGATCAATAACTGTGTTATTAGCCAGGTAATAGGATGCATTTATATGTTTTGGGTATGGATGAATGAATGATGTTTTATGGTCATATATATATATATATATATATATGATTTTTCATTACAAGTTCAGAAAGATAGATAATTTATTCTGTAAGATATTCATATATAAAACACACTCAAAGATAAATTGACATGTTGAAATTGTATGCCTGTTGCCATGAATTTACTAACAGGTGGGGGGGGGGAAATTGAAAAAGAAGTAGAGTATATAATGCTATCAGTGTACATGGTGAGGATAACATAAATAAGAAAGCTTTTATTCACATTTAGTGTGGGAAGAAATTGATTAAATTCCACACTAATGTACTGTAATGGTATATGTTTTGAAAAATTAACATTTTAATAATTTACTTCACTGCAAAAATGTAAGCATTTGAAATACAGTAACTGATCAGAATCCTACTAACTTAATTCAGATACGGTGCAACAGCTTTTACCAAATACAGTGTCAGCGTCACACACCTTTGCGTATGCTGGTGTGTGTTTATGTTTTGTGACAACCTCTCTCTTGACATTCATCTACATGTTGGCAATGATTTTAGCAGTTTAAACCGATCTCTCACTCCCTGGGTTCAGAAGAGAGTCTCTTCACAGTTTGGCTGTCTTATAACTGTTGATTGTGTGGCAGTTCTGTCACCGCTTTTCTCTTAGCTGACAGCTAATGGATTGTATCTTTGGAGAACTGCAACTCTATTTTAAAGTTACAATTAGGGGGAAGTTGTCATTACACGCTGCAGTCATTTTCATGAAGTTAATTGGAAGAGATTCTTAAAGTTCTTTTGGCTCTTCTTGCAGTGAAAACGGTGCTCAACAGTCTGCCTAATTTTCCTGTCTTAAACTGTGTGTTCAGGTGCGCTGGAAGTCTTATGGATGATAGGGTACACACACATACATACACACACACACGCACACATGTCAGCAGCTTTGTCTAGAATTGGATGTCACAAGCCTTGAGTCATGCGTTTTCTATCTAAATTATCTTATATACTAGATTCCACCGCCATATTAAATCTGGGGGAGCTCTCTTATTGGGGGAAGGTTCTGCGCTAATCCAATTGTGCAATTAGAGAAGGAATAGGGGGAGAGAAGCGACAAGGGGAGAGGATCTTAGTCTGTACCACTGACCTTTGACCCCCAACATGAGCTAATTCCATGTAGAAGATGAGCAACTTCATCGGCGCTCTTACATTGTGATCGGACTGGTAAAATGTAGCACGAAGCTGATGCAACCATTACATTTGAAATATAAATAATAAAGAATATATAATATATATTCACATTGTAAACATTTTATAATTTCATGTGTACAGTATAACAACTGGATTTACATAGTTTGACTCGTAGGTTGACTCTTCTCAGATTTTCAATTTTTTTTATTAGATTGTATTAAAGCATATTTAAAAGGTACATTTTTTTATATGTGATTAATATTATCCTGACACCATCAGACACAAAATAGAAATCAGTGACACATTTGAGAATTTAGTATACTTGCATACACTTAATATAATTTGCATTATTTAGATTGTACTTACTGTAATTATTCCTCAGTTATTAGAACTAATCCAAAACTCTTTATGGCTCGTCCTTCTGTAACCTTTCACAGACAAAGCTGTAGGATTGTAATAATCCTATGCAATCCTTTTGCTCCCCGTAAGTTTCTGTGCGCTGTAATTGCATATAAATGTTTTGTGTCTGTGTTTGTCATTTCATATTCACACATAAAACACCATCAAGTTGCCTAAACAAAACTGCATTCCAGCAAATTTCTAAATCAGTTTTTGATCATTTTCTTTTTTTCTTTTTTTGCTTACGAGATTTTAGCAGCATTTTAGTCTACAAAAAATATTATATTGTGGAAATTTAAACTAATGTGACTATTTTTTTTTTAAATAAGTAATTTGTTTAGTCTTTTTGACCTGATAATTAGCAGAATAATTTTAACACAACAATTTGTGTATGCATGTATTTTCTCATTCATTAGCCTCCTAAAAACAAAAAATAGGAATAGGAATTTTTCTGACACAATACTGAAATACATATTACATCTGTACTGTATAAGTTACAAAATGGTATTTTAATGGTAATGATATTTCTCAAGGCTAATTTCAACAATCTAATTGCTGCACGGCCATTTTTTATTGGTTACTGAACGCTGTGCCTGTTTTAGTATATTTAAATCCAACTTATGCCAAAACACAAAGCTGCCGTGTTGTGAGGTCAATACAGTAATTGTTTAAGACTACTGTACCGTAGAAACTGAACTCTTTAAATATCATGTGATATTTATTTGAGGGACCAGAATTACTAAAATTTCAGTCGAGATGCCAAATAAACGCTGACTCCCTTTACTTTCTCTGATTTATTTGGAAAAGGATCCGGTGGGGTCTGGGTTTCACTGTTATAGTCTGGTTTACATTTGGGCTCTTGTTTGTACGTGGCTGTGTCTCAAAGAGCAGACCATCTCCCACCCTGTTTACGACAGAGTATTTACACACATTCTCTCACTGGGCTGCTACAGCGTTTCAGTGCCTGACACTGCCAAGTTTTCCCTGCTGAGAGTTCTTTTAGCCCCCAACCAGCATTTGGGTTAATCTATTATTAGTGGGATTCATTCTCTAAATAAAGGCCTGAAATTAGACCTGCTAGTATAAGTTTTTTTTTCTTGACAATAAATGTCTCCTGTGTGTATATTAAAACCAATTACATTATTACTGTACATAAGCAAAAACTTAATAATAAAGTGAAATTGGACATTACCTAAAATATTTGATATATTTTCTATAGTTTTTATAGTTTTTCTTTTTAAATGCATCAATCATCCTAAAGTTAAAAAAAAAAAAAAATTATCTTCTGTTCTTTATTAAATGCTAATGTACTACAAACACTATCATTCAACTTCTGCGTGTCACAAAGAATAAATTACATGAAACAATAAATTGTATAAATTACAATAAATATAATTTATTAAATATAGTATAATAAATGACATTATTACTCTCCTCTTCTGACTGCTTTTGTATCTATATTTGTTTGTTTTTACCCCCCACATTTCTTCCAGCGTTTAGCGCCCTGATGCATCTAAGCAAACTATTGTAGCGCAAGTAGTGTTTACTGGAGGCTAACCATGACATCTGTTATCTTTAATACCCAACAGACCAAACAATATGGTTTCAAATAAGATTATGATCGTCGAATAAGCCTTATCTGTGTAATTTAAAAAAAAAAAAAAACATATATTGACTTAAATATGCTTTGTAGATGTAAGTAGATTAGGTAATCTGGAGTCCCTATCTGCTCTCAGGTCTTTGCTGGTGGGGGGGCACTGTTATAATCCTGTGGAATAATCCTATGATTTCCACAAGCTGTTTTGTGTTATTAAATGTCGAGTGTCTGACTTGATTTAATGTCATATTAATCCTGTTAACCACCATTTGCTGTCTGCCACAAAAGAAACAGACACTTGTCTTTTAATACATGTCTGCATACAGAGTAATTAATGTGGCTATTAACTCAATCATTGTCTTGTTTGATGTGAATATTCCAGTAAGAATGGATTATCATATATCAACGCATATGTTAAATTTAAATTGAAATGAAGTGATTAAATTGAGATTAAGTTCATGGGTTGTCTTGAAAGCGTCTTAATCAATCTTTTTCCCCCCTTGTCTCTGGTTCTGCATTAATGTAACTGTACTCTAGTTGAGTCTGAATTCAATTATGGGGAAATATTTATATTTAATGTAAAATATTAAATATTCAGATTAATTTAGTTATCATCACTGCTTTTAATGTTAGTAAAACTAATATTAATACATTTTATTATGTAATATGAACACTGTTCGAATTACAAATACTATTGCATAAGCAAAACTAACATTAAATACTATTATACTAAACATATATGCAACTTATAATAACATGTTTGTAATAAAACAAACAAAACGCCTCTCATTATTTGAGTGCAAAATTTCAAACTATTTAAAACTAATGATTTGCACATGTTTCTCCTCATCGAGTTGTGAAATGAATTGTATCTTTGCTATATTGTATCTGTTTACTGTGATTTAAATGCTGACCTTTCTGTCTTTGACTTTACAGCCACGGCTCTCCAGGACATGACAAGAACAAAATCCATCAGGTGGCCCGTGGAATTTGCCCTAATTGGTTTTTACAGTCATACCTTGTTTAATATAATTGTACTGTCATATAAGGGTTGTCTTGGCTGTTATGCTGGGCTATTTTTACCCTGTTTATTGTAAGTCAATTCAGTTCCTGGAAGATCCCTTTAATGCCCTGACTTGCATGTCCAATATTATTAGGTGCTATGAGTTCAGCTTGTGCAAATCGCTTAATGCATAAGTCAGTAAGAGGCTCTGTGCTGGCAGGTCAGACTGAAGGTACAGCAGATTAATATTTGATCATGCAGGAGGGTTTGTAATCACAGCTGATTGATCCTTCAGCTGAGTGCCCTGGCAATTATCATAATTGTTGCCCACCGTACCGGCTTCTCTCTCTCCCTTCGCTCTCGTCATAGCATGGGCCGCAGGTTGAGAGTCTGAGAGACAGGAATTCCTGTACAATACATCTTAGTAAAAAATGCAGGAGAATAGCGTGTGAGAGGCTGGCGAGGTTTCCCTCTCTTGGACGACTTTGTGTCTGTGTGTGAGTGTTTGTGTCTGCAGGGGCAGTGGGACGTGGATTGCTTGTGTTAGTGTTTCCGAGGACACACACACACACACACACTGTATTCTGGCAGTGTTCAGAGTTAATCCCCACTCAGCCACGCTCCACGCTCACGCTGCGAGACGGTGTGTAACACACAAACACAGGAAAGACAGAACACTGTCTCTATTAACACAAGACTCTTTTATCAAGAACTTGGGATCAATCTTTCTCTCTGGTTTACTTGTTTTTTAATGTGATTTTACTAACTGGTACCGTATTGCCTTATGGTCCATAACCTGTAATAATAAAGCTTGTGTGTTATTTCAGAAATGAGCGTTAAAAGAGTCCAATCTTTATTGTGTTTGAATTAATCACATCAAGCTGTGCTTGTATTCTTTTTTTAATTTACCAAATATTTCCATTCATTCATGTAACTTCTGGATTTCACAATGTTGTGAATTCGACTTCTTTCTTTAAAGGCCTCTTTGTTTAAGTGGAAAAATACCAAACTGTTTTCTTGCTTGTCTGCCTTTGAAGCTGAGGGGTATAAGTGCCACTGAATGTGTGAGGCAGCCAGTGTTGTGCCACACTGTGTGTGGGTACTTCCTGTGCCATGTTTTGTGGAGGTACGTTTTGTTTTGTTTTGTTTTGTTTTGTTTTTTCAAAGTGAAGAGGCAGGAAGAGGTTTTCTATGCCAGTACACTCCCTGTGAAAGGATCAGCGGAGGAGATGTGACCACTTCTGAGGTATGAACCGCTCCGTTTGTCCCTGTGTGAGCTTCCTTAGGGCGTAATTACTTTAGGTAAAAGACGACTGACCGAAGACTGATGAAGTTTTGGTGAAAAAGGTCAGTGCCGCACATGCGCACGCATGGGCTGTGTACATGCACGGCCTTGTTGAAGACGTTGTGTTGGCTTGCAATAATTAGGCTAGGTATTTCTGTACTTCTTCTGTCATGTATAAATGTATGAAGTTTACAATTTAAATACAATTTCCATCATTTTATGAATGTTTATATTTTTTCTTTTATTCAACAAGAACCCATTGATCTAATTTGATCAAAACAGACAGTGACAACAGTTACAAATTTCATCATTTATAATAAAAAATGTTTCTGCAGTAAATCAGAATATTAGAATGATTTCTGAAGGATCATGTGACACTGAATACTGAATCAATAGCTGCTAAAAATTCAGCGTTGCCTTTACAGGAATAATTCATATTGTAATTATATATATATATATATAAAGAAACAATTGCTTCACAGTATTCGCTTTACTGTATTTTGATCAAATAAGTGCTGCCTTGTTGAACATTAGCAATAATTTTTTATTTTTTTTTTGGCCAATATTTAGCTTTGTTAAGGTGTAAATATTTAATCTCGTATAATTTCACTCATTTATTAAACATGTTGGAATTTGGAGCCAAATCAGTTGGTACATGTATGCCATTAAAAAGAAGAATAAAACAAGCTTTTCTTCTCAGTCTTGTTTCGGATTCTCATTGTCGTGTCTCCTCTGATGAAGTTATGCTGTGTCAGACCATTTGTCATAAAACATGTCTTTAGGAAAAGTCAGTCTGTGAGCTGCTCTCCCTGAGAGAGAGTCATCTATCTATACACACACGTGCACACACACACGCACTTACACGGGATGCAGGACACACTGGGAGATGGGCTACCATTAATCTGCTGTGACTGGGGGAAATTGTGTCTTTGTAATGAGTATTAGGTGTGCATCTACATGAATTAAAGCTAAATGAGTGTCTGATTGATCACCAGCACTAAATGACACAGAGCAGAGCGTCATTATGCTTTAACAGTGACTGTATCATATCGGGATGATTAACACACTCGGCCTGTCTGAAGAACATGTTTATGTAAACAAAAGAGAAGCGTGGCTTGCAGAAGCATTTTTGCCTGCTTTCAAAGGCATTGTACTGGTGTGTTTTTCATAATACGCGTTAAATCCTCTTGTGAATCATTTTGTTTATGTGCGTGTGCTGATCTCTGAAACACAACATGATTAGTAGCGCCCCAGATGCGCTGATTCCAGCTGTTTATTTAAATTCACTCACAGTATTTATGTTTATATTTCAGCTTAGTGTTAAACTAATTGAATTTTACCTAGAAACAAAACCTCCAAGTCTGCTAAGGATACTCCATTTTTCTTGTAAAACATGTAGACGATTATTAAAATATTTTGGGTCAGTATGATTTAAAATAAAAAAAATAAAATGAAATAAATACATATTTTATTCAGCAAATGTTTACTGCATTTATTAAAATATTATTTCAAAAAAGACTAGTTAAATAAATGTTGTTATTTTAAACATTCTTTTTTAGCAAAGAATCCTGAAAAAAATGCATCACGGTTTTCACCGAAATATTAACTTTTTATATTCATAACAATAATACACTTTAAGACTGAATCAGAATATTAGAATCATTTCTGAAGAATCATCTTACGCTGAGACTAAAAAGAGCAATGGCTACAAAAAATTCAGCTTTCAATTACAAGAAATATATATTTTTTTTTGTTGTATTGATCAAATTAATGCAGAGTTGGTGGACTTCTTTCAGTTTAATTCATATGTTTTTTGTTGTTGTTTTTTTTTATGAATTTTGAGCACTATTCACAATACATATCATTTCAATGTGTAGGTGGCTGTCAAAGAAATGTCCATGTGGCAGAAATATACAGTTTTAAGATCAAACAGTAGCATATTTCTATTATTTATGTTCAAAAGAGACAAAGTTTGTCTGCTGAGCTGTTTCTCTTTTAAAGATAAAACACCCAAACTGAAGAGAGACAAGGAGCTCTGTTCTCTCTGTGCTCACTGGCACGCTAATAGACCAATGTGTGTATGCGGTGTATAGGTTGTGTTTGATGTTTCAGCCAAATTCTTTCAGGTGTTTTTACGTACAGTCTGGCATTTATGCGCTCCAATTGTTTTGTCAGCAAGCACCTATACAGCACACCGGCTTCTGTTACTCTATAAAGTCTAGGCGAGCTGCTGTGTCTGAGGTCTGAAGCTTAACTGCAAACTATGGACACATCAACAGTCTCTGTAACTGTCACAAATCCATTCGCTGAAGATGTGTAATTAGCACAAACTTAAAAAATAAAAAAGAAACAAGTTCTTTGTTTAAAGAGATAAGACCCATGGCAGGCACTGTAATTTTCTAAAGCCCATTAGGACACAGTTTCACAAGGGCAGACAATTTAGCACATATCTGTGAGGGGTGCAAGGTCGCGTCACCTCGGGTTCAGACATATTTACTGTACCTGGACACATTAATGTCCCACTGTAACCACGGATACCATAATTATTCTGTCATGCTCCCTGTTGGGCTAATTGTTCTAAAAACCGTAATTAACAGGAATCAGGACGTAACTCCTCTTTCACTTTCCTAAAACTCATTTACAACCCCCCCTTTACTTTTTTTTTTTGCACTTTTTTCACACTCGTTCTCTCTTATGTTTCTTTGATTATATTGTTTCCCTTCCTTAGGCTTTCTCCCCTAAAGGCCACTGCTTATAATGGAATATTATCACACGTTGAGAGCAACACGTTCAGTTTTGTTAATTTCTCTAGAGCATGCCGTATCCAAGACTGGTATATAAAATTTTTTTGTTTACTTATTTTAAAATAAGATTCTAATCAGATTAAAATAAATTAATTTAAATAACAACTGAAAGTAAATCAGCTGCTGTATTTAACAATGCATTTTTATTATGGCAACATAATATAATAGTTGTCATTTTTGCCTCTATGAATGAGATGCTGAACAGTAACCGAGAGGATAAATTGGTGGTTTCTGTGCCAGACCCCGTATTTGTATTGTTTGAGCAACATGCAGTAACGAATCACTTACCACATTAAAGCTGGGATGCATAAAATGAAAAGCAGTGGTCTTGTTCCAGACCTTCAGTCATTTTGTGCTGCTTTTGCTTACTTTAAATTATTCAGTGCTTTGACTTTTTTCTGTCAGCAACTGTGTGTTTCCCATTGACGATATTCTGGCTGTGCTAATCGTTTCCCAGCGTCTGCCGTTTTATGACTGACATAGCAATAAGCAGATTGTCCTGATATTTATGCCTTGTGCGGCTTAGAGAGATAATTAAAGTATATAAATTAATCAAGTGCAATTAATTAGGGGCTTTATGTTGGCAGCAGTACATCCTCGCATGTATAATTTATATTTATTGATTTGTTTGCTTTCATTAGCCTATGAGATAACAGTTGAAATGCATTAGTGAAGAGGGAAATGCAGAATTAGAATGAGTGCGGGCGGCGGGCGAATGGTGTGGTCGCTCAGTAATTGATAGATCAGCGGCCGCTCAATGCTAATATGCTGCAGTGTTAACTGTCATAAGTGCACAGGATCGATGACTGATATTTTCCTCCATATCTGCTGCTTGATTAATGATGTTTTCCAAAGCAGCAACCTGGTTAATGGTAAGTTGATAGGCATGCTAAATTTACTGTTTAATCAGCTTCTGGATTTATAGTGGCAGTGCAGCCATGCAGGGTAGCTGGCCTGAAACCTGATGGTGCTCCAGAAGACTATTTGCACCAGTCAGCAGCCTGGATAAGCATTTAGGGCTCTCCGCTGATTTCTCATTGACCCTACAGCTATCATTCATCAAAAACCTGTTGAGAATAAAAACAACCAATTTAGAGGCAGATGGAAATTTATTTCGGAAAATCACAGTACTTTTCTTTAAGCAAATTGCATGAATTGTGTGAAATACATGTATAATCATACATGCACACGTTTATAGTTTATGAGCATTATGCACATTTTATGCTGCCGAAGATCACTGATTTTTTGAAATACCTCACCTTAGACAAAGTTGTGTCAAAAAGATAAAGTAAAGTATCTTATGTTGCTATTGGTTCCACATTTATTTGACAAATGCCCCATGTGTGCGGTCAGAGGTCGTTGTTATGGTAACCTGCAGTAAGACAGATGATGGTGCCTTTGGCCTCATTGTACTAATTTCCCAGGTAGAAGAACTCCTCAGTCACTCCCTCTCCGTATTGATTGTATTTTTTTTTTTGTATTTTTTTTGATAAATCTTGATCTTGGTGCAACAGAAGAGCACCTCGGACAAAAACCCTAAAAATACACACACAAACCTAGCAATAAATGTTATTAATAATAATTATTATTATTATAAAAGCTTCAGAAAAGAGCTAGTCAAAAACTCCAAATCTGTATCCAACCATATAATAATTATTATTATTGCTATCATTTATTTAATTCAGTTTGAATTAAGCAGTGGCATGCAGAATGGTATTGATGAGTTTACTATTAATAATAGAAATGTATCTGTTTACCCACCAGTAACAGAAACCTTTTAACCTTTTTGCTCTTTGCTATGGGTGCCCACACACACACACACACACACACACACACACACACTGAACACTATCCTGAGAACAGCTGGACATGTTTGGTGTGTGGTGCTACTGCGTCTGTCCTGTATCAAAATGTGTGTGTGTATAGAGAAAGAGAGACCATATTGACAATACTAGCTGGCCGGTTTTTTTTTTTTTTTAACCTGCTGTGGGCTATTGGGTTTCCCACTATGGCCCCCCCGGGACTTACATGGTTTCCACTTTTCTTTACAGCTGTGGAAGTCACCAACTGAAACCAACCGGGAGGTCAAATCAATCTGAGTATTTATGACCCAGAAATGTGACACTGTTCCTTAAATGCTGTTGTTCCTTCTTGATTTAGCCTTAAAGGTGTGTGTGTGTGGAGAGAGAGAGAGATTGTTATGAGTGTGTATCAGTGTCTCTTCATGCACGTCTGGCAGAGACTGGAGTAAGATGCTTTATGACCGCTGCACCAAATTGTCTTTTCCCCCGTCTCACCCCTTGTAAACAAAGATGGGTTAATACGTTCTTTTGATGACAGTTTTATGGAAAGCTTTTAGTCCTTGAGTATGTATCATATTTACTGTAAGTATACTTCAACTACAAAGGCATGTCACAGGCTCATAAATCCACTCAGTGGGATTGTTACACACAGCGAGTCATTTATTCATATATAGTGCGTAAGTATGATTGTTATCTTATTGGCTGAAGACATGAAACCGCTGTTTTCTGCAGTACTCAAACAAAACAAAAGGAACTGGACAGTGACTAACTCTTCACGCTACAGGAAGTGATGCAATGCTATAACTCTAACAATATAACAATAATTGAAAAATTTTCGGCTGGACAGTACTACATGTTTTGTAACAAACAAGTCAAGTCCATTACGTATATGTAAACATTTAGCTTTTTCTCCCTTTCTAGTCCTGTCTAGATTTTGCATCCACTATTCGTATCTTTTTTTTCTGAGAGTGTATGATCTTACTGAGAGTGTTACTGTTTATAGTAAGGCATCATTGTTACAGTGTAATTAAATACTAAGTAATATTAATTAACTACTGTTACTATATGTTTAGGTTTCACTTTGCATGTAATGATGCATAATTTGTTGTTGTTATATTAGTAAGAACATTTAATATGTAACAAGTACACACATTACAATAAAGTGTTACCGATCTTTGTGTTATTTATTTATTTATAAATAATAGCAGATTTTTTTTCATAAAACGAAACATTTCAGGAAAAATGCTGCAAGAACAAGAAAATTGAGAACGCGAGAGAGCATGCGGCAGCTCAGTGTGAGGATGATTTTGAGAGGGCCTTGGAGCTTATTGAAGGAAAGGCAGTCTGACAACTCATCAATGTTCGCTGCCACAGCACTAAACTAATGAAAGTGCTATTTGATCTCGGCCTGAAAAGGCTCAATACCACTCCTGCTATCATTTAAGTCCCAGGCTTCATCCAAATCTGTCTCTAGATCCCCAGATATCAGACCAATACATGACTGAATAAACTGTATTTGTTACAAGTGCATCGTGAGTTGGGTAGGGAGAGCTGTTCTCCTTTTGCTTGATATGTGAGAGATTTAGTGGCGTACTTTTTATTCAAGTCCTTTTTGGTTGATTTTCGTCCTGTGCTAAAAAAAATGTCTTTTGACACCTAGCACCTTAAAGATATTAGTTTTATTCATTAATTTATTATTTACACTTATTTAGTGATATATTTGTCTATAGAAAACTTAATTGTGCTTGTATCTGGTTATTGTAACATCCAATATGTTGTTAACAAAGCACTTTAGTAGTTGCTTTTTAGTTAGTTTTTCATTTTAGCATTCTCAATTTAACTTAAAGTTTGTCGATTATCTATGTTTTTGACATTTTTAATTTATATTTTTTGATATTTTAAATTAGTTTTATTTCAGTTTGTTTTAATTAGTTAAGTACTATTTTTATTAGTTTAGCATTTTATTAGTTTTAACTTATTTTTATTTATTATTGTTTTATGTTATGTTTTAAGTTATGTTTTATTTTATTTTTTCTACATTTAATTTGATAAAGTCATATTCAAAGATGTTTATTCTTATGCAGTATTTATTTTTAGAAATGGTGAAAAAAAAAAAGCTCTTTCATGTGACTAATGATGTCTACATAAAATATGAGTCATACTGTACTAACATTTATGAATTAGTCACCCTCAAATCTGTGCTGTATATTTTAAGATTGTGCAGGAGGTGATTTTAATAGTGTCATGAGACTGCATGTAAAAAAGAAAGGAAGAAGCTGAAATGGGAAATAAAGATACATTCATTTTATGTAAAACTTTGGAGGAGGAGATTTGGTCACTGTGAGTGAGTTACAAAATTCTACATTTATTGAGTGTCAAATCAGAAGCAGTGATTTGGTGCTTAAGAAGCATTTCTCATTACTGTTAATGTTGAAAATACAAGGTAAGCTTAATTTATGTGCAACGGTGTATTTTTTTAATCATATCTTAAGTCATATTCAGTGAATGTTTTCATGGTGTAGCTCTATGTATTTAAATTTTCCAAGCTCTTTATATTGGTGTACATTACTTTTATAGTTGTGTGCATTTTTCACCACTGCCAAAATCACATTTGTTCAGTTTAAACTTCAGGATCACTCCATACAGTACAAATGTACTGTTCCAAATATTCTCATAATTTTTCCTGTCAAAGGATTAAATTCAATGTTGGCATTGTCAGTTCAAGGATGTTAGAAGTGAATAATGTATATAAGTGCAGTTTTGGCCTTGTCTCTCTGTATATCTTTTCATCGCAGATTCATAATCTTGTCTTTTGCTCCTGATGGCATAACACACGCTAGGTTATTCCCACACAGAATCATGAGGAAAACAAAGTGTTTCAGTGGATATGTGTGCAGGCCACCCCGATTGTAGAAAGAGAGAGAGCAAACGAGACAGAGGGTGAGCGAGGGACTCTCAGAGGCTCTGAGAAAATCAGAAGCACGCAGTAAAAGAGAGCGAGTGTGATGAGGGGAGGCAGAGAGACTAAGGATGACAGATCTGGCCTAAGTCTGGTCCAGGGAAAGGGGTGATGCGTCATCACCATACTTGAGTCCTGCGAATGAAAACAGCCCCATGCCTGCACTTGAACTGAAGTGTTTCAAGGTTATGCTAACCGAAACATGGTGAAGTAATAACATAAACAACTTGATAACCAACCATGTGGGAGATGTCTGTCATAACTCATGAGCATAGAACACCAAAAGACAGCATTTTTTTCCCACAGGCAAAAGGTTGGAACAAATAATATTTTTGTTTCAAAAGTTAGTTAGACTTTCCTTTTTGCTGCATGTTCATAAACATAATCTTCCCGTGTTTGATTTTCAAGATAACCTCTAAGTACAAGTGTATAGCCTATATATTTTTAATGCGTGCACGTGTGTATGTGTATAAATGTATATGGGTGTGTGTGTGTGTGTACTGTATGTATGT
>JAUCNO010001819.1:11529658-11555822 GCA_032353835.1 Enteromius viviparus
AAGTATTTAGTCAGCCACCAATTGTGCAAGTTTTCCCATTTAACTGTAACTATGAGAGGACAAATCTAGAAAATAAGAATATATTTGCAAATTATGGTAGAAAATAAGTATTTGGTCAATAACAAAATTTAAACTCAATACTTTTGACAGAGGTCAGACATTTTCTGTAAGTCTTCACAAGGTTTTCACAAACTGTTGCTGGTGTTTTGGCCCATTCCTCCATGCAGATTTCCTCTAGAGCAGTAATGTTTAGGGGCTGTCGCTGGACAACACGGACTTTCAACTCCCTCTAAAGATTTTCTATGGGGTTGAGATTTGGAGACTGGCTAGGCCACTCCAGGACCTTGAAATGCTTCTTACGAAGCCACTCCTTCATTGCCCGGGCAGTGTGTTTGGGATCATTGTCATGCTGAAAGACCCAGCCACATTTCATCTTCAATGCCCTTGCTGATGAAAGGAGGTTTCAATCAAAATCTCACAATACATAGGCCCCATGATTTTTTTTGTTTACAGTACATGGATCAGTCGTCCTGGTCCCTTTGCAGAAAAACAGCCCCAAAGCATGATGACCCCACGGGGTGAGATCTTGCATGGAGCCCCAGATTGAGGGAGATTATCAGTGGTCTTGTATGTATTTCATTTTCTAATAATTTCTCCCACAGTTGATTTCTTTGCACCAAGCTGCTTTCCTATAGCAGATTCAGTCTTCCCAGCCAGGTGCAGGTCTACAATTTTGTTTCCGGTGTCCTTTGACGGCTCTTTGGTCTTGGCCATAGTGGAGTTTGGAGTGTGACTGTTTGAGGTTGTGTGACAGGTGTGATTTAAACTGATAGCGAGTTCAAACAGATGATATCAATACAGGTGGAGGACAGAGGAGCCTCTTAAAGAAGACTTTATGGTTGGAGGGAGACAGCCCTTGGAGGCAGCTCTTGTAGAAGGCGCTCTCGCAGAAGAAATAGTGTCAACTACCCCTTGGGGTAGGTCACCTAGAACCTCCACCTCTGGAAACATGGAGTTTCCAGAGGTCTGGAAGCGGGTGCCACAGGGTGCCCCGTCTCTGAGTCAGTAGATCCTTCCTCAGAGGAATCGGCCAAGGAGGGGCTGTAGCAAATAGCATGAGTTCGGGGAACCAAGTCCTGTTGGACCAATAAGGGGCTATCAGCAGGACCTGCTCCTTGTCCTCCCTGACCTTGCACAGAAACTGTACCAGAAGGCTCACTGGGGGAAACGCATATTTGCGCAGGCCCCGGCGCCAGCTGTGTGTCAGTGCATCCCTGCCAAGCCTCTGCAAACATTTTAGTGGAACCGCTGTCCTGCCTTTGAGCATATTTAAGTAGTTCAACACCGACTGAGCGCGTTGTTGCATGAGGCGCGCTGTCTGTGTGACTGAATCCAACTCCATCCCAAGAAAAAATATCCTCTGCACTGAACAGAGTTTGCTCTTCTCCTGGTTGACCCGAAGTCCCAACAGGCTGAGGTCTGGAGTACCAGATCCTTGTGTTCGCACAACTGAGCCTGACACTGTGCAATTATCAGCCAGTTGTCGAGGTAGTTGAGGATACAAAGCCCTTGCTCCTTGAGAGGAGTCAGGGCAGCCTCTGCTACTTTGGTAAACACACAGGGCGGCAGGGAGAGGCCAAAGTTTGAACACAAACTGATATGCCTGAACCTCAGAAATGATCTGTGTCACGGAAGGATCGAGACATAAAAGTACGCATCCTTCAGGCCTATTGCATTTTGGTGAGTGTGATACGAAACCTTTATTTTTGGCTTGTCCAAATTGCCTCATCTCTTTGTGGGACCCAGAAATGGAAGAACTGCTCTTTGTCGAGATTTTTTGGGCCCTTTTTGACTAGGAGGCCAGTGACATGATTCTCCGAAAGGAGAGCTCACATCCTGAAGAGCAGTTCGCATCATTACTGGATCACTCGTCCACCGACCTGGGCGGTTTGTGCTGATGCCCGGCGGCTGGCTCCACCGCGCTACCCGTTTTTGTGGCTTCTGCGTTGGCTGCACAGGAGCGGGGATGACAAGCAGTCTAAGGCTGTGCCTTCGGTGGCCGGGTGAAGGCAGCAGCAGCACACAAAGGCAAAACAGCGCCAGTCAGTCCTCACTGCATCGCAGAAGAGGCCGGTTAGGATCATGGTAGCATCAAGGAGCTTGTTTTGTCTCACTCACCTCACCAACACAACCTCAAATGATGCTCCTGGACCACCATAGTGGACATCGCACAACCCAGAGACCATGGCGTAATCTTCGGCGCTCTGGGTGCACAGGGCATGAGATGTGCGGCGGTGCAGAGTTCACTGAGAGCTTCACTGGTGCAAGTGCTCGGTGCTTTAGCCTGATGGACTTGCAACAATGCTGTAGGGTGTACAGCAGACGCAGTTTCTCCACAGACCACATAAACACTGTTGACAAGTGCCTACAGGCCGGGGAAGGGAGCACAGGAAGTCCCTGCCCAGCGGTTGTGGCGCTAGAAACCGCTCCACTGTTGCCGTCCACGTTCTGGTGAGCTATTCATGTACTTCCAGGTGGAAAGGTACTGGGGCGGGACCCTGAGAACCAGCACGAGCCACCCCTAAGTACCAATCATCCAGCTTTGGAGGATCCGGGACGAGCCCAATCCCTCTCAGTGGCCCGGGCAAATATAGCTATCGACAGGATTGGCATTAGACGTTGAATTTGTGCTGAATTTTGGTCACCTGACGTTGCAACTAAAATTTTACCAAATATCAGCAACATCTTATGTTGTGTGGCTGCTGGGATGATATAAATTACAGGCCTTTTTAATCTTTTTCATACTTTTTTGCTCCACTGTACATGCACACACACACACCAGGGCTTGACATTAACTTTTTTGCTCACTAGCACTGTGGCTAGTGGTTTTCCAATTTACTAGCCACTCAGCATTTTCACTGGCCACAATTTTCTTGTTAGGAAATTACATTTTATATGACTTAATAATGCATACAAATATTTAAAAGTAATTTGACCTATTTTAATATAATAATATGTATATATTGTAATATAATAAGAATGTTACCAATCATATAAAATGTAACTAATGTTACCTGTTACCCATCATATGAAATCACACACATCCACAAAATTGACAGAAAAATGCGGCCCGATCCACACTCTAGTTCAGACTGCTGAGAATCATTTAATAATAAAGAAGTTGCTGTCCTTATGAATTGAGCACTAAATTATTGACTCAAATGTTTCAAAATTCAAAAACGCGAATCATTCATTAAAAAACAGTGCTGCTCTGTGTGTTGCATTTTTACAACTGTTCTGCTGTGATCTCAAACTATTTTCATTAAACAAATGGAGCAAACAAACAATATATATAATATATAATTTTAAGAAATTCAAATTTAAAAACTGAACTTAAATGTAATAATCCTATAATATTAACATTTTATAATCCTATATAATATTAAGTTATAGGCTATAATGTCAAATTTGCAGTAGTGGTTTTCAGGGAACTTCGTTGAATTGGTTGTGTAATGTTGCTTAATGTATAATATTGTGTTAATGCCATGTCCTGTTTAGCACTGATTTTGATTCGGCTTTGTCTAAAAGTGACACATTTTTGATGTTAAGAACAGCTTTGACAAATTCAGCTAAATTTTATCCGCATTTGGCGGGTGGGCGGGTGCCAATGTCAAGCCCTGATACATACATACATGTATAAAAATAATCTTCCAATATTTGATGTTTAAAATAACCTCAAAGTTATAATGAGTACAAATATACAGGTATGTATATGTCTGTATGTGTTTATATCACAATTGAGACACTGACAAACTGACAAAAAGTGACAGTAATTAGACTGCTAATAATGCTACTAAAGAAATCTGGTTTAAAATGCTTGATAAAAAATTCTTACCAACGCATAATTATACAAAACACAAGGCATTAACTCCAGAATTAAATAAATGCTATTGTTTACTTATGTAGTGTTAAAGTACCAATTATTTCAACTCATTTTCTACTGATGTGTGAATATAAAATCATCTAGGATACTTCAACATAAGTTAATAAAATGTTTTTGTATGTGTGTGAGAAGGACAGTAAAACACGTGTGGATTCAGATTAGATTTTTTGCCAGACCAAACTGTTCATAAGGTTTAACCCTGTTAATCTCTACATATATATTCTGCTAATTAATCCTGATAATTCCCTTCACCTTCACTGAGCTACCCTGAAGTTAAACTTCTTAATGAATCAGACATGAATCAGCTATGTTACAGCATTGTGCTGTGCATGCTCTGCTTTAAATCCCTGGAGGCAGAGGCCACCAATTGCTCCTCTTTCCCGTAGTGTGCTGGTTAGTGACAGGTTAGAAATAAATTGTTAGAATATAATCCTTGGAATTCTGAAGACCATTCAGTTTATTGAAATAGGGCAGTAATGTACACTGAGCACTGTTTGCTGGAAACATATGGAGTGATTTCACTGTGCTTCTTATGCTGTTAGATCTTCTGCTGCTGAGAAGGATACTCTGCTGTTAAATCTTTTTTTGCTAAGATTTACATTTATACTCATTTATTTATTGTAACAGCACTCGTGCTGGGATGTATGTGTCATCCAAAATGGAAAACCCAAAACAGGATATGATTGCAGTATGTGATAACATACATGAGGGAAAAAATCTCTTTAATGTGAGTAATGATATTTCACAGTTTGTCTACATACGACGTTAGTCATACTAACATTATTAAATTAGTCACCCTCAAATCAGTGCAGATTGCGCAGGATGTGATTTTAATAGTTGCATCAGTCTGCGTCTACAGTAAACAAGCAAGCTGAAATGGAAAATAAATATTTTAGTTAGCATATTGGGCTTTTTGAAGAGATTTTCTAATAAATCTGTCACTCGTTGTTGTTTTTGGGAATAGGTGGTGGATTGAATCACGTCCGCATACAGCCACTGTGAGTGAGTTACAAATTGTATATTTATTGAGTGTTCCACTTATCCCCGCTCTCCCTTTACAATTGGAGTAATGTAATAATGAAATGTATTTGGTATCACAAATCTATCTCTCTCAGTGCCCCGCTGGTGCTCATGTGGAGCGGCAACACACGCATCCCAGGAGACGATCTCAGTTGCTTGCTGTCTTATTAACCAGTCTCCATTCAGGACCCCCATTAACTCAGTCAAGGTCAATCCAGCAAATCTACTGCTCCGCAGATGAGGACCAGGCCAGCACACTGATAACTGACCTGCCCCTTTCCGTCCGGGTCAGTGGTGTTGAGCGGAAAGGTCGTCTGCTGGCTGAAGCCGAAACGCTTAACAAATGAACTTGGCCCGCTGATGTTGGGGGTTCCGCCATCCTCGTTTACGCCGGCCTGTCCTGAGAGATGGGATTGTGTGATGCCGAGATTGTTTCCTCGATTAGGCAGTGGCAGAAATGGAGAGAAAGAGAGAGAGAGAGATCTGGATCGCTCCCTCTGTCCTCGCAGAATCGGCTTCATTCTTCCGACCTCTCGGAAAACAATACCCAGCTGTCCCTCTCTACTTTGATCAGCCAAATGAAAGATGCTGGCATTTCTTATGGAGTGGAGATTGCTTATCGATCTATATCAAAATATTCATGTTAATCCGTGGGCAGACCGAGCGTATTTTCAAGCCAGGTTAGCAATCACAGCTAGCTGGTCTGTCTAAGGCAATTGGCAGAGCCATGGAAGATAATCAGACTGGGGTCCAGCAGTCAAATGCACTTTGCTGTTTAAATTTAGACCCCTGACAGTGATGGAGGAGTCCACAGAAAGGTGTTGACAAACCAAATTGTTTGTTCCAGCATTATTTTGCCAGAGATCAAGTCCAGAGTAATGTGGATTTGTTCATTACAGAGGCCGGCTATTGAAAGGGATGGGATACAGAAGAAAAAAGAGGGGGGGGTCATGAGTAGCCCTAGCAATGAGTGTGTTAGTGTGTGTGTGTGACAAGTATGAGATTAAACTGTTTGAAAGGCTGAGGAGGACATGAGCTCACCTCATTTTGTGCAAAGATTGTTTGTGCGCTTGAAAGGACTTATGAGAAAACTCTGGAGATTCAAAGTATGAATTCCAGACAGGTTCTGCAGGGCTTTGAAAATCTGCATTAAAATATGTCACTGCAGTAAAACAATATGCATTTGAGGGGAATGTAAGCCTGAAAGTGTTTTATGAAATGACAAAATAAAAAGAATCTCATTTTTCAAATTCATCAGTACTGGATTTAGGTTACTGAATACATACACTGAATACAGCTCTCAGTTCCTAATGAAATTATATGAAATAAACTTTTTAGAATGAACTAAATCAAGTAGTATAGCCCTGCTATTTAATTTAAATAATAATAAGCACTTTTTGAACAGGAGTCAATAATGCTTATTAAATTTATTACAGTAGATGATAAAAAATGTACAGTAGTAAAACAGTAATATTGTAAGTATTATAGTATTTTCTTTCAATCCAAGTAATATGGCTGTACTAGCAGAATTAAAAAATGTCAAATTAGTTATAATTTTTGTTTTTATTTGAACTCAAAATTAAAGAAAACCAAAACTTAAGGAGAAATTGGCAAAAAAATAAACAATTGAAAAGAAGAATTTACATTTTGACATCACTCCCACGGCTTTTTCTGAAATGTAGTGCCATGGTAATATAACAAAGTATAGTGTTGTAATTGGACCTTCCATATTTAAAATATTAGACATTAGATATATTTAAAATATTAGACACTAGACACTACAGTACAGTAAGTAATAATATCTATGGAAATGCCATCACAGTCAATGAAAGGGATATACAGTATACAGTATAAAACATGTTGGGGATCCGTTTGTCATAAACACATCAAATGATGTTCAACAAGATTTGCTTTTTATCCATCATCTTGTCCAGCTATTTGGATCTTAGATTACAGTAGATTATGTATCCTGATTTCCTCTCACGAGCTGGATTATGCCCCGCCCTCTAGCAGTGACGAACAGATCTCTAAATCTGTCTCAATACGTTAATACTGTCATGCAATTATTGCTCTAAAGAAATCTGTGAAGAACCAGCAGTGCCAGAAAGCAGAAGCTAATCCTGCTGAAGGCCAAAGGGTAACAACTAGTGCCATATGGCTGCACACGCGTAATGACGAGCGTCCCGCTTTCAGGTCAATCATACAAAAGTATTAGTGTCAGGTGCGGATTAATGCAGTAATGTTCCTTCACCCTTAGACAAAACACTCGCTACCTGATTCTGGCGCTTTTCCATGTTAGGCCGATAGTTGTACAGCTGTGTTTATCGCTCATGCCAAATCTTGAGTTCTAAGCCTTCAGACCTGAATGTCGCCTCTAGAACCAGTGCTGTTGTTGATCCACTGCTTTTGTTGAAAGTGAGCTCAGAGATTACTTGTGCAACTGTTTATTTTAAAGCACACCATTGCAGTTAAACATGATGAACAATTCACTTAAAGAGCAGTAAAAAATCTCCACGGCGTGGCATGCGGTAGTATAATGTGCCATATCAGCTAATCAGTAGGTACATTTTTATTTCAGCACTGATAAACATATCCCTTTTAATGGTCAATTTTATAATTACTACGAGGATTCATATTACAAAACATTAACATAAGCATAAATACATAATAGCTTGCATGCACATTTTTAAATGATAGCGATATCTTAAAAGCATACTGCTCTTTCTGCAATACCTCATTATGCATTGTATTAAGTAAAATAAATATTTAAAAAAATTGAAAATTGAAATATGCTATGTGTAATTTTGAAATGGTCTAATATATTTTCTATCTAAGGAGTATGAGAATGTTATATGCAATAAAGAGGCACTTGCAGTACTGTATGTATTATAACAATAAGACATAACTTTGTTGTGGATGTACAGTATACTACACAATAAAGATATAGAATAATGCATAAGTAGAGTACAAGCCAGTTGTTTCCTGATGTTAATACAAGCGGAAGCAAGTGGCATACAGATGGGCATATACTAAAGATATTAGGTGTCAACAGCATGCTTTTTTGTCACCGTATGTGTTTGAGTGCACTTGTGTGAATGTGCATGTGTGTTAAGGGTTTGCTGTAAAGGTGAGAGTGAGTCTCAGGAGGGATTGTGTGTGATAACAGATGGATATGCTTTCACATACATGTAAATAACACTGAGCTATTAACATACATCTGTACAGATGGTGAACCATAATAAAAAAAACATAAGGCTGTTTTTTTTTTTTTTTTTTTTTCTTTCTCGAACTTGCAAACTATTACTTTATAAGGGAGTATTTAGTTTAAATAGAGTTGTTCGTTATAATAATAAAAAAATGGATGATTGGAAATTGTACTCTAAAATTTGTGGTCTGTATGTATTTATGTATGATCAATTAGGCTATACTGGCTGAATTTATTTGATTAAAAATGCAAAATATATATATATATATATATATTTGACAAATCATTAGCCATTACTTAACTTTTAATCTATTATCACTATTAATGCTGGAAACCCTTAATATATTTTTTATTTTTTACAATATATTTTTCATGATTGTTTAATAAAACAGCATTTATCTGAAATAGAAATCTTTTGTTAAATTATAAATGCCTTTACTGTCAATTTGTATCAATAAAAATCATTCTCAATGATTTATATTGTGTATTGCTTTTTTATAACAAAAAAAAATCACAAAAATAAACTCATTGCTTTTTTTGCATCACTTATTGTCTTGTTTGTGTGATAAGTACGCTAACTTGTTGTATTTTGTTGTTTTTTTATGGGTGTGTGTGTGTGTGTGTGTGTGTGTGTGTGTGTGTGTGTGGATTGCGTGCCAGTGTAAATGAATGCGTCTCTTGGTGCATGTGGTATCGCTCCAAAAGCAACGGATGTAAGGAAGAGAGAAGGAGGGAGAGACTGTACTACAGCTGAGGCTTTTCAAAAACTTACATAGAGCTCACTCTTAACATGTGTCTCTGATGATAACTAAATTATGTGTGCACATCCAGGTGTGCATCACATATGTATGTGTTTTAATTCTGTTGACGCTCAGTCTTAACATACAGTACAACTCGCAAAGTCACTTCTCAACACCGTCCTCGTGTGACATGTTCAATTGCCCTCACGTACCACACATGCTGCAGACGGACCTCCTGTGTTTAGCCCGCACCTATCTGCTCAGATACCCCCCCATGTACATCTTAAATAGTGTTGCAATACATGTCCACTCATCTCTCAACAGTGCTAAACAAACACCTTCAAATAGTCACTAATACAGTGAAATGAAGACTTTCTAGGTTATTTTCACAACAAAATAGTTATTATTATTACATAAAAGAAACTGTTCTTAGTCAGTGGCTTGGAATAAATGATTTTGATTCAGTTTGGCATTGTATTTCCTGTGTAGCCTCATTAGATATTCAGATTGGAGGTTTGCCAAAAGCTGGCACTGATCTTTCATGTAAATGAATGTTTAACAACATGTTCCAAAAAAAGCTTTGAGATGAAGAAAGATACCTCTAGGAAGTGTTGTTCATTAAATGTGTAACTTTTCTGCCACGCACTACTAAAAATTCTACAGTAATTGTGAGAAAAGGGTTCTCTCTCTTTCTTTCTTTCTCTCTCTCTCTTCTCTGACAACATTTGAAGTGAAAATTGGCAGAGTTCTTTACACATTTCCGTGTCTTTTCACCATTTCCTAAGAATTTCCAGAGTCTTCTGTGATGCCTGCCTCCAAGCTATGCTGCATATGTTAAGAGTTAACCACAAAATACCAAATGCAAGGAAAGATGCGGCTAAATGGCTCGGACACAACACGCTGGTTGATGTTTTCTAACCAAAATCTTAGAATTTGATAACACTCGATATACAATTATTATGCATATCTTACTGTATGCCTAAACGTAAAATGAACAGCCTAGAAATTAAGTGCAAATATTTGTGGCTATTTATTTATTTAGGCTTTTTAAGAAAGTCACAGTCTGTCCTTTTTTTCCCTTTTCCTTAATCTTGGTTGAGGAGTTTTTATCTGTGTACTCGTAGTTATGTGGCACTCAACAGGTATAAAGTTACATACAAATAAAACATGATTATGCTGATTTATTTATGATTTTGCTGAACCTTTAAATTATGCAAACCTCTTCAAATATCAGGATAATTTTTTTTGCACTGTATTTGTAAGGATATATTTAAAAAGTAATTATAAATATCAGAATCATTTTTATTCACTGTACCATAATTTGCTGTGTCTTGGTCACGTTTGATGCAACATTTAACATACAATGTAAACATACACTAAAGCTAATGCTAATTACAATACAATTCTATACAAAAATATGTTACAATATGATGTACAGTATGTACAGTAGAACTGAAAGTAGAGAGTAGAATAGAAGTAGTATGGGTGAGTGTCTACAACCAACCTGAAACCTGTATGACACACACACACACACACATATTATAAATACTGCAGATAATTCAGAAAATTAGTCACTATGATGTTCCTCTCTAAAGGCATTGATTAAACCCTGACATTCAAATCTTTACCAGACCTGCGTTTATTGTACACTCTGTGTGTGTGTGTGTGTGTGTGCTGAGGGAGAGAGAGAGAGCGTGCTGGCCTCACGCCTCAGAATATGGCTGCCTTTGATATCCAGCAGTTCCGTTTTCAGACCTTATCTGCCTCTATGAGTATTATATCAGCGTATGAATCTCAAGCTTTAATCATGTTAACCTGCGATAGGACCTTCATTGCATAATGAGTTTATGGGGTTTGTAATAGACCTTGGAGGATTTCTTTCTCCTCTTCCTCTCTTCTACAACGCCTCTCAGGCTTACTTAAATTCTATTTATTACATGCAGGAGACTAAACATACAAATCCACTGGACCTCCATGTTTAATACGGTATATATAATATACCTGTATATAATATTTATTGTACACATTTAATGTACACATATGTATATATCTATTAGTAAAATTGGGATATGTTGTATACAGTTGAGTGTGTATTGCAGATAGTGTTTGCTGTGGTGTTTATATTACTGTGTTTTTATGATGCAGGTTGTTGTGCGATCAGTGCAGTAGTGAATGCTTTTTATTAAACATTTTTAATGTGCCATGGCTCATGGCTGGCAGCATTTCCCGGCTCAGTATGGCTGGCTGGCTTGTGTGTGTGCCATCTATTTGATGCCAGACCTCCTCATTTCCTATCAGTGGTTATTAAAGGTGTTTCCGCTGTGTGTGAGTTTGTGTTTGTGTGTCTAAGCGTGTATGTGTGTGTTTGGCACTAGTGTAATGATATTGGTAATACTTTAGAAAGGAAACCAAAGCAATATGCGTAACTTGGACCAACTGAGTCTAGTCAAACTGATAAAAAAAATAATACAGTTCATTTGATAACCTTGAGATCTCATGCTCTTTCGGGACAATGCTTTGTTAATGTATATGTTTAGACTACATAAGTTTTGTTTTACTGTGGTGGTGTTTTTTTGTTTTGTTTTTTGAAGTACATTTAATGCCCATTTGTAGATTGTATACATTTTTACTTTCAGGAATAACAGAACTTTTTTTCCTCATCTTTCAGATTCTTTTTAAAATATGTGTAAAATGCGACCCTGTACAGTTATTTTACCTATTATAGTTGCGTTTAAGGTGGCCTGGACAAGTATAACGTGAAACCAATTCTAATTAATCCTCTAATACTGTAAATGTGTCATTTTAATATATTTGTGTGACAATTAAGCAGAGGCAGATTGCGCTAGTCTTGTAGATCAACACTAAGGCATATTGTCATTAGATTAATGCTCACTCTCTGCGCAGCGGACCTGCTTCTTCTCCCCAGTGCGCCTCTCACTGTGAAATATGTTTAATAAGTGCGTAATTATGACATCTGTTAGCCTCATTGTACCTTTCAGTAGCAAGTGAATCACAGGAATAACAGGTTTAAGTACGTGTTAACACTATGATAGCATGTTTAATTGAAATATGACTGGGGAGCAATGAAGATTAAATTAACCCTGAAGATAATCGCCTCACACGAAGATAATTGAGTCGCAATCATCCTCGCTGTGCAATGAAGAATAGCAAATAGAGAACAGGAGAGAAAGAGAGAGAGAGAGAGAGAGAGAGAGAGAGAGAGAGGGGCAGTAGCTGGGGGCCATAAATAATCAGGGATTTCTCCATCTGAAATAAACCTGTTTCTTGCTGATAGCAGAACGATAATTTCAGTCGTCAGATTAAAGTGTGATTAATCAAAGCACTAATCCTGCATTTGAGTGGGAATGAGAATGGCATATGTCTGTTTTATGTAATTATGTTGTGCTGAGAACATCAAGGGCTTTTTGAGATCTCCTCATCATCTTTGCGTTTGAAGATGAGTTATCCGATTGGAAAGGCTAGCAAAATGTTTTCATCTCACTCTCCCGGTGTCTCTCTATCTCTCTTTCTCGTCCCACTCAAAATAGCGCAAGAGGCCCTGTGTTTTCATGTAGCATATGGTCCCAGCACAAGTGGCTGTGATGGTTGAAAAGAGATTAGAAAGGCACTACAGCAGAGCCGATCCTATCCCAGACATTTTTGTCTGCATCTGAAATAAAAATTATCTCATTGTCTCAAGATCATCATTAGTGCAAAATATCTGCTGAGCTTTTAGCATGTGAGTTCCTTTTCCTAATCTTATATCAGTCCTCCAACTTCTTTATAACCACTGTGTTAATATTTCTGGGCAAATCCAAGAAATCAGACGAGCAAATATATACAAGCAAATAGTAGATGATAAATAATTAGTTTGGGGGCTTTTTAGTTTAATTCCTATTTAGGAGAATTACCAGATATGATGTCCGTTTGTATATCACAGTGCAAATGGCTATCAAGAGCTTCAATGTTTCTGTATTTCCACTTCAAACAAATGTTTTGCTCTTAGTACAAATTCTGGCAAGACATGCATTTGAATTGTACTTGGCATATTTTACATAAAAAAAAAATTGTCATCATATACTCAACCTAATGTTGTTTTAAAACCATATATACAGTATAAAGCAATTATGTGTCTTAAAGAGATCTGTATTAAAGCACTCAATTTCTATTCATTTCTTTTCTCTGTGTGAACATTTTAAAGCATCAAAGTAAACAGACAATCTCTCAGGATTCATTTAAAATATCCTCATGTTTTGAAAATTAATATGAATTTGGGACAACCTGATGGTGAGTATATGCCAACAAATTTTTTATTTTGGGTGAAAGCAAATGACAATATAATATAATGTAATATACTATAATTATTTAGCAGATTTGTATTATATTCCTATATCATTAGTTGATGCGAATGCATTTACTAACGTTAAACAAACCAATCCTTTATTTAAACTGTCAATCATTTTCTTACACCCCTGACAATGTGACACATCTCTTGCGAGCATTATCATTTTGAGTGAACAAATTAGATTCCTCAGGCAGGTCGCTAAAGATATATAAATAAGCTGGGGGCAGAAAAATCATTCTTGAAGGGTCAAAGGTCGTATTTTATAGGCTAACACACATCTCTGAGTGAGTTAAAGAGCTCACACACATACAGCAGTTCTGAATATTATCAGTGTATTGTCAAGAGGCTGTTTCGTGTATCTGGGAGTGAGATAAAACAGTGGCAGCAGTAAGCCGGCTCATCTTTTACTATTCAGCGGGTTACATTTTCACAGCCTGTCTCTCTGCCTCATGCATTAATTAGCAATATTGATTGTCTGGACCTTTCTGTGGAGATTAAAATCATAAACACTCTCAGGACCAAGGACACCACCTGAGTGTCAAAACTCATAATCCCTGAGAGTCTGATAAGGCCTTACATATATGCATGCACATCACATATAGCCATAGACCGAACACGAGCAGCACACACTGAGTAGGAAATGAGGACCGGGCACAGACTCTCTCGCACGCACACACGCACGCACGTACAAATGGAAAAGAGGGGAGTTATCAGTGAATCGACTGCCTGCTATTGATGTGAATGTCATTATCTGAAGATTGGCTCTGAATTAGAAGAATGGCCACTCCAAGCCCATGTCCTCTGGGCTGAGCTGCATGTGGAAGACATTAGAGTGCTGTCATTAAGCCAGGCTGACCAGGTCAAGACTGTTTCCCTGTACACTCAACATACTCTAATTGACTCAATGGCCACATAAAAAATCTCTTCTTATGAGATATATCAATAAATAATCATGTTTGGAATGTATACATAAAGTATGCTAATTCAATTGTATTAAGTATTAAATATATAATACAGTTAAAAAGCTGATGTTTTTATTCAGTGAGGATAAGTGACCGTAAAGATGTTATGAAAATGTATATTTCAAATAAATGCTGTTCTTTTGAGCTTTCTATTTATAAAGGAATCCTGAACACAATTATTATGGTTTCCATAAAAAGCTGTTTTCAACATTGAAAGCATTCAAGCATCAAGACTTGAATAATTTGCATTTGACTTAAATAATATCTTTGACATTTTTAAAAAACATTTAAATAGAAAACAGATTTCATAATATGTAAAAAAAAAAAAAAAAAAAAAAATGCAGCCGTGGTGAGCATAAGAGACAGCAAACATTTAAACAGCAGTGTCTGTTTTAAATTATAATAATTGATAAATACTAGATTTTATTATTAAAACCCTAAATTAATTTAATATACGTTCTATGAATTCATTAATAAATTCATTATAGTAATAAAATGCTACAAATAATAAAATACGGTAACTCTTTAGAATAGGGAACACTTATTCACTATGACTTTTCCCTCAATAAATTCCTAATTTGCTGATTATTAATAATTAGTAAATTTGTTAAGTTTAGATATTGGGTAGGATTAGAGATGTAGAGTAAGACATTGATATTTGCTTAATTACTTTTTTTTAAATTACTAATTAGGTAGTCAGCTAGTTAAAAATAAATAAATAAATAAAATAAAATAAAGTGTTACCTAAAATACTAATTAGAATATATAACTGACACTATTAAAAGCAGTCTTAGATTTTGTGCATGTACAAAATTGTTAAACACAGTTAAATCCATTTGTTCTTATAGAAAAAGGCATGAAACACATCAGTGTGTTTTGCATTTCCTAAAAGACACAAAGCTGTCAGAAAGTTGCACCCTTATACCTCATTTAAGACGTAGCACAGAGTCATAAAAGCAGTCCAAACATTCCCATGTCACCATGGCACCCTGGCATACACACTTCTGTGTGTGCTTTTTTGAAGTCGCTCCCTCGGGGGGGATTCACTTCTCTGCCTGGAAGTGTCCGCCAAGAAGCTGCAAAGACCAGCTCTGTTCCCAGGAGCGAGGCCTGTAGGGCAGCACAGACGCAGCCACACTCTCCCCTTGAAGGCTGGGAACCAGAAAGATAGCAGCAAATCAGTGTTTGTTCAGCCTCTCCGCAAATATCCCGTGTGCAGATTAGTAGGGGCTTCAGGAAATAGCGGCGCGTCCACACTCCGAGCATAGCACAGTGGCTGTCCACGACTCTCCAGAGTGCTTGCGCTAAACATGCTAATAAATTTAACATGTCCAGCTTTGTTTTAGTTTCATTAGAGCTAATCTCCAGCGCAGAACATAGAGTGTGTTTACTCTACAGGCACTGATGGATGGCTGTAGCTGACTCTCTCTTCTCTTTGCATTTCCAAAACTAGAACGAATGAAAGAGCCGCATTGTTAGAGGCAGAAAACAAGCGTGAATTAACAAACATAAAAGTTATCATTTGCGGCTGGCCAGATAGGCACTACTGTGACCTGTCCTGAGTGACATTTACAGGAAGAAGTGCATTCTCTTGTTTTTCTGGCGTTCAATTATCTTATATATGTTTTTATTCATGTCAGTCATTCGCGTGAGATACTGGCACAGGGTACTTTGTTCTTTGTTTTCATCTGACAGGAAATGACTTGGAACTGAACTTGCATGTTTCTAGAATGTATCTGCGTATCTCCTGATCAGACTGCTGGTTCTTGAAATGCAGCTGACAAATTGTGAATTTGTTTTAAATATTGTAATGGCAATTTTTCAACTTTTTTTGTAGTCTATATTTGTATTAATAACTATGTGGCCTTGCATTTTTGTGTATTGTCTCATAGTTGTGATTAGTGACACACAGCAAGAAAGAAATCCTGGTTCTTTGATCTCATTGAAAAATTTGAAGTGGGGCAAATTTCTTTGAAGAATCTGAAAGAGTGTTGGCAAAAAGAAACCACCATTCACAAAAATGATCAAAGATTCTCTCTCTCTCTCTCTCTCTCTCTCTCTCTCTCTCTCTCTCTCTCTCTTTCCCTGCCTAAATCTCAAAAAAGATTGGAGAATGAGTGGGAACAACGCTTATTTGCCTTAGTTTTAGTTCTACTCTAATAAGACATATTTCTGTAAAATATCCAGTAAATGCAGTAAATATATTTATTTTACTCTTACTGCATTATTATTATTGACAGGAATCATTTTGTTTTGTTTTGTTTTGTATAAAAACACAGGACAGTTGGTTTGGAATATGGATGTACAGTATAAATAACTGATTTATAATAATGTTTTTCCTCTCTGATTAGACACAGTTTTATCTGTCACTAGGATGTTTTTTTTTCTTTCTTGTTTGAAAAGTAATTTTTCTGTGAATGTACAGTAATAGGCAAATACCCCTCATCAACCGAAATATGTGAAACGTGTGTCTCCATATTTGTTTATAACATACTGTATATTATATAAAATAATGTCAAATTCAGTTATCCTCTTAGTTTGGGAAAACACAACTGAAACAATAAACACACAAATAAATAACTGCTTTAAATATTTCAGTCTGCAACAGATCATTTAACAGTCACAAAATGAACATCTCCTGTTTGAGTGGTCAATGTTATGTTAGGGTCACAGAGGGTCTTGTTTGATTGGCTGGGGTCAAAGAGGACCTTACTTGATTGGCTGAAGCGGTGGGTCATACTGTGCCACGTGGCCTTTGTGCTAACTTTTAAAAATGTTCAGGAAGTTAGCTTCACCCTTTACAGCCTGGGACATTTCCTACTGCAGGAGTTAAGCACTCTGGACAGGAAGCTATTCACTCCAGCTGTAAGATCTTCTTAATGAGTGTCTAACTGGAACCAGACTGGCAGACAGCGAGAGAGAGAACGAGAGCAAGATTTGGGTCTGAAACCCTCTCCATCGTTACTCTCTCTTTTTCAGGGGAGCAATAAAATTTACAATCAGTCCTCTTTTTTCAGTCTGATACATGGCAAAGTGTGGTCAAGAGAAAGAAAAAAAGAGATGAAAACAGATCTTGCCTGGGCGGCACTGTGTAGTGTTTGTGTTTAAACAGGAGAAAGGTTAAGAGGGGAGGGCGCAGGCAAGAAAGTCAAGTGGCCCCGGAGGAATCAGATTTGTTTGTTTCCTTTTTCATAGCTGGACCCTAATTGGACCGTGTTTCTTTGTAGATCTATATACACGCAAGAACATTTATAGAGAGTTAAATCGTTCAAAATTCTCCAAAGTAGTGTCTAACTAAGAGCTCTTATAGTTTCTTATAATGACAGACTGGAGTATTGACAGGCTGTGACAGACACTGTGTATTTCTCATTAGTGTTCGTGTTGCAGCAGAAACACTGTGGAGAACTGAAATATCTTGTTGTAGATACTAAAACAGTGATAAATGTAAAAATAAATGGAGTCTGTTTATATTAAATTGTGGTTTAAAGTATGACCAGAGAGATAAAAGTAATGCATTTGAGTGAGCGTGTGTGTAGCATTTGTCACCCCCAGCAGACTCCATCAAGGTAAAAGTCTCCCTCTCCAAAAAACTCTGGCCCCTTTTTTCTAATATGCCACCCTGTCTGTCCGTCTGGTTGAGGTGACACACTTCAGTACTTTAGTTTCACGGCATTTGGTCCCCCCAACCTCTTTCTCTCGCTCTCCTTCTCTCTCTCTTCAAGGATTTAAACAAACCCAGTCAGAACTAATTAGTGAGGAGTGAGAACAGCGCAGGGAGAACTGGCTCATGCTAACTTTGTTCAGCTGCTTCCCGCTGTGAGGAGGCCTCCTCTAAATGATTCGCTCAATAACCCTCAGAAACACCCGCCCGGTGTGTGTGTGTGTGTGGGGGGGGGATGTGGAGGGCTGTCGGAAGGGGCAGGTAAGTGAGGCCTGAGCTGACCGCTGTTGTCGCAGGAAGTGGTGTTATCAAAGCACGACGTGTGCGCTTTTATCGTGGTTCACTGATAGAAACATTTACAATCAAGGCCATTTCACAGTAGAAACCATCCAAAACTATTACAGATGCTCCTGAATCTACTAGAACCATTTTCGTCCATGAATTTTACTTTTGCCCTCTTTTTTTAATGTACAGATCAATTTATTATTAGGATTATTACTTAAGATAGACATAATATTTTTTGAACAAGAATGCATTCATTTGCATAATTGCAACAGCAAGACATATTATTTTTAGATTTTAAATTATATTTAGATTTCAACTTTGGAATTGTCTATTAATTAAATAATCAACAGAAAAATAATTTTAAATATGATTCTAGAAAATGTTTCTTGAGCAGCATATCATTTAATTTCTAAAGGATCATGTGACACTGAAGACTGGAGTAATAATGCTGAAGACTCTTACACTGTAAAACATAAAACATTTAGTAACATTGTTTTTCAGAATTGTTTGCAATTGTATAGAAGTATTGTATACTATTGTAAAAGTACAAATTGTTCAAAAAGTGTGTGTGTGTGCATGTGTATTTACATATTCTAAGTTACACTTTAAGTTATGTGAAACAGGGCCACAGAAAAAGCCATAGTATGATAAAGAAAAAAGACTGACTGAATGAATGAATAAATGATGTTAAGTATGTGTGTGTGTTTGAGCATGAGTTCTCGATGTGAAACTCTTTGATGTAGTGTGTGTATTGTCTTGGCCAGTCTGCTACTGCAAGGCTTCCAGCAGATGGGCCCTTTGTAAATGGAAAATAAAAATCCAATAAAAATGGTAATTATATAAAATGCATCACATTGCTGACAGGCCCTACAGAGGGGTCCTGTAGTTTGGAGTTAGTCCAAAGATTGACAAATACGTCTCTCTCTCTCTCTCTCTCTCAACACAAGTCATAACACAGTGAGAGACGTTAAGAGAATGCAGAACAAATTATTGCACCACCCCCCTTGGCTACTTTGGCTCGTTGTCTTAGAGACTCATTGAAAAACAAAATGAAGAGGGGAAAAAAAAAAAAAACTTTGCCTCAGCTTTGACATGCAGCACTTGTTACTGAAATACTACAGCAGGATTAATATGCCATAACTAATTGCTCTGGGGAACACGCAAGTCTGAGCCAGAACAGACATACAAGAGAAAATCACTGATACTTGACACTTTACACTAACTCGCAGACACTGACGTATACACATGCAAACAAATGAAAGAGCGCTCGACTGTGATGGGCAGGTAATGATTCATAGGTGGATTGGGGAAATATCAAAGACTTCACACGCCATGTCCCTCCTCCTTCCTTTATCTCGAGCATGTTCTCTCATCTTCTGTCTTTAATAATCTCTCAGACTTCACTTGGCACTTTTAAAAGGGTGATTTACTTGCTTTACGTGGCCGTGGGTGCTGTGACAACCTTACAAAGATGACAAACTATAAATACAAGCCAGTGACCCGACGCTGTGATGTGCCACTCACAGATGCAGAGGTAGAGATACATTCTAATTTGCTCTTTGAGAAAAGCGCCAAAGTAAAAGACACACAGAGAGAGAGAGGTTTGTTCCTGAGTGCCAGCCGTTCAAAGAGACCGTTGGAAGTTCGTTGTGTCATCCTAAACCAACGCCGTTTATCACCCGCTATAATTTTTTTTTTTTCTCTTCTGCTCTTTTCATTTAATGTCATCGCTATGGGAACCGACAGCACCCTGGAAATCATTTTCAAAACAGCGTATTTGTTGAAAGGGGCCGATTGGGGGTGAAATATGTCTTTGGCACAGAGCAGGACATGGTGGCAGGGTCTGATGCATTAATAACCAGAGCTCCAGGAGGGGAGCGGGGGCCCAGCCCACCCTGTTCTCCACACACCAGAGGTCTTTGTCAGAGTGGGGCCATTGTAAAAGTGCCCCTTTATTGCTTCTTCAGCCGCATATTGTCATGCCACGACGCACATATACTGTGCCTTCCTTGCTTCATGTCTGAGATGGGATGATTTCTCAGAGTGGACGGTGGGGGGAGAGAGGGAAAAAGAAACTCAACAGACCTTGTGGCACCTCATCTGAGTTTTTGTTACCACTCGCCCCTCTCTTGTAAAACTTGCGTTATTGAACCAGATTTGCCAGCTGTAGGGATGCGCGGAATTAAAAACGCCTTTAAATTGACATTGATTGTCCAACACGATCACCTTGGTCCAGTGTTTGTCAGCATGGCTGTATGGCTCCTCAGTTGCGGAGTGTGTTAATCAAACAGACGTTATGATGGGCACTGGCAAGCACAGCTGCTTTAGAGGCTGTGCGCGTCTCTGTGCGGCTGGGGTGTAAAAGCTCACCTGGGCTCTGTCGTAGGCTTGGTTTTAGTGGCACAGACGTGGACTGGCATCTGGGAACCTTATTTCCCACTCCTGTGAGGACATCTCTGTTGGCGTCATTCACTTCAAGCCCACTTGTGACAAGAGCACCTCCTTATGAGTTTTGCCAGCCAAGGACAGTGAGAGCTCTCTGTGCAGCACTGGCATAATTATGTTAATAACCTTCTTTTTTATATGTTGGATATAAAATTAAAAGTCAACTACTGGCTTTTTTTTCTGTACTACACAAAAGATATATTGAGAGATGTCTCATTTTGTCCATACAGTCATTTGTCACCAAAACTGTTTGATTACCAACATTTTTTTATTTTGTTTATTGTTTTTATTACAGATTTGTTTTATTAGGCGAACTATCCCCTTGAACACATAAATGGAGTTTTGTTTATAAGCATAGCGTGCAGATTGTAGTTGTAAGTCATTGCTAAATGAATGAGTTTACATTTCTGTTGGTGCTGTGCCTGTAAGCTGAAATATCTCTGCATTATTAATTAGCTTATTGATTTACAGGGACTCCACTTCTAACCCTGCTAAGCCTACCTGTGACCCTGTTGACCTTACTGATCTTTCCAAATTCATCTAAACCAGCAAAATGAAATTGGAGAGATTGTATATTGGCATATATATAACAATTTAAGTTTCAAGGGTCAAGGTTTAGAGACTGTCTAAAATGTTTGGTAAAAAAAAAAAAGTGGGATACTGAACCCAGCTCTATATGATATGAAATAATTAAGTGCAAAACTTGGGCTAGTTTAGTCCAACTGAACTGAATCACCTTTCCTAAAAGTGGAGATTATAAAGTGGCCGATGGTGCTGATGTAATCTGTGGAAGAGAACAAAAATTTTAACATTGCCAACAAAAACAATAAACACCATAGAAATAAAATTTCATTACTTGTCACAAACGTGTGAATTCAACTAAACCAACTATTCACTCACTGACAGAGTACAGTGCACTGCTGCTGTTTAAAGCTGGAGGTTGTATGTTTTAGATTTATTTTCTTTTTTTAATTTCACTACATTTTAAAGCTCTTGCAAAGACAAATAGACTAGGCCTATACAGGCTTTCTTCATCAGCCTTTTCATCATCATGTCATTATTGTACTTAGCACCTGATGAAAAGCACATATTGGTGCTTATATACTATATTTAATATTCATTCATTTATTAAAAAATGGAAACTAACAGATCGCCTTTTTAATTATTATTTTTTTGTTGTTGTTGAAGTAAACAACACTTTTTTTTTAACCTGGTAATTATTTTTTGCTACTTTTTATTTTCCTTTATGTATATATTTTATTTCATCCTTGTTTCTTAAACTATGAGTATTACATTTATTATATTATAAAATTAAGGTAAATATCACTTGTGAACTGAATATTTTATTGTGTGTTTTTCCACAATCACGCTATAATTTTGCCAAACTTTGCACTTGAAAATATTATTAAATATTTAATTTTATCAAAAAGATAAAATAAAGGCTAAATTTGACACATAATAAATTTAGAAAATAATACTGTGGTAGAAAGGATGTGTAACTGCTGTCATTTTGAAACAATAGTACTACCAACAAATCAATGTATTGCGATATTATGTCAGTTACATCTGCCAGTGAGCTAGTATGATCCATTAATTAGTTTATGTTTTAACATCTGCTTTGTTATTCTAGCATTCACTTGATAGCATACTAACATGTTATGCTAGCCAGTTCCATTAGAGTAAACATGGTACGCTAATTAATTCTATTAGTGCATTAAGTATCTATCAGTGTAAGAGAGCCTAGGCTACAGTGTCATACCAACCAATTTTATGCTGCGTAATGTATACGACCAGAATATTAATATGCTATTCCATAATCAAAGTGATCCATCAGTTTATTAGCATGCTAACCGGTTCTGTCTGTGTGTGTGTGAGAGTACAGCTGGTTGTAGTCTGTCCGCTTGAGTCAATTATGCATAGACCAGGACTGTGCCACTGCTGTCAGATCATATGATGAATGGGCCAACTTGACAAGATGCTGAGGAGCAGAGGCCTCTGTGATAATTGGATTATTTACACACAAAAGCTCAAGAGAACGGTGCACGTAACATGCCCAACTCAGCGCTCAAGCAGAGGAAGAGGCTTATAAAGACAGGAAGGACTTTAAGACTTTTAGGCAATTGTCTAAAATAATCAGCTCATGCAGTGGCTTTTAAAATAATAATAATGATAATAAAAATAATTAATTAGACTTCTTCATAAGTTATGTTTAGTCAAAATGTCTTAATATAATTTTTTTATACTGAATATTAAAGTATGATAATAAAATATGAATTAAATCTAATATTATTGCATGCAAACTCAAATGTGTTTGCTTTTATCTTTGCACACCAGTGTTTTCTTGGCCGCGGTAGACATAGAGCATAAATATGCTCTGCATGTGTGATGTAGTTCATTCAGCAATGAGAGTTGCCGCACGCTACTTTCATTTTGTTATGAAGCATCTCTGTTTTATTTTATCCAATAAAAGTTTTTAATGCAGAGTGATTTTTAACATTGGATTAATATGTAAATTTCCACCTGGCTCCCCGTTCTATGCCAGCTCATATGATGTTTTTATGAGTTTGCTTTTGAAAATGAACAGAGCCCCCGCAATATAAAGAGTGGAGTATTAAAAGGACAAAGAACCAAGCTTGCCCTCGAAATATTAAATCCAAACAAATTGGAAATGTAGTCAGTCACCCAACGCCTGATTATTTTTAGCATTTGCCGTTTGACGTCGAGGCGATGGAATTCATGTAGCAAAAGGAGACGGTTTAGTTAGCAGAGTTTTCAAGCAGTGTCTGTCTGATGCTGGAGGGAGACTGAGGCCGTTGTACATCTATCTGTGAAATAGGGTGAAGATTCTTCAGCCTGTCTGGGAGCAACTTGAGGAAATTCAGGGGAGTTTAGGAAGACTCCAGTATGCTTGGCTGAAGTCTTGTCACATGACCCAAGGGTAAGACAAAACACGCACAAGCCTTGATGCTTTCTCATTTAGCTCAAGAGTACGCTGTCCCTGACTCGTCACATAATGACCAGCATACGTAACTGTTTAGTCTTTTTGAAGTGAGTTTATCATTTAATGCTCTCCGGTACTGTAGGATCATAGATAGGGAGGGTGCATACATGCTGTTTCTCTAACTGCATAAATCCAATGGAAAATTCCTTAGGATTGTTTTTTATTAGGCTGAAGTTCCCAGGAGCACAGTGCCCAATAAAAGGCAAACCAGATAAAAGAGAGAGAGAGGGATTAGAGGAGGATGAAAGCTGTAAAATTTTCCATATTATATTGTGAACGGCTATGCTCACCTCTCGCAGTCCTACGTCTGCCTCACCAAGTACGAAGGCAAGAGATCTCGAGGAGGAAGTGCCACTTCTGGTGCTTGTAAGTCAGCCGTTCCGATATCTTCTTTTGAAATTGCTTTCTTTGATTGGTGGATAGGGGCAACCCAGATAAATAAGGCCCATTGTGGTGCGAAGGCAACCTGCCTGTATTGCCGCCCTCAGCCTTCACCCCCCGCCTTCCTCCACTATTGCGTGTGTAGGAACCGCATGGCGAGTCCTAGTGGCTCGTAAAGAGAAGGCAGAAGAGACATTGAAATATCTGAGCCCGGTGAAGATAAACAAACCAAGGTATTCATTGCAGACTTTATGAGCTGTCCGAAGAATCCTGTCCTCTGTCAGAGCTACAGGAGAGAGGAGCCAGCGTTTGGACTCCAAATCAGTGTACTTCGCACACAAACACATCAACTGTACTCAAGCACCTCGAGGTCCTTTCTCCCATCCTGGCCGCGCACACACATAAAGTACGACTACATGCAATAAGTAGTTTAATGAATGAATAAATAAATAGGCTGTACTTTTTTCCCCGTCTGAGAATTGGTTTTCTCTGGCCTCTTCTATAGAACCATCTGGATCCTTCCTTTTCAGAGTTCTCCGCACTGCCCAGATGCTTCTATTGTGATGCCCTCCAAATCTTAATAAGCAGTTAAAATATTTACTGAGGCGCCTTTCTCTCCCACACCATTTCTTTCCCCCTCGCTTTTCTTTTTTTATCGTTATTATTATTATTTATACCTTTTCAGGGACAAAAAAATGGAGATGTCCACTAAATGTGATTGATTGGGCCTAAAAATGGCCATTATTGCCATTAAGACCCACATGTCAGCTGCTGCCTTTGTGCCGGCTGTATCTCTAAGCTAACCACTGATCCATGAGAGGAGGTGGGGGAAGAATGTACTGCCCTGAAAGAAATGCCCATTTCTCTATGGATCCTGCCTGATTCAAAATACAGCTGCGAGGAGGAGGAGGAGACTTATAGAGAGAGAGAGCGAGAGAGAGCGAGAAACAGAAAGAAAGGAGAAAGTTTAAGAAAGGGGGTAAGGAGTGAGACTTTTTCTTCAGGGGCATACAAAAAAAGGCTTTTGACAAAAAGATTAATAACTCTGGCTAGCTAATCAAAATTCAACACAGTGATAAGCTTTGCGACTCTTTTTCCCCTCCTCTCTCTCTCTCCCCCTAATGTATTCATGTGTTTTATGTGTAAGATGTAATTAAATTTTCTCCACACATATGGATAATAGAGCATGGACTGCCGAGTGAGTTGGTGGGGCAACCGTGTGGCTTGTCTAAATCGTTCTTTTGTTTGCCTTGTATTTATTCTTACTTTAAAATTTTAGTAGAAACAAAAAACCTACAACAAGTGTTTTGGAGTGAGAGCGCCTGAAGGGCATGGGTGTTACAGAGACACAAAGACTTTCTGGCTGTTCTCTAGGTAGCACAATATAATGTACAACAGCAGGTGTTCATCATGCAGGGATGTTGGAAACGGAAGCTAACATGTATTCAGCTGCACATGTGGTGTGTTTTCAAAACGAAAATTGAGAATTGAATATGTATTCATTAGTTTAAGTTATTCATTTAATCTCAAAGTTAATGAATAAAAACACTTCTGGCTTTTATTCATAAGTCTATGATAAATTACCTTTTAAAGCTTGGAGATGTGCTGTATGCTGTGTATACTTACTCAGAGCACATTCATTCTGTTCCTGAGATGTGACATATTTGCACAGCAGTTCTGGGCATGTTGTGTATACTGAGTGCACTTAACACATTTACCAAACATTTATCATTCTGATGACATGGGCAATGAACGTAGATGAACGGTGCCATTTCTGACCTAATGAATCACAGCACACACACACACACACACAACCTCTAAGTTGCACTTCCTGTGCACTAAGTGCTTGCACATTTTCACATCATCACACAAATATTTTGTGTGTGTGTTGTCAGTCTGAAAGCTCTTATTAAGAAATATGTTTTGCGGGCATTGTTAAAAGCAGGAAATAACATTAAAACAACTTCCTATACATTGAAACTATTTTTCTGTACATGCTTATCAGCCATTTCAGTCAGCTTTATCACATCAGCGTTTGAGTTCATTTAGAAATGTTATATTTAGATATACTGTTTTCTAATCATCATCATCTCCTGTTAAAAAAAAAAAAAAAAAAAAAAAAATATATATATATATATATATATATATATATATATATATACACAATCCTATTTAT
>JAUCNO010001819.1:11559009-11603096 GCA_032353835.1 Enteromius viviparus
TATCTATCTATCTATCTATCTATCTATCTATCTATCTATCTATCTCTCTATCTCTCTATCTCTCTATCTATCTATCTGCCTATCTGCCTATCTATCTATCTGCCTATCTATCTATCTATCTATCTATCTGCCTATCTATCTGCCTATCTATCTATCTGCCTGCCTGCCTATCTACCTACCTACCTACCTACCTACCTACCTACCTGTGTGTTTATCTATCTATGTGTGTGTTTATCTATCTATCTGTCTGTCTGTCTATGTGTGTGTTTATCTATCTATCTATGAATGATCTATCTTTGTCATTTTCTTCTATTTTGTCTCTTTAAGTGCTGTGTATGTTTGGGTAGTCACTGAGCTGGGCCGGCCCCTTTGACCTCTTAAGGCTAAGCCCTATTTGGTCCAATTATTAGCCAAAATGACAAATTTGATGTCCTTTCAAAAACCCCAATATAAAAGGCGGCATCTCCCCATAGCGTCTTTGGGCAGTGACTAATAAGAGTGAACTGGTCCTTTAACGATGAAAGATACACCACACTACTCCTTGGAGGACAATCATTCCCACAATCCACTACCATGTTGTGACCCCTTGCCCTTTCTACGGACACTGAATAGAGGGATCTATAAGATGATTTGGAGCCGGCAGTGGCCAGTGCTGAGTGAGGCTGACCGTTGTCGTTGCCTAGAAGTGAGTTCTGTTCAGTGGGTAAACATACCTTGCATGGCTCTTCTCCTGCCTTCAGCACCAGGGGTCTAATCCCAGTCTGGCTCTGATTTAACACTCAGCTACTGTGCGAAACTGTCGGACAGGAAGAAGAAATGATACTCTTGCACAAGTTTTTGTTGTAAAAATGCCCTGTCTGTGACTGTGTGGGTGTGTGTGTGTGTGCGTGCACTAAGCATACAGAAGCAGTTAGTTGCCAAACACCTGCTCTGTCAGCAGCATCCATAGGCTGGAGATCTGCTCCTGTCGTTTATTTTTTACACTCATTCCAAATGGGCTGCTGTCTTTACAAGCAAGGTGATAATCCCACTTTTTATAGCTGTTAAGATTGCGAACTGGCCTGCTTTTGGAGTGTTAAAACCCATGACTGGGATCTGGAAGACAGGAGATCTCTAAACAGCAGTCGCAACAGTGGCTCTGAGCGAAGCCTACTGTATGTCTCAGCCAAAGTGGATTAAGTCCTAACCTCCTCTTTACCACGACGTTCAGGCCTGGAAACATGACTGTGGTGGGATGGAGCATTTCTTCGGTGTACTGTATATAAAATTAAAAACAATGAGGACAAAAGCTATCCCAGGTGCTGCCCTCCCAAAATATCTGTAAGGAACAGGAGGAAGAAGAGCTGTGTGAGAACAACCGAATGCCATTGTTTGTCTGCATGTTGTTTTTGTGTGAGGTCGTATATTGATGTAACCTCTTATCAGAGCAAGGCAGGTCAGTTTCATCTGAACAGCATTAAATGGAGCCTTTCATACGTGTACCTCCAATACAAACACTCTTCATTCAAGGCCGAATTGTTTTCCATGAAAAACTGATAAAAAATGTGTTCATCGCTCTGCAAACATTGACCATTATTTACATCAGTGAGGCAAAAAAAAAAATCCATTTTGTGTGGAAGGAACAAGGATTGATGACTTATAGCTGACAGGGCGTGGGAGGAGTGTTTCATGTCGTCGGGCTACTTGTTACTAAATATCTTTCTCACCCTTTCTCTCTGTAACTCTCTCTTTCTCTCTCTATGTGCATGGTTTAATATCAGAGGTTAAGTTTATTAACCTTGCTGGTAGATGATTTCAGACCTGCCCAAGGTCTGCTAGACATAGAGGAGAAACACAGCTGGGAAAGTTCCCAGAATTCCAGAAATGTTAGTTATGACCTCAGAAAAAAAAAAAAAAAAGAAGAAAAAGTGTGTGTAATACTTCCATGTCTTACTGTAAACAGCACAATGCTGGAATCACACACAATGCTGTGTGGTCATTTAGTCATCAGATGTTATGGTAGAGTAATATTGTTTTGCCAGATGTTGTGTTCCCTTCATATTTACAGCTTACTAGATAATTATCTTACGTTTTCCAGGAAATTGTGCATATATGTCAGAAGAACTGACTCAAACCACAGCTTTTATACAAGACACATTATGATATAGTGATTCACATAACTTAAATAAGCACTTATTTCTGGAAAATCCTGTTTTAGTTAAGCATAGGTGTAAGTGTCTGTCTTTTTACATCTGTGTTTTGTGGTCATGTCTGATTTAACATAAAGGAAATTTTAATATGTTAAATATTTGATATAGGTTTTTATTGCAATAAAAATATATGCATATTAAATTGCAATAAGTTGCATAGAATTGGTACCTAGTCCTATTTTCGAACTGCCGTCATCATCCCAGGATGCCAGGGTGGGGATCTATAGTATCTTGTTCTTGTCAGTGTCAGATAGAGGCTGCATGTTCAGCCTGTCTGTTCCCAGCTGGAGGGACTGGCTGATCAGAGCAGACAGGTGTTCACAACACAAGCACAAAGGCACTGCCATTGATGACTACATGTGCCAGGCACACAAAAATATCTATAAAATAGATCCTTCACTAGAGAAAACAGATAAGGTCAGGCAGTGCGGAAAAAAGAAAAGAAAGAAATCTATACGGCAATGATGCTGAAAAAAAACACTGTTAAGCAGATTTTTATGGTATGCAGCAAGAACCTTTCCAATCAGCGAGAATCTATGAGAACTGCAGTGTGGCTGTTTGTGCACACAGTAGCGTGAAAGCTGAAAGCCACAGAGGTATCATAGGTTAAAGATTCTGTGTGGAAGTGAATGCGCTTGACGCAATGTGTAAATGCGTGTTTGGAGAAAGCCACAAAGCCAGATATCATAGTCTTGGAGAATTTGTCACCCCCGTAGAACAGCCACCCCGCTATGTGCTAAATAAGTTGTGTGTTTTATGATGTTCAAACAGTGTAACGTTTCCCGCCATAAAGAATTGTGTGGATGCTAATCATTTCAGGAGTAGTTTTAAACTAAAAAAACACACAGTGCAGCAGTATCAAGCTAATTCGCTGTGTTCTGTGTATGATCTTTCACTTGAGGCTCGAAATTTTAATAAATTAAGAAAAGCTAAAAAATAAATAAAAAAGAGAGGTAAATGTAAATCGCTCTTTCCCAAGCATTTCTAAGATTCATTATGTGCATAACTTACTTAATAGCATTCCATTCATGCTGGCTAGGCGCTATGTCTTCCCTACATGCACTGCAAAGCCTTTATATTCACTTGCAATGAAGGAGGGGGATGAATGGAGTCTGGGAGGGAGAGAGGGAGAGAGGGTGCAAGTGGGAATAAAAAACGTTTTAGATGTTAAGAGTTTAGTACATTTTCAACACCAAACAATCTCCAGAAGTGGGAAAAACCTGCTGTTTGAATTTTGATTCACAAACACACATGCGCATAGACACACATGAACATAACAAGAAAGGGTACATTATGTTTTTGGAAATAAAGCTTGGGGTGAGCAAAAAATGTCGTAATAAAGGGGAAGCCACCGCAAACAGAGCTGATTAATCCCCCCCTCCCTTCCTTTTTCTGTCTTTCGTTCTCCCTCTCTCTTTTTTCACACAGACACACACACACACATACCTCTGAAATGGTTGAAAATTATTCAGCGCAAGCTGTGGAGCTTTTGGCTGTGTTTAGAGCAAATGTAATTATGGTCTTGGGTAAGCAGCCTTCTTTTCTCTGCGTCTCTCTCTGTCCCACACTTCACTACCTGATGATGTCATTGGCCTTTGTGAGATCGTAGCAACTTTTCAAATCAACTGCTCGCCGTGACCTTTTCTTTCTCTAAAGTGCTTATCTTCTTTACTTCCATTTTCTTTCTCTCTCTCTTTTCCCCCTCAACCATTTATCTTAACCGAAGTCTTTAAATAGTATATTAGGCCGCCGATATTGCCCTCTTCCTATTTGGTTGAACGCTCGAGACACATTTATGCGTTTTAATGACCTAATCAAGACTGTTCAGGTTCCGCGTGAGGTTTTCACATTTAAAGCATGCTGTCATGATTTTACAAATACATTGGATTTTGCAATCATTATATTTATTTCTTTGAAGAAGAAGAAGAAGAAGAAGAAGTATAAGCAAAGTTACACCCACTGAGCGGTTCTGTAGTGAAATGGGTATAAATATAGAGTATAAGTGCATTTTGTTGCCATTATAAATTTTCCAGTACGTCAAAGGAATGCAAAAATCTGGAAAACAAATGTTGTGACAATTGGTCTGTTAGTCTGGAGAGGTTTAAAGAGCGTCTGCCTGTTCAGTCAGCGGTTTAAACATATCACACACATCTGCCCATTAAACCAGCGGTTCAACCATATCACACACATGCTTGGAACAGCATGGAGCCCATCTCGATTAAATATAGGCTGGATAGATCAGCACAGAATAGTGCAACTCAGGAGTGTTTGTTAACAATTAATACACAGTATTACATAGAAAAGTGTAATTCGGTTTATATTTAGTTCAGTTTTATATTAGCTTGATACAGAATAGTTGGCGAGATCATTTCTCAGCAGTGCATATGTTTTACATAAATAACAGCTTAAACGGACAGTGACCATGAATGGTATATAGTTCTATTGGGTATATGCACTGTATATGGCCCTTTAACGCCCATTCATTCATCTGTTCTCATCTCTCGCTCTCAGCCCCCACCTTTACAACCTTCCCTCCCCCTTTCTTTTTCTTGTTCTTCTCTTCCCAGAAAGAGTGATAAAAGACTGATTTGTGATGTTACTAATTTGGCTTGCAGTTTATTAGTGATACTATTATCAGAGGGGCTCTATTCTTGCCTGTCGAACCGTGTGTGAGCGGGAGACAGCATACAGCTTACAGCGCTATCCATAACTTAGACAGGCCAGTTATATACCCTCTTTTGTGTTTCTCCGTCCTCTCTTATCCTCCTCAGCACAGACAGCCCTTTTCTTTTCTTCAATCTGAAAATAAAGGCTTTCATATTTAAACTCTCACTGTTCTTTCACCTGAGATTTTACAGCTGCTCAAAAGTTCCTATTGTGAATCTACACACACAGCAGTTAATTAATAAGTTCATGCATTTATTTATTTATTTATTTATTACAACGCATGACAGCTTGGATTATTCATAACACTTTTCCCTGTTGTTTATTACTGCGTTAAATAGTATTTTTATCTTCTCAGCAGGACCCAAAAGAGAGACTCTTGAGTATTCATCTGCTTCAGCAGTACAGGATCAAAGACGTCCTGCAATTCTGGGTTTAGCAGTTTGATAGACATGACTCCTCCCCTTAATGAGCAGCCTGTTGTTTACTTCCTCCAAACTGTCTAGCCTCGGACAGGTAGACAGGAAGTTCATCCCTGCCTTTTAGCCGACTGACCTTTGAACTGCCTGTAAGCAATAGATAGAACGACAAACGACAGACAGAACAAAAGAACAACAGGCAGGCAGGTAAAACGACAGAACAATAAAACAATATAATGATAGATAGATAAATAGATAAGATCTCATATACTACTGATCTCTCGTTTATTTATGTTATTTTATCCCTCGAAATGTATGATCCTCTTAGTGACCACAACATTTGAACTCTGAACAATACCATTAGAATATTTTCCCACAGCCCAGTATAAAGGTCTTTCTAAAAACACCTACTTAATAATATGTGTGTGAGATGGCTTGAATGACTCATAGATTTGTTCATTGTTTTGAGCACATGCAGTCCCAAATCATGCATTTCCCTTATTGCACGACATAATACACATTATGTCCATGAAATATGAGAATAGCTCACCACATGCTTCACAAGGTGTGAGTTTTGTGTTCCTGGGTGTCATGGTTTGCGTCATGACTGAAGCTTGGGACAGGGATAGGAGTGTAGTGTAGACAGAATGTTGAGCGCTGATGTATTTCAAACATGCCAGAGTTTACGACATAAAGGATTAACATATTTGGGGAAAACTCTGCCAGTTCACTATCTTTGTGTATGTGTAAGAGAGAGAGAGAGAGAGGGAGAGAGTTATCCTTTGAGAGCCAGTGAAACCAGGGAAAATTGTTTGTTGACTGCACAACAACAGTCGAATCTCAGCTGTCAGCCTCTAGCAGACAGCTTGGAATTCCTTTGGGAAACAGATTAATAGTTTATTTTCATGGCAATTGTTTTTTAAAGAGGGAGAGAAAGAAAAGCAAGGCAGTTTTGTAGTTTTGCTCAAATGTAGCTTTTGTCACCATTAATTCACCCTTTTTTCCCCACCTATGAATATACCTCATAATGCCTGTTGGACCTCGACATATCCCATGCATGGCTTAATATATGCTAATACAGGGGAAGGGGCAAATAATGTTTCTTTAGATGAACGCATTCTTTCAGTCTGTCTGTCAGCGAGGAGGAGTTTTGTTACCCCCTATTTAAAAACTACATAATGTATGGGAATGAACTCTGGGAAAAAAAATCACAGCTTTAGGAAAAAGACCTTCATCGCTGGTCTAAACAGATTGTCATCAATGATGCACGAGACAAGACCTGAATTTTAAAAAAGAATCCTGTTTAACGATATTTGCCCTCTTTCGCTCGAGCCATTGGTATGGTTATGTGACCCTAATTTTAGTATGAATATGGTGAAGTCTGAGCTCTTTATCTGCAGTTCTCTGTATAGACACAATACTTTGCTTAAAAAAGGCATGGTCCTATATTTATAATTTAAGCATTATAGAATTATCAGTGTAAAGGATCAAGAATACATTTTGTTAGAGTGTATATATATGCACACACACATATATGAATGAAAAAAAATCATTTATTTATTTAGTTTTATTTATTTATTCATTCATTCATTATCACATGGTAATATGACTGTATTAATAATCTGTAGAGCTGGCGCATATTTAGCATTAATTGTCAGAAAATAATTGTAAAAAGCTTTGTCTCCCTTAGACTTTGAAAATATATGTTTCTCCTTGGATTTTATTTTTTTGTGTGTGTCATCCTAACTTTTAAAGGTGTTAAAAAAGCCCTCAGAGGAGGTGATCGATAAGGCGTTTGGCCGTTTACTGTGCATTAGCAGCCACATTAGCCTGCAGTGGATTTATGAGAGAGCCCCTATAAATGAGGAGTGAAATCAGCATAGTGGACTGGGTATAAATATCTGTATAATGGCAACATTGTCCTATTGTTGTTGTTGTATAGCGGAGCCATTATCGATTGTTTGTGTTTAGTATGGGTTGGTTTATCAGTGCGCTCAGGAATCATAAATCTGTAAAAGTGTAATCAGGAACATATGACGTGCAGTTTGAGAACAATTACTTACCATATCCACATGCATGAAGAGTAAAGTGTCTAAACTGATCACCCCATCATTGCATCGGCAGGATGTGCTCGCTGGCAGCTAGACAAATGCCCAAGTTGAGCTTTCTGTCATTCTAAGAATTTGTGTTAGCCGTAAGGGTTATCCTTCCACTCTTCACTGCATTTGTGCTGAACGCTGTCTCTTATTTATTGAAGGCAGTGAGAGCAGCATGTGAAATCCTTTCTCTCACACAGACATTGGTTATATTACACAGAGCATCACTCATGAAGATGGCTCGGGTCAGGGGGGGTTGCGTTGTGCCGGATGATGAAAAGGACATTTTAAATCTATCACAATGAAAAAGAGCTTGCTTAAATCACAACACATTGTGAGCATAAACTTAACAAAAGAAAGACTTTAACAGAACTGTAGATTAGGGATGAAAATCCTTTTTAAGCCAATTGTGTGTTAGTGTAATTCCTTGAAGGACATGCGGAAACCAATCCTCTCTCTCTCCTTGTAAAACCCTCTTTTGAGAATGAGGCGTTCTGTGAGATAACCCTCTGAGCCTGCTCAGGTTAGACCGATCACACACACACACACACAAACACATCCTCACTCTCACATACAACATATGGCTCGGGCTTTTTATGTGGAATGGTCTAATTCCAGATTAAAGTTGGATTTCCAAAGAAGCGCCATGCTTATTAGTTTAATTTATAAGCCTTGTATGTATATTATTCTCAGATCTATAGCAATAAACCAAGCTTCATAAGATGCTTTGTATTGTGGAAAATGTATTTAATAAGCGTTGAAACATGTAAATATATAATATCACCAGAAACGAATTTCATTATATGGTGTCATAACTTAATGCCTCAATGACATTTGTAGAAATAAATCATTATCTTGAAAAAATATATACATATGAATATATATACTGTACATATGCCTATATGTGTGTGTAAGTACCTTGTTCTTTTTGTGAAGTGATTACCACATAACAAAAATTACTACGGGGGCACAATCTTCAACAGTAAATCTGTTTTAAACGTTCTCAAAAGCAGCAAAAGTTTCATATGGGGTTGAAGTGTACATTTGTAAGTTTTGCAAATGTAGATAAATACATATTTGCGTGTATGTGTGTGTTGCTGGTAGCCAGCACCAGTGAGCAAAGCTGAATCTTTCCCTGCAGACAGTTAAAGAGTTTGACCCATTGAACTCCTCTGCAATGGGACTAATGCAGATTACAATGGGACAAGCACTGAAAGACTTGACCAACTGTTTGTAGTCTCTCTTTCTTACTTGTCCTCTAGATGTGAGAAAACCTAAAATCTGAAATAAAAATGTGTAATAGTTAACTTTAGAGCATTTCAGAAATTATAAAGCTGGGAAGAAACTACAGCAGTGAGTAATTAATAGGGTGTGTGTGTGTGTTATGAGAGCGGGACAAGGAAGGGGGGAAAGCAATAACTGGTTAGCATTTTCAAAGAACACTCATTTCAAATAAAATGCTTGCATTCCACTACAACGTCATCTCCTGTAACTTGTTATTTTTTTTAATCAGCTTTAATGGAATTTGATAAAAAAGGACATCTTATTTGGTTCCATAAATGCCTCATAAAACCAGTAGGTTAATGCTTACAACCTGTGAGGTTCACAGTAATGAGATTTTATAATTTCCCTCTAAAACCGGGTCCCTCTGTGCATGCGTATGTGTGTGCGTGTTTGGGACTTTAAAGCTGTGTAATTCATTATGCTTTGTCAGTGGATCGCTCAATGTATTGAATGTATTCTCTCTAAACTAACTGACTAGTATGGCAGAGACAGGCTGAATTACGCCAATAGGCCTCAGGATAGGAAGTTGGACTTGATTTACTACTCTGAATGCTAAGCTGAATCAATGTCCCAGCCCCACAAAACCCAAGCATTCCTCCACTCAAATCATTGTTATAGCCCAGAAAAGGGAGATTATGCAGCCCTAATGGGTTTCACTCGCTCAGCGTGTTTGTGTCAGTCTGAAATCATATTTAAAGCCTGACTTCTCTCTTCTGACTCCTTCTCTTTGTCTCTTTGGAGTGTGACAAATGTCAAAATGAGACGGATCTGATGCGTTTGAATTGGAAATTGAAAATTCACTGGGAAAAAAATGTATTAAAATAAGCCTGGATGACTTAAGTGGAGCAAAATGTTGATGTTGTTTTTTGTCCATGCAATGAAAGTCAAACAGGTTTGGAACAACATGAGGGTGAGTAAAGGATGACAGGGTCCCTTTAATTATTGGACACAGCCATATTCCCACCTAACCTTGTAGCCCTTGGCCTCTAACTTAGTGAATGTTATTTTTTTCATTCATTCGTTTGTTTGAAGCTTTGGCAGTAGTTGCCTGGGTATGTAGATGAGAAGTGTTGTGAATGTGTTCTGTTAAGAGAGAGCGAGTCTGTTTCCCTTCCCATGAGTGGAGATGTCATTTATCCCGATCAACCAAGAAGGGAGCCACGATTATATTTCCACAACTACTACTGCATTCATTTGCAAATCACCCTCGTCCCGTTTCTGTCTCTCTCCCTCTCTCTCTCTCTTTCATCCCTGAAATACTTCTAATTTGTAATGAGAGCTGAGAGAAGCAAACATTTGGCTTTATTCCTGAGTAGCCGCTCCAATTCACCCCCTCTTTCCCGCTCGCTTTCCCTGGTTTTTATTTCTAATTCTTATTGAATCTTTATCCGCTCTTCTCTTTCATTGTTTATGTGACCTGGATGACCACTTATCTGCGGAGGGCAGAGTGCATCGGTCTGCACAAAACGATCACATTTACTAGTATCGCTGACACACCGGGGTGGTTTTGCAGCAATATTCCCACAATGCTAATCTGATCAGCTCTGACAGCCAGAGATGCGGGCCAGACTCGAGAGGATGCTGAATACTCACAGCGGCGTTGTGTTTTCTGAAGCATCGATTCAGCACTCGATACGGCTGATGAATCACACACCAGCCGACTGGACTGCCCCAGTAGACAAAACTCCAACTCTGAAATGAGAACACCGTAATGCCTTTAAACACGTTATTTGTAGAATGAATTCATCTCCTAGTCTAAACCGAGAGGGTTCACAGAAACAGAAATTTCACAATGAGGTCAGAATATTTTAGAGTACAGTCAAAAGTAATTACGAACTGATACTGACACACAAACTCTGCGTCTCAGCGGAGCAACGCATTTCACAGCTCTAACCTTTAGTCTGGGCTATTAGAACTGATCCATGTGGTAATTTTCTCTTTAATGAGCACCAGGCTCATTTTATCCATTGATTATGCAGAGCTAATATGTAACAGTGCGAATCGATGGAAAGTTCATTCACAATTTACCCATCACACAGCAAAACTAATTAGTTCTCGTATGCTATATTAATATATATTAGCTTAACAAGAGCAAGAAAAAAATCTGGCATGAATGTATACAGACTATGCAAAAGCCTCCAGTTTATGGGATGCAGGGTTGTGTGTGCCGTCAGTGAAATCATTTTGTAGGCTTCTTCTTAAGGATTGTTAATTTCAGGAACAAGTGTGTGATCGAGAGAAAAAGAGGCATAAAGAAAGACGGAGAGAGCGAGAACAAAACATATGCTGGATGTGTTTGTTCCTGACCTCTTTATAAGGATACAGCATGGTTTAGCTTTCAGAATTACTTTGGATCAACCCTGCACCATATGGACCTCTATCTTCTGCGCACTCAGATATGTCCATTACTATGATCCCCAGCTCTTTATTGCCTCTTTCACTCTTTTTTTGTTCTTCACAGTGATTAACTACATTAAGCATGATGCTACAGTTACCTTGCTTTACTTGTTAACAACAACAATATTAATAATAGTAATAATTAATCTTTGTAAGCTCATAGAGAAGCTGAACCCTATTGCAGTTGACAGGTCCATTACAGGTCTAAGACACAGACATTTAAACTTTAAAGGCGCATGCAATTTAGTGTCTCCTGTTCACTGCATGTCGTTGGTTTTTGGGAGAAACTGGAACATGTAATAATAATAATTATAATAAAAAGTATTATTGTTATAATGAAATTATCAGGTTTTAATCTCTTTCGTTTTGTCCTTCACAGTAATTAACTGTATCAAGTATAATACTACAATACATGTTTTTATAATTTTAATGATAACATCAATTGAATAGTAATAATATTACCTACTGTATTATGATTTTTTTTTATGTCTCTCTTTTTGTTCTTCACAGTAACTACTTATATCAAGTATTGTTACGTGTAGTGTAGGGAGATGGAGATCACAGGAGGCACGGAGTATCAAAACATTAAATACAAGACATAACGAGTGGAGAACTTTTGTTCTTCATTGTTCTTTGCTTACTTATAACAATAAAATCTGCTTAATACTAATACTAATATTAATAATTTTGTTTTGATCTGCTATTAACTTTTTTTTAAAACAACCAAAAAAGCATTTCAAAAGTAAACAGCTTTTTATCAAGCTCTCCTCCTGCACTAATTAGTATTGGTCAGTTTATATAGTTTGCACTTCTAAATAAATGAAAAATTGAACCAGAGTAGAAAAAAGACCAGATTTATAATGAAACAAAGTGAGCAATGTGTGAAATTGGGATATTTTTCTTTGTGTGCTGTTACTTATTTTTTCCTTGAGCGATTTGTGTGGGGACCCAGCAAGTGTGTGTTGGGACGTCAAGTCTTTGCTGTAATTACAGAGCAAGAGCAATTACAAGAGACAGAACGAGAGAAGAGAGCGAGAGAGAGAGAGCTAAATCTGTATATTATAAGCATGAATTGCTCCTCCTGATGTTACCTGGGCTTCCAGTGGTGAGAAGTGCAAATAATCCCATCAAAGAGAACAATGGCTCTCCACCTGCTGACATCCCTCCTCCTCTAGCCAATTACACACAGCTAAACATGTCCCCCTCAGCTCGCTCCTTCTCAAACCCAAAAAGTCTCCTGCAGTCTCTCTCTCTCTCGTGCACATGCAACTTTGTCATATTTTCTCTCTCTTACTGAAATGTTGAATTTTCTTCTCTCGTGGTGCTTGCTTACCCACTTTGTGAGGGTGTGTTGAGGTGTGAGTCAGTTTGAGTGAGTTGTTGAATTTGCCTGTTTGTGTGATTTTCATATTGCTCTGATAGAGTGGCTCATTATCCTGGATGTGGGCTGTTGCTGTGGTAATGAGCTGACCTTCAGGAGCGGAGGTTAAGCTCTTTCGCAGTTGAGTTGTCAACACAGCAGGTCCATTGTGTCTGGGGTGGCAACCACAGAACGTCACAGTGTGTGTGTGTGTGTGTGTTTGTGTGTGTGTGTGTGTGTGTGTGTATGTGTATGTGTGTATCAGTGTCAGGGGCTACATGTTTTATTTATTGTGATTCACAGGCTATAGTGTCACTTATAATGTCACCAAGTGTTTCTTTAATGTGCGTGTGTGTGTGTATGTATATATATATATATATATACAGTAGTCAACATATGAAGGGGATCAAAATCTTATATATATATATATATATATATATATGCACACACACACATCAGTAAGCAAATCGGAACTAAACACTATAACAGTGATCTAATCTTTTTAAGCCTGAGGCAGTACGTTCACCATAATAATCACAATAAGCAGATTATAATATAATTTAAAATATAGTTCATTAGCCTAAAGAGGCTGAATGTACAACATAACTACAATGTTTGGCATTAATATAGAATACGTGGTAACAGGTATGCTTATCTGTATTTTAAAAGTGGCTTGTCTAATCAGAATTTAGATTCTGAGCTAGCCATTTGACAATTAACTGTTTGTTGGCTATTTATAGACTTCTTGTTTTGTGTGTTTTTTTTTGTTAGTGGTAAAAGCTCTTCTCATTCACAAAGATTTTCTCCACAAAAGTCTGGATAGCAAAATTCTTTGTGTGAGCGATGTCTAGACCATGACACCGTTTCCCCCTCCTCAGACTATAGTTAAAAAGCTTCATTTAGGGGTGGGATAAGAATAGGGTCGTCTGTGACTGCCCTCATTAGACTTATGGGAAAAGTCTGAGTCTGTGTGTGTGTAAGAGGATTTTAATAATATTTTCTAAAGGCGTTTTCACTTAGACCTCTGTCACCTCTCACTCTTAGCAGTGCAACATTCATCATCTTGATTAATTATTTTACATTTCTAAGATCTTTTTATGTACTAGATAAGATATAAGATTTATTAGATTCGTTTACAACAGATGCCTGTGCCTCAACTTGTGTGTCTTCATAAGTTTGTTACGCTGCTGGCCAAGTTTAGGCTTGTTTTTACAGAGTCCGTTTCCTCTGCTTATGTTTGAAGTCTTGTCTTCACTGTCAGCTCTCTTCCTTACAAACACTCATACTTGTGTCACACTCCTGTCAAGCCATGAAATGTGCAATTAACAAGAGACATTACAGTCTTTAAGACACACCCACAGGAGTTGACTGATGTCTTTGATAAGTCTTACATATTTAAAGGCATAGGTCCCTCAGATTGAAAAATCTATCATCATTATTTTTCTCACCCTCTTGTCGCTCTAAACCTGTGAGAATTTCTTCCTGCTGTCCAGAAGAACACAAGAAGAAACGGCAAAGAATGTTGGTAGTTTTGGTGACCAGTGACTTCCATTGTGTGGACATAGAAACACTTAAAATATCTTATAGAAAGTAAGTCATACAGGTTAAAATGGCATAAGGCTGAAAATGATGTTTTAGAGTTTCTGCAAACTTTAGGATATTTAGGATCAACTTTAGGATCATATTGTACAATCACAGGTAGATTTGGCCACAAGGGGCTGGATGAGTATATCTTCTTTGTTTTTATGTTCAACATAAGAAAGAAATCCTTACAGATTTGGAACGACTTGAGGGTGAGTAAATAATAGCAAAACTTTAATTTTTGCAATTAACGTTGCCTTTAATTATTTTTTATTTTTTTTATTTTTGGTGAATATATGAATTTTCTTGTATGAATATTAATTTTATATAATGTAGACTATTTATTTATATTATATTGTACGGTTTAATTAATGTTATATTAATATTTTAGTACTATTTACTATTTTCTTGCTTGACTGTCTATAGTACTTGTAACATGTATCTTTTACCAGTATATGTAAATCCTTTATGCAAATATTTATTTTATTATTTTATTTTTTTCATCCTAATGAAACTCTAAAAAGCATGGTCACACATGCACAAACAAGTCCTCACTGTTTCCTCAGGGCTAAATGAGCCTATTGTCTCATGGCAGCCAGACCCTAATCTCTGCAGCTATTCCTGTCATGGCCGACAATTTGATAGTTTTTCACACTTGAGTTTTGCCAAGGGTTTGTATTTCTGCTGTCTGTGAGCCAGCTGCACTTTACAACCAATATCAAGTCTCCCTACAGACAAGCTACTGTAAGTTTGAGAGCCATGTACACTTTATCAGTAGCAATTCCACTGCGGCCTCCTGTGTTTAGGGTAATGATTTAGTAGGGAGGATAAGCCTTTATAAAAAAATCAGATCATCATTAAAGTGCCCCTATTATGCCTTTTCAAATATGATCTTTCCTGCAGTGTGTCATATAACTGTCTTTGAACATAAACCATCTGCAAAGCTGTCGGCGTGACAGTGCACGATAAATACATTTTTTTCCTATCAAAAAAAAAAAGAGTCTGCTCACATTCGTCTAAACGAGCCTAAGTACCTTATTTGCATAAAATCCCCCCACTTTCTACATCGCGGATTACATAATGTCAAGACGACGCTGTACCCTGCACTGTCATTCAGTTATGGCGATGGGCGTTTCGTTTTCCAACACATGCTGTAGCGGTAGACCAATCAAAAAGGACTGCGCAATCTGACCAATCACAGCAGTGATGGCTCACAGAGAGGAGGGGTTTAAACAGACTGAGTATTCAAACTGCTTCACACGAGTCATATACGAATCATTAAGAAATGGGGTAAAATTAAATCTATTTTTGGACAAAACTAAAGTGTTTTTTGACCTTGCAGACATGTAAACCTGTTTTAAGAGACTCATAAAGCAATATTAGCAACCTTTAAAATGGCATAATAGGGGCACTTTAAATAAATACATAAATAAAAATAATTCATTTTATATTTTAGGATTTAGGTCTAGTCCATGGGTAACACAATAAAATCTATATGTGAATGTATTTAAAGTAGAAAAAAGAAGCTATAAAGCCAAAGCAAAAGTTACTATGATGTTTGATTACTGAAATTAATTGAAAGGGACACACAGATAGACAGACAGTCTGTTTATTATTGCATGCATTAAATAGTGCGTAAGGTGAAGCTACCTATGCACTTTTCTATGAAATTGTGTAGTATGAATATTGTTTTTAGTGTGTTCACAATAAAACTTCCAAAAGAAAAAGTACACTTTTAATACCCGGATGATACACTACTAATACGTGAAAATATGTCTGTAATGTTGGACACTTCATGCACTCAACTATCTCTCTCCAAATATGATAGACAAAATAACTTTATGTAATTCACACACTACATGGTTGAGTACACAGTGTATAAGTGTATGGTGTGTCATTTGGGACACAGCTATACACTAAGTAATAATTAACAAACTTGTGCTACTGTACATTCATTCCAGTTGCTCCAGTTGATTTGTGGTTAAGCGCAATTCATAAACAACACACATATATGGTATACGTGTAACATCCATAAATGCATATTTTTCTGTTCTTTAATGCATTTGATTTTTTTTTTTTTGTCTTTTTAAAATGATTTTTCTTTTTCACATATTCATTAAAATTTGCCTTTGCACTTATGCTTTTTTACAGTCATTTATTTAAATTTCATGTGAATATGAATGAGATTTTATTATGTTAACACTACTATGTTGTAAGTTTGCACGCAAAAAAAGAAGAAAAAGAAATCATTGCATCACTGAATGTTCTACACAAGTTGCTGCATACAGATTAGGAAATCCTTGCCTCATAAATGTGAGCAGTAATGTACTCATATACAATTTCACTGATTTCTGAATGAGACATTTTTGTAGTTTATCTTTTAACAGTTTTTACTTTGGTGCTGCGGAGGAAGTTTTGAGTTCAGTTACGTGTGTTCATAGTACAATAAACTCTAATTTCAAAGAATGTCCTATGATATAACCCCTTTAAAGTGAAGGAATAGGAGGTTATGGGGTACAGGGGGTCCAAAGTTACAGTGTTGTTATTTTAGAGTGTTATGTGCTGAACTATGAGTAGTACAGAACAAATATTAATCTATGTGCAGACTTTGTTCCCTGTTTTCTGGAGCAGGCCCAAAAGCCCTGTCTAGCCTGCATATGTCTTTGTATTTGTGTTTGTGTGTGTGTGTGTGTGTGTGTGTGCATTTATGCTGATTTATTTCACAAACCCTCTCTCCGGTCTAGATGATCACCTCCTCCTTCTTTTGTCACTCATGTGTGAATGCAGAAGCCTTTGACCGGTGCTGACAGAACACATTTTTCTTCCTGCTTAATATGCACTCTCATACTTCATAACAAAAACTTCACCCAAGGCGAGAAATATCGGAGGACGTTGTTCACAGTTCAGTGTCATGATAATGTCACGTGGTGTCACGCTTAAGGCGAATTATCTGACGTTTCTTCGGTGTTGTAACACCTATGTGTGATGGGGACCGCATTGTGGCTAGATCACTCAAAACAAGTTGCTGAATCATTGTTTCCTTCATCGAACGTGCTTGAGCCACAGAATGATTTACATTCACCGTTGTGGTTTAGATTGTGGTGTAAGTGAAGTATAAGCATTCTGACCAACGGGAGGCAGTGTGGTTGATAGATATAGTTATTTAGCCATGAACATTTGTCTGTTAACCTGTTGATACGTATAATGTGTATATAATCAGTACTTATAACAGGTGTCGGGTTAATTTTGGTATGTTCTAGTTCTCAGAATTAGGTCAGGCACATAAACAAAAGTCTCTCATTGTCTCTGACTGGTTTTCATGAACAAAAGATATTTGTTATTTGCAATGAATTCTTTACAAGGTACATAGAGTTGGGTTGAGACCAGTAGTTATGGTACACGTTCTTCTCCTCGTGGGCAAAACACATTCTCAAGCAGGTGTTTTACAGGAAGCCTCAGCCTTGGTGTTAAATTTCAGAGTGTTTATGCTTTTCTTACAGCATTTCATTTCTCATGCCTCCCACGGGCAGGAGGAGGCCTGAAATGTCCTCTTCCGTTGTTTTCTTATTTTATTCTCTAGCAAAATGTCAATAATAACATCATTTCAGGTCCCGTTTTTATTCTTTTCTTTTCTTTTTATGCTATCACACTGCCACAAACATTTCACCGTTTTGCTGATAGTACAATCTGAAGATACCTTTATCTCACTGAATTTGTTTTCCTTTAGAATATCAGTTTTGTAGTTCATTGACGTCGGTGTTGTTCTGTAAGCTTCATCCAGTCTGATCACAGAGGAATAGAGTACAAGACACACTGATGCAACATTTAATCATTCATAGTAAACATAGTGAGCAAACATGAATTCTCACAAGCTCTCTAGAGCAAATCGATTCGTGCTGTAATCTTTGATTTCTGAGAACGAATGGAATATGCTGGAATAAGTGAGAGGTGATAGAGGTTGTTTTGAGTGCTCCTAAACATCTGAAATGCAACTCAAGACATTCGCTTGAACGCTGTCTTGACTTTAATCCGAGGACCGTTTTAAGATGGACAAATACACGCAGACAGACGCAGACAGCCCTAAAGCTGCGACTTATTAATCTGGCTCGATTATAAGATGCTCTTTATCCCTTCCAATCCTGACCCCATTACACAAACACTGTTTACAGTAGCTGTATGGAATGTCAAAGAATCTCATATTTCATTTGTTTGCATTGCATTTAGCATTTGCATTTAACAACATTTTGTACTAGATAATGTAAATGACAATATAATCAATGAGTATATGTTAATCATTAAGGGATCGTTGCATCAGCACTAGTAATAGGTTCTGATATGTTGTATTTATTTATTTATTTTACTTCATAACAGAGAAGGATTATAGCTCAGATTAATTTTATATTTCATTAGGAAGAGCTTGGCCACAGATGTCTTCAGATCTCCTCAGCTGTATTCTGGGTCATTGTGACCACGAGCTGAAAATTAATACTGATAAAGTGACCCTGTATTTGCCCCCTGAACCATTCCTTTCCCAAACATAATTTTTTTCCCTCATAGTAGGAATGTAAGCAGTGAACAATGAAATGAAATAAAACCAAAATCACTGCTGTTCTCTGACAAAGTAAAATGTGAAGAAATTAATACAGCCATAAATATTATTATGTTATATTTACAGTATTATTAATATCAAAATTAGTCATATTTATTATTTGAATATTCAGTAGTAGTAATAATTATTATTATAATGTTATTAACATATATATATATATATATATACACATTACATTTTTATTAATATAGTCATATTAATATAATAATTACTTACTCAATAATGTGTGTCTGGAAAAGACTTGTAACTAGGGTGTTGTGTCAGCATATAACATAAATTTCTAAGTGTGTCACTTTACTGCTCTCAGCTTATGAATGATTTCAGCACTATAGACTTAGCAGTGGGTCACAGAGTGATAAATCACTCAAATACACACACATGTACTCATACAGACTCATGCGTAGACAGCGGAGCAGTTATGAGGATGATTCTTGCAACTTAATATGGTTTAGGCTTGTTAAAAGCAACCTCTCATAAATCAACAATCCAAGGCTGTTTTTGTTTTCTCTCTGTGATATTATAAGGAAGAAGCAAGAGGGAAAGCTTTACAGACAGAAACTCCTGAGTCATCATTCTGATTGGAGAGGTTCATGTTTAGTCATTCTTATTATGGGTTAGAGAAACAGTATTTTAGATGAGTATCTTAAAGAAACAGTCTTGTTGGCTTGTTAAGTGTTGAAATACTTGTACTCAGCCTTGAGCAAAAAAAAAACAAAACATGGTACATTTCTCTAAGCTGTGTCACAATATTTTTCAATCATTGACCAATTTTAAGAACATTATGAGCACTTGTTGCAAAGTCTGGGAAGCTCACAGAACAATATTTTGAAGTAGATAGAGATTTTCACACAGTCGCTTTCTCTCTTTCTCAGAGGGCACTTCAGCTGTGTGGGCTGGGGTGATGTGTGCACTTTACAAACCATTGTAACAAATACATTAGTATGCTTACATAACCATTAGTCTGACAGCATACTGTTTGACTATATATATGTTCATTGTGCTTGTATGTGTGTGCTTACATGCATATAAATATGCGTGTGTTACCGGTTCTCTTCAGCGAGGGTTATTAGTGATGACATAGTAGTGAGTCACCCTGCCCTCCCTAGTGTGAGTAACAGCAAGCGTCAGTTACAGGAATGCGGACATGCACACACACACGCATGCACACACAAACACACAAGGAGAGTAGAGAACCCACGCTTGTTCATACGTTCTCATTACTGAATCACTCAGCAGTATTTAACAGCAACAGCTCCAGCCACTTGTAATATAAACTTCCTGAGACATAAAAAAAAAAGAAAGAAAAGAAGACAAGGATGAGAGATTTTTAGCAAAAAAATAATGTATAGTTCCAGATGAAGGATAAATACACTGTTATTTGCTTGGATCAAAGGAACCATGAGAAGAAGAAAAAAAAACTATATAACTATTCTGAACAAATTATTAAAAAAGATGTGTCATTCAGTCTAGCACAAGATGTTAATATAAAGTGACTGAAGAGATTGTTATATGTAAATTACATTTTAATATTGTTTCCTGAGATGATAGACTATTACTTCAGTCTTTAGTGTCATGTATGGTGTTTAATAAAAAAATGTATGCAATCTTGAAAAAAATTTATAATATGATTGATTTCTTAAAAATTGTGTTTGTCTGTATTTGTGTGTATATATACACATATATGTATAAACTGCCCCCACTAATATATTTTTAGCACTTCAAATCTGTAAAAATGTCACCAAACTCTGTGTAATGTGTAATCTCCGTAGTCAGATTAGCTCAGTGTGCATGTCTAGTGAAGCAGTATCAAAATAACTCATAGTGATCGCTCACAGAACAAAGACTGGCATTGTGCTACCGTGAAGAGAAGGCAGTTCACATACTTCCTGTTACTGACGGCCTTGGCATGACCAATATTTACAGAAATGTTATGGGTTAGACAGCACACAATTGAACTTGTCATAACACAACTCATCCAAGAAAAAGATGGGAGGAGAGGTGAGAGGATGATGTCAGCTGGCAGAGAGAGAGGGGGAGAGGAGGTAAACAGCTGTTATGCTTGGACAGTCAGTCTCCTCTCGTTTGTGTGTGTGTGTGCCTCTTTTCTTTAATGTTCCTTTGTAGAGCAAAAGATCTGAGTTTAATGGGTCAGAACTTCATGGTTTATGACGATGCATTTCTGTACTACTATTAATCTGTCAATTGAATCTTCAACTCTTTGAAGTTGATCTGCTTTTTGAAACATTGCCTTGTTATATTACAAATTTGAATTATTGTGGGGTTGTAAGTTTGAAACCTTATCCTGGTGTGTGTCTGTGTCTGGGAGGAAGGAAGAGCAGGGTTGACCCTTTGCTCTGTGGATAAAAGGTTGTTTGGACTTTCAAAGAGACTAACCTAGCCTGACAATGTAAAAGAAATGACAGAAAGAGCAGTGTTTCTTAGTGAGTGTGTGTACATCAGTGGAGTTTGGAGGAAAAGAGAAGAGGGAGAGTGAGTTAACGCTGACAGAAACAATTCAAATGCTCTGTTTGGTCCAGCTAGCATGTTGTCAAAAAGTATGTTCCTGTTCAGTCCTAAGGTCAATCCTTAGGTAAGCCTATGCTTATTGCATCATACTGAGATTCTGAAATATAATGTAATTACAAGGTGAAAGGTTAACGGTTATTATTTGCTAATAATATCCACTTCCGTGTGCTTCCTATATGTTTAGATAAGTTAAAGTCTTTGAGGGACTGTGTGAGTAAAGTTCTTGAGAGAGCAATAACATGTTTTCTTTCTCTTCTTCGTCTTTTTTTCTGGAGAGGGGGAGGTTTTGAGTCTTTATATTTTTTTCTTCCTTCTTTCCTCCTCCTTTTCTAAAAAGCCAGTTGTCAGTGCATCATATAAAAGAAGATATACAAGCGATTCACATGCTAATGCTGGGACTGGTTTAAAAGAGGACGCAGAGGAGAAGAGGGGAAAAGTGCTATTGATGGAGAAATGGGGGGAGGAGGGAGGGAGCTGTGCAGAGCAAGAGAGGGCAGAGCAATGGGAGGAGGAGTATGAGTTTGCTGCTGTAGAGACAGAGAGGTATTTGTGTGTGTGAGCATTTGACGCAGGCCTCTATGTATCAGCACTACAGAATAATACCATAAAAAGAAGCCTTACCTCATCTGCCTGGTACAGCCAGCACATAAATAAAGAGAGAGAACAATACCGTCAGTTCTGGCCTGCCCCTCAGCTGTGCCACTGTACCCACACTGCAAGCAGATTAATACTCTACTTAATTTCATACCGGGAGGGAAGAAAGCGGGAGAGACAGGAAAAAAAGCTTGGTTAAGTTGCCGTTTGCAGCATGTTGTTACTTGTTAAAACACAGATATTTGTTGTGCTTTGGTATTGGTCAGAAAGGGTAACCTCTGCAACCTTTGCATTTTAAATGTACCATTTTAGTTGGTCTAAAGCTTTACATTCAATAAATAAATAATACTAGCACTAATACTTTATTTGCAATTCCTCTTTTTGAGATGTTATGCACACACTGAAATTGTATCTGTTTTGTATGAAGTAATTTTGACAGACCTAGAAATTATTGTAGCTCAGGTTCATCCAACTTGGACTGCATTAGAAGTGGTTTAATCATTCAGATACTAAAATTAAACAGTGTTTCATGTATAACTGGACAGTTGTACAAAAAACTGTCTATTTGATTTCTGCTTACTTTGGTTTGTTGTTACTTCCCTGCAATATCAGTCATTTGGACTCCTCTCTGTCTTTAAACCCAGCAGTAGGTTATTTTAGGTTATTCCCCAGATAATTCAAATATTTATAAAATTATAGATATTTAATTTAAGATAGATATTTAAGATATTTCATCAGGTATTTTTATGAGTTTTAATTCACCATTCGGAATACAAACACTTAAAAGTGGCCATAAATGTATCACTGTTGGGTAATTTACCTCAAATACTGTTTTGACTGAACTTCCCCTTTAAGTACATCAAGTAGTTTGAAGTTTCTTAAGACCACAGTGCTAGAGTGACATTTGAATATGCCCTTAGAGATTGTGAGGAGCTCCTACATACACCACTGGCCATCATTTATTTGATAATGGATTTGAAAGTAGAATTGCTAGTATTTGTCACAACTATAAACCTACAGTTACTCAGAGACAGTGTTGTTCAAGTTACTTCCAAACTGTAATACATTATATATTACTTGTAACTGTTATTTAAAATTAATTCCTTATGTTACAATATTACTTTTTCAAAATTGTAATGCGTTACATGACTTCTGTATTACTTTTGAGTTACTTTCACTAAAATAACTACAGAGAGCGTGCCGTCAGCGCAGCTGCATTCAAATACATGCAATAGACAAAAGCTTGTCACAGCATCAGCAAAAGTAAACTAATTACCAAGAATTTGTCAGAGGAAAATAGTAGGAAGATAATTAAATTATTTTGTGTTTTCTGAGTTTGTGTCACAAAGATACATTTCGTGACTAACCAGCTCCTCTGATGTATCTTCTGTCATCTTTATGGATTGAAATTATAATAAAAAGCGAAAAGTAATTTATTACTTTAATGCATTACTTTTGTAACGCATTACTCCCAACACTGCTCGGGGGGGTAAACAACCAAAAGAAATGCGTTGTTGTTTCTCCTGAAATTTAGTCACAAACAAATAAGATTATGCTAAATGCGTGAACGTTTCCCTCTAAACACGTTAAAAAAAATCCCCTGTAAGGATTTTGTTACTATTACAAAGAATCGAATGCAAGAACCAGGTTTTGCACTGAACAATAGCAGCATCATCGTATTCATTTTAAGAGCTTTGACTGCTTGACTATTTTGTTTTGTAAAATACAAGTATAATTTTTCCAGTAACTTATTGTAACTTAATCATATTGTATGCATCTAACTATAAATTGTAGTAGCTTTGTATAATTGTTTTTAGATTTGTTGTTGTTGTTTGTTTTGTTTTTGAATCTCAGGTACAGTATGTTACCAGTCTTAAGCTTCTTAACCTTCTTAAAATTCTGTCATCCTTTACTCACCATCGAGTAGTTTTATATGAATGCCGAGCAAAGAAAGATATTTTGGAGAAAGTTTGTAACCAGGTTGTTTTTGGGTCAGCATTGACAGGTTTAGATCTACAGTACTTGAGGATGAGTAAATCATGACAGATTTTTTTTTTTTTTTTTTTTTTTTTGGTGAACTATTCCTTTCAGTAAGACTTCCTGTGTATTTCATCTGCCATATTTTTTTACCAAAATAACTTTTATTTGATGGTAGTGCACAGTAATAATAATTAATCAAAATCATACCATATCCCATATGAGAGCATCCAGCCTGTAAACCACAGAAAGCAGCTTAATATTGTACCACTTGGTGACTGGTACAGGTTTATGCTCTGATGTTTTTCTTCATATCATTGAGTTTCTGAAGTGAAACATGACAAAAAGCCCAGATGAGACCTCCAGCCTCATTTTTCTTTTCTTTTTCTTTTTTTGGTACAACACAAGTTTTCCAACCATACCATTTAGTTTCATTGTTTAGAATAAAAACATTTGGAATGACTTTAGGATGTAGTAAATGATTGCAGAATTTTTATGTTTGGGTGAACTATCCCTTTAAAACAACAAATAATGACAATGGGAAACTGATTAATTATTATCAACATTTAGTGTTTTGTCAATGAAGCTCACCTAAAACAAGACAAGCGAGAATGAGGTCTGTAGCAGTGTACTGATGTTAGTGTATAAACATGTAGATATTTTGGTGGCAATGTCACGTGAACCAAGAATGATGAAAAGTGACTCTATTATTCTGTTCAGCTTTCTCTCTAATTTTCTCTTTTTCTTTCTCTCTGTCTCTCTATTTCTGCTTTCTCTGCCCTCATTCACCCTAAAATTCATTCTTCATTCTCTTTCATTTACTTGAGTATTCAATTACATTTCTCCAGCTTCTCTCTGAAAAACATTCTTTCCTCTTTTTTTCGCACACACATACACACACTTATTCTGTCTTTCTTCAGGTGATGGGTCCAGTGTGTGGCCTGAGCCTTTCAAAGTAATTAACCCTCTCACATTCCTATTTCCTTCTCTCTCTCTCTCTCTCTCTCTCTCTCTCTCTCTCTCTCTCTCTCTCTCTTTGATCCTGTGAGCGGCTGCTGCAGGCTTCATTAAGTTGAGGTTCCTTTGTGTGGGACGCTGAGAGCTGCTTCACATCCTTCCTGTTTGCTCTGGTCATCATGTATCACAGAGTTGACATCCCAGAGAGAGAGAGCAAAACCGCCCAACAGTATAGGACACACGCACATGCTCACACACCCCATGGCACACACACATGGCGGCTGCAACAAAACTTTCAATGCATATTTTTTTGTACTTTGGTGTATAATTTAATGCCGGCATTAGGGCAAAAATTAGTTAAATGAAAATGACAAGTCTATATATATATTTAGACTTTTATATATATATATATATATATATATATATATATATATATATATGTATGTATGCAAATCCATAATTTCATGCTTTGTTCATTCACACTAGTATAAGCATCTCTTCAGACAATCCCTCTAATTATGTAGGGATGTTTGTATGTAGTCGTTTTGTAGTTCTGAATGGGTGAGTTTTTGTCAAGAGGTTGCCTTCAGTAGTTGGGACACACAGGCTTTTGTGTTGCCGTGTGTCTGTTGCTAGGTGCCAGGGGGCAGGATGTTTCTCCCCTTTCCCTAATGAGCGTGGAGTGCTTCTCACTGGACACAGGCCAGCTTCTGCTGCACACCTGGGGAAACCCGGACACGCCGCTCACCGCTAGGCTGAGCTCAGCTAATACTGTACCTCTGTATTAAGTCTTAACACTCAACACCTCTCACTGGAGCCTGAATAAAGATATCACACAGGCCACCTCTAATGGACATGCAAGGTGTTTAGGACCAAATGAACCCCAGAATTCACTAACACTTCCTATTTATTGTATTTTGCAATAGATTTTCCTCTACCCCACCGGTAAATAGTTTGGGGTCACAACAGAAAGTTCTATTTATCATAGAATACTGGAAAACGCAAAACAGTTTGTGAAGTGTTTCATTTCTGATAATAAGTAATGATTCTTGAGCTCATATTAGAATATTAGAATGATTTCTGTGGCTCCTGAAATTTCAGCTTCGCCATCAAAGGAATAATTTTACAATACATTTAAAAATATTTTAAAATTGAATGTATTATTTCTAAAATATATTTGTGCATAACAGATTTTAAAACATTGAAAGGCGCTTTACATGTAGGACACTGAGGTTTTTGGTGACGTTTTTATACTTTTGAAGCTGATCAACCTGGGAAACCAGTTGACCGAGCAGCTAAGCTAGATTAAACCAGTATGAACCCTCTTACAGTGGTTTAGTTGCTGTACAATGCTTCATGCTCACACATGTATTACATTAGAGAATATCATATTTTGCAATTCAATTATGAGTTGCTGTTTTCCCATAGTTCCACTAAATGAATTGTTTCTTTCTTTTTCATCCTAGATTACCATTTGCCATTGGGAATTTATCCAATTCTACATTATAGTGTTATGTGTATTATGTCTCTTGTGCCCCTGCACCTGTGTGTGTGTGTGTGTTCAGATGTACCATAATGAGCTTTGATGTTCCAGCTCCACCGTCTGCCGAGTTTTTTTTCCCCTCCATCTAAATATGAGCTAGTAAATTATCTACTATTCTCATCGGAACATCTCCCATTAAATCAGCACACATTGTAATCTTTGTGTGTGTGTGTGTGTTTTCTCACACTCCTTTGCTGTCATATAGAGAGGATACCCCACTAATCATACACCCCCGATCTCACAACCTCCCCAAAAAACACACAGACGCGCACGCTCTCCCAGTAACACAAGGTGTGGGTCGACACCTCACAATTACTCGCTCTGTGTTTGCCGAGAGGAGGTTTGTGATTCGCACTAACCCTTGTACAGGAGCCTGAGCTCAAATTACAGCCTTGGCCTCTGCGCTGGGAACTTTATTTACTCTGCCACCTTTTCTTTTCTTTCTCCGTCAGTGACAGTCGACAACAAAACCTAATTAGAGCTTTCAGCCCAACGCCCATTAACAGCAACCCGATCCCTCCGCAGCGCAGAAAAGACGAGGAAAATAATTATGACATTCCTGGTATTAAATCAATGGTTATGTCTTTATCTCCACCGTGGAAATATGATTTGCTGTGGTACAAATTGTGGGACCTGCTCTCTGTTTGCTCGCACTTAATTACAGCCGTGGTATTTACAGGAAGTCATTTTGTTCAAAGGCTTTTTGCCAATAGAAGCAGCATGTCTTTAGCTCCTGTAAGAGACCGCCACTGGCCAACATGCTGTGTACCCTGTACCAGCGAGGAAAAGATGCATGTGCGTAAAGCGCACTCATCATTAGGGTCACATTGAGGCGTAAAGAGGTGTGAGCAAAAACAAGTAAAAAGCCTAGATCGAATGAACTGGAGAAAATGTGCACACACATTATGGCCGTATGTGTGTACACATGTCGTGACTGTGAGTTTCAAGGAACACAAGCTTCTCCTGGCTGATTTAGTGACTCAAGTATGAATCAACCATCATAGGAAAATATGCAAAGTTCTACTAAATATCAAAGTGCATTATCCCATGACATGCTTTCATGCATAATCGACGTGTTACTTTCCAGATGCTTTTTATCTAACCTGATGAGTGCGAACGGACAGGCCAAACCCCCGAAGCAAACCCGAGTTGGGTTTTTGGCTCCGGGACACAATGGGAATAAAGCTGGATTGTGGTTCCCTGTTCCTGGGTCATCCCTGCTGGGAACCAAACCTGCAATCTTTGCGTTACCCATCCTGATCTCCACCGATTCGGATTACAGTACTTTATTCATTTGTAATTCGCAAAATGTTAACCACATTTATATCAAACAACCTGGCAGGCACTGTGGCCCACTTACATTGTAAACTAGTAAATCTGGATCCGTTTATATAGCTGTTTTCACACAGGGTATGAGTTGTGTATCAGACATTGTTATTCATTATGGTTAAGCTCTTCCTTTCCACTTATGCTGATCCAATTTAAACCTGTCTCGACTGCACGCTGGATAAGGCAGAGAGCCTCTCTCTTCTTCACTGCAGGTAAAGGGCATGTCAAGGAACTATGATTACATTTGAAAGTGTGTGTGTTATTAAAGTTTGAATCTGTGAGTGTGTGTGGTGTTAGTCAGGCAAGTGCTAAAGTGTCTGAGAACATGTTGGGGGCAAAGGTGAGATGGGCTAATCTGCTAATCCAATTGAGCGGCTGTGTACAATTCACATGATCCTATTCCCTGAGACTCAAACATGCATACGTTTTAAAATATGAACAGGCCGAGTCGCGCCAAAGCACGCAATCGTACTTGCATTAACTAAGCATATGAACTTTGACACAGTCTCTCCATCGCTCTTCCTCTGTCATGTGTATGTCTAGCCCTTGTGACATGCCATCGTTTGATGTCTCTGTGAGCGGATTATCAAAGGTGACTCCTGCAACCCGGGAGAATTCCGTCCCATAATTGGCAGAATTTATTAACCAATTAAGAGCATCACCGGAGTTATTTCTGCTGCTATTATTGGCCCCTGTGATCCGATCAGCTCAGAACATCGCAGACTCAATCTGTCTACATCCGGCATAATAACAAGACATCTCGCCACTCAATGACAGCTCAATTTAGCTCAGTTGTGCCCAGCCTCAGCAGATTATGTTAGACATAATTCTGTAGGTTTATGAATCTGTGCAGTTCATCGTTCATATCTGTGCAGCACATCTGGGGGAACAACAAGAGGCTGTTCACAATCACATCCCCTATCCCATTCCCAAGCTGCACCTCACCCCCAGGCTTAGTGTATACATGTGTGTATGGTTATGTGTGTGTGTCTGGATAATTACAGGAGGAGAGGGTTGCTCTTCCATGACGCAATGCGCTTCATTAGGATTGCAGAATTTAGTCATATTCATGAATATTTCCTCTTTTCGTGTAATTTTATATTTTTTTCTGCATGACATTTTTTGTAATACTTTAAAACTTAAAATGAAAACACTAATGATTTATTTACTTATATTATAATACATCATTTAATTTAATACGTATTATAATCATTATTCAATATATATGTAAAATAGTATTTAAATTCATTTATAAATTATTGTGTTTATGCGTAAATTATACGTTGTGTCTATTGTTGAAATATTAGTGCATGCTAACAAAATGGGAAATAAATCAATTGTATGATTTTTTTAAAATTTTTTATTATTGTTATTTATATATATATATATATATTTTTTTTATTTGTTGGATTTTTTTGTTTTAATTAGGATATGGCAGTATTGTTTTATTTTATTTTATTTATTTATTTATTTTTGTGGGTACAGGAAGTAAAGTGGGAGAGAAAGAGGGTGAACAGGATCAGGAAATGTCTTGTAAGCTGGGAGTCAAACTCAAGTACACCTAGGACAATATTATATAATGGCTCACTGCACTTTATTTATTTTTACATTTTTTCAGTTTTCAATTTATTTTTACATTTTTTTTAAAGCGTTGTTTGACGGGTTAGATGTATGTTGTCACAAAGTTGTCAAGCTGTCAAGTTCGAACACCACTAGTGTACATATCAAAGCTTTTTGGGTGCCGTTTAGTGTTGTCTTGTTTCACAAGGACCACCTAAAACAGATTTCAGGGTGCTAATTTCAGGTCTAACCAGGAATTTTGTCAAACACTTTACAGATAATAGCAGGAAGTGACGGCATAGAGAGATTGAACCAATTGCTTTTGCAACACCCCGCCTTGGGTTTTTGGGTGGCTCTGAAATTGACAGACACCTCTGTGTGAGTATGGACAATGAAGCAGCGCCAAAGACAAATATACATCAGAGAGAGACAGATAGGTATCAAGAGAGAAAGAGAGCAAGAGAAGGGTGAGAATCTGCAGAGGCAATATTTGACTTGGCCAGATGGCCGCTGCATGCAGACCAATCACATCTGTAGCTATTTAGTTTGCCTGCGAGCCACCATGTTGATGAGTGTGTGTGTGTCTGTGTGTGCAAGTGGGAAGGCTTTTTCTCCTGTTAGGTCATCAATGTGTGATTGGCACGACATGTCTAACCTCAACCAAGACAAGTACAGTATATGACATCAATGGTCAACAAGAGGGTATTGTATTTGAATGAACGTTCGCATTTCACAGTAGTCGAATAAGCATAAAATTTGATCATATTAGTGATTTTTAAATATAAAAACATGATGGATGACGTTCAAGCTGGCACGCAAGCTAAATATATGAATCGGAAGTCGTAAAGTCTGTCTTTCTCTCTCTCTCTTGCTGTCTCATGGTGTGGTCTGTTGCATCACAACCCATCCCCACTACGTTCAGAAGCTCTGCTTTCTCAGCTGTTTAATATAAATTCTCAGTGAATATCTTTGTCCAGATGGTTTATTTTTACAAACAATACACACAGCCCACATTCCAGTACAGCACCCCTCCACTGTCAGACTACTCAAGCACACAGCCCTAGAAAAAGAGACATGAGGGTACATTCGAGGACGGATGCAGGATGAACAACAGATGGTTAGCTTACACAATAAAAAAGATATATGCACTTGTACAGGTACAGATACATGACACACACATTCATATTCAGAGAGGGTATGTGGGCAGATACATTAAGGGAGAGTGTGTGTGTGTGTGTGTGTGTGATGGCTGGATGTTTCAAGATGACAAAGTTCTATTTGTCATCGCTCAGCAAGTCTTTACATGAAACCATATGACAGTTGTTTAGTTTTATTAATGCCACTGACATCACCCTTAAAAATCTCTTCTGTTGTTACAAACGATTGGCAAAAACCTCTCGCAGACAGAGACACACACATACACACATCCTTGGTTTCCTGCCGGCCTCTATAGACCCATTCACTCCTCTCAAGACAAAAGAAGCCCCTCCAGAGAGAAAAAAGAGGCAGGGGTATTTGGCCGGGATTACAGCCCAGTAAGAGAGCTCAGCCTGGGCTTGCAAACGCCCCTCAGCCCTCCCCTCGCCTGGAGCTCACTGAAGCGAGGGAGAAGTGAAAGAGAGAGAGACTGGAAGGACGAGGTAAAATCATCAGATGTAGGAGAAATATACAGACATGGATTAAACTCAGATTACAGAGTAGATCTTTTTCTTTCAAATTTCTTACCACTTTACTGATGGACTGGGTCCTTGCAAAACTCCATGAAGTAACTGCAAGAATGACGAAAAACAGCTTCCATGTTTTTATGAAGTATTAGTTTTACAGATTTACTATGAAGTATAAATCTGTAATACTTATATATAAATAATAAATACAATTCTTCTTTTTTTTTTTTTTTGACAACCTTTTTTTAACATGTCTTGGTCTGTTTTAAAATCATTTTTAATATTACCCCCTGTTGTCCTTCCGTGGGTTGTGTTGTATATTGAGCAAGGGCCAGACATCTGAACATCCAAAGAAAGAAATCATAATCACCAGCTTTGTCTTATTAAAGGCATAGTAAATCATTAGCCTGATCTAACAGCAATTCATACATATTTTACAAGGTGGCTAATTCATACCAATTCTTGCAATATTTGCTAAATTGTACATATTTATCGAGTTGGCAATTCATATGAATTGCCCCTGCAACTAAACCTACTAAACCGGCACTGGGGTTTTGGACAAATCATACTAAATCATACGAATGAGGTTGTACGATTTTGTAAAATTTAGCCATCTTGTAAAATGCATTTGAATTTGTTGTGAGACTGTGTTGAAAAGAATGAACAAACTCTTTACTTAACCATGATAATAGGAAGAAAGTTAAGACAGATGTTGATTTTAAATGTTTTCTTTATTATAAAAATGTGTCCAATATCTTGTGACTTTGTCTTCTCAAGTAAGTTATTTTTAGTTGCCATGTTGGATGTCACCTATGTCAAGAAGAGCAGGGCGTCTAACCCCAGTTTTGTTAAAATAAATCCAAGTTGCTTTGTTTAAAAATGTCTTCTAAATGAACTTCTGTTTTTAACTGTACTATTCTGAACTCTTCTGTCCCCCACCCCCTGCTCTTTTCCTCATTTAACTGTAGTGGAAGTCTCTCTCTGACAGGTGCATAAAGGCAGGAATCACCAGTGCTAATGAAGCGTATGAAAAAACTGAATGAAAAAGTTCCACAGTTCCATTTAGAACATAGCTGCCATTCCAGAGGTGAGGTCATCAACCTGAGACCACCGTCATTGAAGTTACAGGGATTTCAGTTCCCAGGGGAACCGAAGACAGTGGCAGAAAAAGCTATTGAGCTCACAAAGTATCCAATAACATCAGAGATATTTGTCATGAGAAAGACAAGGGCATGAGACCGGAGAATATGAGTTCTCAACATCTGCGGCCTGCTGAGCGAGACTGCAGATGTTTATGGGTTTCTGATAAAGGTGCAGATGATTTTTGACTTAGTGGCTGCAGTCAATCCTGGATGCTGCTGTCAAATGTCTCTCAAATGTTCCTCTGTCAATCTTTCTCTGAGGTAAAGGAGGAGTTGGTAACACTTAAGTACACTCTTAGAAATAAAGGTTCTGTACTGGCATGGTTCTGTGAAGGACCTGTAACGTTTGTGGAAGTTTCTCATTCCACAATAAGTTATTTAAATTGAAAGAGGGTTACTTTTTTCAAAGAAAAGTTATTTTAAGAACTATTCACTGAAAGGTTTATTTGGGATCCCCCCCGAAAAAAAAGGATTACTCCACGGCTTCACTTTGAGAATCTCATTTAGAAACGTACATTTTTTAAGAGTGTGACATTCAATTTATATACAGCAATTTCATCCAAACTAAGATCTACAGCATTTATTCACCAAGATTCATGCAAATTTTTAAATACATAAATCTATAAATGACTTGTACATTATAAAACTAATAATTCTTTTACTTTTTTACATCAGCTTTTGATTTAAAAAGTGTTAATGATATATTAATGTTACTAATGTTTTAAATGTAAAATGACAACTTATTTATGACCCTATATCACAAAATCAGTCATAAAGGTCAGTTTTTTAGAAAATGAGAATTATGACACATTTTGGCATAAAAGAGAAATGAACAATTGTAACCAATAAAATGCATTTTTGCATATTTGGAGAAATATACATGTGCAACCTTTGGTAAAAAGTTTGTAGAGAAAAACTATTTTAGAAATTAATGAAAATCTAGATTATGAAATGCTGCAAAAGTACTGTTTATTATTAGTGCATAAAGCCTGATATATTAACGAATGTTAACAAATTAAACAGTTACCATAAAGCTCTAATCAGAGCTTCTTAAATTCATACACGCACACGCCACATTACCCACTTAACACTCCTGCACCACCCACTCACACTCCCTGGAGCCTCTCCCAGAGTTTGCCCCCAGAGGCTGATGTCTGGCCCCAGTACGGAGCTCCTTAGCCAGGCTTGGCTCTTAACGCCACTCCCTGGCTGCAGTGGCGGGATGGTGCGCGGACGCCAGCGAAGCGGCAGCAGCCAGCCGGGCCCGTGTGATCCCAGTAATTGATGCCTTGCTCTGGGGATATATTTAATCACTACTACAAGCCTCTCAGAGGAAGAAATGGCTTTGTAGAGACTCGCTGACTATGCCGAACCAACACGCGGGAATCAAAACTATGAAAAAGGGTGGAGGTACAAGCTACACCTTCCTTCTGCAAGCACAGTCTGCCACACACACATACACTCAGACCCAAACAACTCCCGCATGCCCATACATTGTTCACACACACACACACACACACACACAGAGAGACATATTCAGGCCAAAAAATCTGATTCCAGCTGCCCTAAAGCGGCCAGTTTTAGAGGCCTGTAATTATTAGCGCTTTAGATGTGGCTGGGTCGAGAAAAGCAGTAAATGAAGAGGAGAGGGGGTGCCAGCCCTAAAGCTGTGAGAAAACTGAAAACAAATGATCAAGCTCTCCTCTGCTCTCCTCACTCCCCCTCACCCCCCACATACTACATGTGGAAACATGTGCGGATGGAAGCGTGTGTGAATAATACGAGGACGATTGGAAGTCCTGGTCATTTCTGGGTGGATAAATCGACAGCTTTAGGGTGCATGGTTTTCTCAGGAGCTCAGAGACAAATTGCCAGCAGTGCAGGAGAGAGTTAGAGGAAGTGAGACGATAGGACAGGTGCAGTGGGATGTTACAGACACTGACACAGATAATTAGAAGAAGCTGTGAGCATATTTATACACTTTGTACAGTGATGTATTCAGGTTTGAAGGTGAAATTATCTCTATTACGTGTCTGTGTGTGTGAGAGAGATAGAGAGAGCAAGAGGAAGAGTTTATGAGTGTGTATGTGTGTGTGAGTCCGTGTCCGGATGACAGTACCTGGTCTAACACTAGTATGTGTGTCTGTTGTTCACTGTCTGGCCTGCCTGTCTGTAATCAAGTCTTTTAATGGTTCCAGCCAGTAATTGCACTGTATAGCCCCAAGATAGCAATCAAAGGACTCAAAGATGCTGGATTCTTCTCTCTCTCTCTCCTTCTCTCCATGTCTATCGTTCTGCCTCTCAATTTTTCGACGTAATTTTTTTGCAGACCATGTAACAAAAGCATCTTGGCATCTGTTTCTTAGTGTTTGAGGGGAAAAAAATCAATTCAAACTAAGCTAATGGCAAAATGGATATTTCTTTAAAGACTGGCCTGGCCCTCGACCCCTCCCTCTATCTTCTGAGCATTGTTTTCCTCTTATCTTTTCCCCATTACTAGCCCACACTAATGGCCCTTTTAAGTCTGTGGCCATCTGCATTTGCTAAAAAATTATGTCCTCTTCATCTTGAGTTAAACATAGCCACTTTAAGGTTAAGTCATAGGTTTGTTACGCAGCGCACTTTGTAAGTGGTGTGTAATTATTAAGTGCCCATGCTAACAGGTAACAGTATTCACACTGCCACTATAAGCATTGAAAAAGCACAGGTGAAAATAGTTTTTAAATGGTTTTAAAGTTTCTTATGCTCACCAAGGCTGAATTTAGGTAAATTAGGACAATTTTGCCTTTGAGATGAATGTAACCTATATTAAAATCCAGTAAAAACAATGTTTATGTAATTCAAAACAAGTGTTCCTTGTTTAATACATTTCTTAACATGTAATGAAAATGTAATTTTCTTCATTGGAGAATGTTTAAGAGGACAGCATTTATGGTTACTTTCTGATAATTTCAATGCTGAATAAAAGTACACATTTCTTTCAAAGAATAAATATAAATAAATAAATTAAATTAAATTAAAAAAAAATCGTAATCCCAAATGTTTGGTAGTGTATTTATAACAATTTGTAATGCCCACTAAACTGCCAATATAGGAAATACTTACGTAAGCCTTTTTCTGTTCTGGTGTAAAAAATATTGTTGATCGAGTGAAAAGCTGTATTGTCAAAGAAATGTTATTTTATTAAGGAAAAAGGTAGCTAATCTAATCTTGTAATGATTTGCTCACTTGTTCAGTTGATGCAGTTTACAACAACATCTCCACAAAATCTCCTTTAACTGTATCTCCACAATGCCTCAGTGAAAATAAACAACATAGAAGGACACCTGCAGATCAGCAGATGTTCCATCCGTTATCACTCCATTCCTGCTCTTCTTTCTAAGGCCTGTCTAGACACTGATGCGTTTCTCTTATTTTTAACTGTACATTAAAGCTTAAATAAATAAGAGTGATATTAATAGTGGAGTTTTGTTTATTTATTTGAGCAGTTTAATTGAAGAAAAATCCTCCAGGTTTTGCACATTCTTTGGTTTCACATAATCTTCTGCGTATTTGAACCCTTTCTAGTCCTGACTATAATTCTAAGATCAATTTCTTCACACACAAAATGACTCAAAACATTTTATTACGAAAGTTTGAAATTTCCACCAATGCTCAAGAAAGCAACACAATGCAGTAAGATTGGTGGGATGATTTTATCAGTTGTACTTATTTTTTCTTCTGAGAATATCTGAAGGGCTGTGTTAAATGAAAAACATATATGAAGTTTGAACAAAATAATTGTAATCTTTGTAAAAAGTCTTAATACATTATGTTCAGTAAAAAAAATAAAACAAATTTTCAAAATCATACAGCCATACAGGGTTCAAATATGTATATGTTGCTGGGAAACTAAATAATGTGCAGAAACAGAAGAATAATTTAAGAAGGTTTAACTATTTAGGAAAAAGAAAGGGCTTGTGAACAACACTATATGAATCAGGCGTATGCAATATTGGGAATCAAGCATGTGTTTTAAACTGGATAGTAAAAAAATAACAAAGTCAGATTTAATGTTGACTTGTACAGTATGTGTTTTGTAAAGTAGATTGTTTGAAGACTACAAAAACTTTAACAATCAGTTTTATTTTGTTGAAATATAAGATGTACTTAATCGTATGATGGCAGATGCACTCTATATAGCAGTCTGGTTCCCGTTTTTGTCATTTTTTCTGCCGAATCACAAATATTAATTTCAATTTGTAGTTCACAAAATAAATGATTCAAAGTGATGTTACATTCATTACTCCCAAAAGCTGCTTGTAATTTTAAAGAATGAATGTTCAAGGTTTATTGTCACATGTTTGAGTTCCATCCTCAGACATTTATAAACAGCATAGATACTTCTGAGAAACAGAAAGGAGTCAGTGTGTGGTTAATGTTCGTGGATTGTTTTGAAGTGTGCGAGTGCAGATTGATCCAGAGAGAGGTTGCAGTCTTGTTTTGTAAGGCCTGTGTGTGTGTGTGTGTGTGTGTTTGTCCATTACAGCGCAGCTGGTCGCTCTCTTTTTTTGCCCTGAACAAAATAATCACCACAGTCAGGTTAACACGACCCATGGAAAATGAAACACAGTGCAAATGAGAACACTTGTACTCTTTGCAGCGCTCTCGTCTCATCTCCTTTCCTAGGAGTTTCACTTTAGTGGTTTGAGGGATCGGGGGAAAGTGGGGGCATTCAGGAATATTTCAGTCACGTACATCGGATGCAGGAAACTGCCATTCTAAACCTTTTTCTTCTCACATATTTGTGATAGACAGCGCAGGTCACATTGTCACTCAAAGCAAGTTACTACGTCTTATGAAAAAAAAAAATATGCCTTTGTGGATTATTAGAAGCAATAGTTCAAGTTTTTCCACATGAAGGTCAAATGAGAAAAAGATAAGACTAGAAAATATTACTTATAATATACTTCCCAAAATATGGAAAAGGAGTTTTGATCATTAACTTCAGAAAGTCCATTTGAATATTATTTATGGTAACACTTTATTTTAAGGTATCTTTGTTAGACGTTACATGTACTTACTATTAATAAATAAAAAATAATTGCATGTATGTATCCCTAAACCAAACCATAACCCTAACCACATAGTGAGTACATAGTTAATAGTACTCAATACTTAAATATATTACACTACAACACCTTAAAATAAAGATTATTTATTTATTAAAGTGGTCTGTAAGTTTGCAGTTCTATAACCAAATATGTTATACAATTTTAAAATCCTGATTTGTGTTATTTAATTATTTTAGCAATAAATTACAAACTACTTAATTATTGCAATTAATTAATAATTATCAAACATTAATTAGAAAAGTGTAATACAAAAATGAAAATATTAAATAAATTAATAAATAAATAAATAAAGATATTTGGTAACTTCATTATGTGGGACACAGTTAAACACAGTTAAATTGAATTAAATGTTTTTCCTACAATAAAATAATAATAATAAAGTAATAATCTTTTAACTTAAATAAAATGTAATTATCTTGATTATCTGTTATTTTTACTCAATGCTAAAATCAGTTTTGAGTCTGGCTGCTCAGAGGTCAGTGCCCCCACTGACAGCCCCCAAAATCCACCTGTTTCTTCTCTTCTCTTATTCTTCATAAAAACTTTTATCTGGTTAATATAATCTCTCTGTCTCTTTCCAACTTTCCTCTCAAATTTATGAGGACAGGGGTTGCAAGTTGTAATAATATTTTGGTTGTTTCATGGAAAAGCCTGTGATGAATGCATAGGAGAGTTCAGGCATTGAGATTCTGAGCATGATACTGGCACCAAACAGCTTTATATGGCCAAGGGCCATTCGCAAAGGATGGAGAGGAATAATCAGAGGGAGAAAGCCGGGGGAAGTGGAGAAGAGGACCTAAAGGACAAGGGCTTTATTTAAACTGGCATTTTTTTGGTATTTAACATTCAAAAGAGAAACAACGTCATCAAGAGCAAACACAAAAAATAAGTATTGGAGATGTCAAAGTCTGGCATCTATTCACTTTTATGTATTTTTCATTTGCAAGGTGTTTAAATCATGTCCAGCTCTTCAAGAACACCTTGGGCCCTCTAATGACTCCAGACATCTCGTTCCATCTCTTCCTCTCTTTCATTTTCCTCTCAGTGCCTCGAAGGCTGTGTGCTGGTTCCTGTAGTATTAGGGCATGCAGACTCCCATTACTAAATTGTATAGTGTCATTTCCACCAGGGCTTATGATTAGAGGAAAGAGGGTCTTCGTGCGTCAGATAACATCAGGCAGGAGAGACAAGGGTGAGACCCCTGCCTGAAGGGGCTCTGTGTATGTGTGTGTGTGCGCGCACTGGGTGTGAATCCCAAAACAAAGTACCAAGTATCTGCTTTCAATGTGAACATCCTCTGTGATAAGATCAGAGCGAGGGGCGTGCTGCTCTTGTCGTGGGGGTAAATGTTTTACCTGTGTGGTTTTGTAAAGAGCAGGATCTGGAGACGATATCTGCGATTTACAGGGTTATGTGCTGATAGAGACACAAAAGACCAGCCTGGGCCATGGAGAGCAGTGATTTTAGCCACCCAGCAAGGGACATATCACGCATACACATGCATCAACACACGGATCAGTCCTTTCAATACGCCGCTGACTGCACCATCAATTAGCAGAGGAGTGTGATAGCGTGATTGTGTGTGTGTTGGGGGGGGTTTATAAGGGACAATGAGAAGGACATGGAGGAGGGTGGGAGAGAGATAAGTTTGTAGGGTATTGTCTCATGACAGAGACCTGGATAAATGCCTTGTCTTTCGGTTAATGGAATGAAAGGCAGAATTATTCATTTGTTTCTCATATGTAGCCAAGACAGCTGGAGAACAATGGAATACAAGGCCCCTTTCTGCACCGCTGCCAAGCTACTGTACAGCACAGCTAAATACAGCTCAATCAATCACTCTGTGATAAGCCTGAATGCAGCCGCAATTTATACACATAATATAAATGTATACTGTTCAAGAGTTTGGGGTCAGTATTTTATTTATTTTTCCCTTTTTTCAGCAAGTATATATTAATTGACAAATGTTTTTGACATTTATAAACATAATAATAATAAATACTGTTTTGAGCATAAAAATCAATTAATTTCCTGAATCATGTGACACTGAAAACTTATCGTTTACATACTAGTTATACTTTACAATAAGGTTATATTAATTGACATTAACTAACAGTATTTTTATTAACTAATATTAACAAAGCTTAATCAATATTCTAACAATGCATTGCTAATGTTTGTAACTGCAATAAATCTAGTTGACAAAGAGAAACTTGTAAAATGTTATAGGCAAGGCAAGTTTATTTATATAGCACATTTCATACACAAAGTGCTTTACATAAAAGGAAGTAAAAAACATTAAAATAATAATCACAGCAAAAATTCAAAAGTAATATATAAAAAATGTATTTTAAAATTAATTTAAAAAAATTATTACACATAAATACAGTGCAGTAACTTCTGAAAGAAGAAAAAGACATCTTTGTCATCACAGAAATATATATGTATAAAGTTATTTAAAATGATGATGAAATTTCACAGTATTACTGTTTTAAATATATATATACTGTGTATATATAACACATTTACAGACCGCAAACTTTTAAATGGTTTTATTTTATTTTTGCTTTGTATTTTTGTTTTATTTTTTGTTTTTGTAAATCTGTTATACTAAATAGCGATGCTGGTTAACAAACAACATCATAAAATCTTCACTTTAAAAACAAACTCCAGCACATCTGGTGGTATTTTGTTATCAGTTTCAAATAATCTTGTCTATAAAATTAAACTCAACATCTTTTTAAAAACACCTCTGTAAAACATGTTTACACAAGGGATTATCAGGCCAAATACCACCAAAACATTTACAGGGATGTCAGGAATCACAATAGGATTTTCTGGTGTTTAACGGGTATGTGGAACAGCTACGTATGTTTTCCGTTTTTAAGAGGATGAGTTTAATTTAGCTCTGCAATAATTATTTTGAAACAAGCCCGGCTGTGTTCCTAATCTCAGGCTTCAATCTGTAAATATATAGTCAGATTAAATCCATTGCATCTTCCATCTGTTTTTTTTTTCTTCTTTCTGCATGTCCAAAAATACACATTTTCCTCAGCAGAAAACAAGAGTATGTGCATGTGAATCTCGTGTTTTTAGTAGATCAGCAGAGATTAATCTTGAAGTCTCTCTGGCACACTCAGGAGGGGGGCACTTTTCGACGGACACTGAAATGCAACATTGCTAAAGTTTCCAAAGGCAAGCACACTTAAATACACTCATGCGAATAAACACGCATACATCGCTCTCATTACAGTGCCATTGACTTTATGTGCAATCAGCTTGTATATTGCTTGGATGCGTTCTAAAAACCGCAGCAGTGAATTAAGGGTTCAAATTGACAGAAGGATTAATCAAACGGATGATAAAACGAATGACATCATCACATTCCCGGACTGATCCAACCAGAACGCTATGTCAGACAAAACAAACTCTCCCTCTCTCTCACTAACTCCGTTTAGTTTTATGTGTGTTCTTAATAGTAGGTGTCCTTGCAGCTTTGATTGTTCTCTGGGCATTTGTTGTCTCTTTAGGTGACCACATCAGAGAGCTTTTTTAAAAGCCCTTATGCCCACTCATCTCTCCACTCGCTTACTCGCTCACCTGTATTAAACACTGAGGAGGAGCCAAGAGGACGAGACCAACGCTGTTTGCAGGTCACCAAGGATCAAAGAGGCTTGTCAAAGTGCTTTTAAACATCTCAAATTTTCAGACTGCTTTTAAAAGAACAGTGAGAACCCCCAGGTTTAAAACTCTTTAAACAAGCTGATTGCAAAGTATGCTGAAAGCACACTTCTCATCATCCAGGTACACAATGCTGTCCAGACTTGCAGCTATAAAATACAGAATCTGATCATTCCCTTGTTTTTCAGAAGCACTTAGTTGCACAAATGTTGTGCTTAATTTATATGATGTTTCCCAAAAGCTTTGCTCCCGGTCTTGCTTTCCCTCTCTCACTCTCTCTCCTTATATCTTTTTTTACTTTTTATATACTGTATATATATATATATATATATAATGTATTTTTGTTACAGTATGAGCTTTGTCTCTATTTTTAGGATGGCCTTTTAACATTCTGCCTTTTTTGGAAAATTCTGGCACATTTTACAGTTCTGTTGATTAATGTGCATTGCCCCTGTAAACAAATAAACTAAACTAAACTTTGTTGTCTGCAGTATGCTAAAACATCTGTATGTAGTTGAGAACTTGCCTGTAGTGTGACTGTCACATATTACGCACTCTCTGATAGATCTGGTAATGCTGCTCGGTTTATAAGTTTCATTTAATAACGCAAATAATGTCAAAAAAATTGTAAGGCAATTTTTAATTACACTGGGGAAATTAATGAGAAATTTCACAGGCTAAAAGTGCTTAAGTGTTCAGATGTTTACACTGAAGTAACTTTTAAACAAATCAGCTTTCTGTTGGACATTGTCGAGAATTTGCATACATGAGTAATATCTAAATGGGAACATTTTCTATTTAAAAATGAAAAAAACATTATTTTAAATTGTGATATTTTACAGTAGGCTTTTACTGTATTGTTAATCAATAAATTAGTTGTGAGTGTAAGTGGCTTCTATATATATATATATAGCAATATTATTCAAAGATAATACAATCCTGATCAATAGTGACATTAAATCCCATTTTTAAAAATATTAAATAATTTTGGTTAAATATACTTAGTATGAAATAAATTTATTTTTAAATGTATTATTTTTTTACTAGGTAAAAAGTAACATGATGTCAGAGAGCATTAAATTAAAAATACTGATTACACAAAATTTTATCTATTTTAATTTTTGTTGATTACAATCAAATTGGCAAACATAAATAAATAAATAAACTCTGTAGTCTATTGTCAATAGCATAGTGATGATACTCAAGCTTAAACCAAAGTTACTTTCAAAATAAATAACTTTGAGTCAATGTGGAAAATTTGTGTGACTAACTTTAGAAATGTCAAGCATCTCACACGTGTGCAGATTCCTACTGAAATGACTGAATTTCTTCTGTGACTTTTAACAGAGAAAGAGTAACAGTAAATGTGGTTGCAAGTGTAATTTGCAAAGTTATTGGGAAACCCATCAATGCTGAAATAATACATAGCCAGGCTGCTACTGTGTTGTAATACACTGTACATGTGTATACTTATTTGGTACAGATTCCCTATAAATGAGTCAAATCACTAGGCGCTATGTTTTTCAAGTGCAGGTATGTTTCATGTTGAGTCTGAGGAGTTGAATCTGGAGCAGATGTGTTTTTTAGCTTCATTCTGTTCTGATTGTTATCAGAAATCCACCAGTGAGCTTCAGGGAGGAATAGGTTTCTAGCTAGCTGTGGTTCGGAGATGGTAGTTAGGCCCAGGCTTCATGACCAGGGTAAATATTTTTAAAAACTCCAAATTTAATATTATACTTTAAGCATACTACTATAATTACTAATAAAAAAAAACTATATCTTCATTGGCTGGTTAAATAGAGAGAAGAGGACTCTAGTGAGGAGAAAAAGCTTCACAACAGCACATGTTAAAATGTGTTAACAGAGACTTAGCAACTGTCAGCAAGTGCTAAAGCGTCTTACTCCTGTCTGTCTGACCTCGGCCTGTCTGTCTGGCTGTTTCACACTCAATTTTATTTTATTTGTAACTCTAATACTAAACATAAGTCATAAATCTGCTCTGTTCCCGCAGTAGTTTACTCTGTAAGCTGCTTGCTTTTGCTCCTGTTTTTAATGAGTGTAGCAAATCAGATATGTGCAATTGGCAATGCATCCTGTCCCCTTATACAGCAAGCTATTGTATGCCGAGGGGACACAAGACTAAGAGAGGTTTGTAGAGTTTATGTCAGTGATTTATGTCGTATAAAGTTGCACATTGTATCTGACATTGTGTAAGCATGCTATAGCTTAGATTCTCATGTGTGTTTATGTGGCATGTGTATTTGCATTTGTGTGTATATTTATGTTTCATTATGGGCCCAAACAGATTGACTCTATCCGTGATGAGTGTGTAAGTAGTCTCGTGCTGCAAGCAGCTGTTGTGTTATAAAACTTTTCTACTTTGACAGGCATAAATAGTGTGTGCCATTGGCTGCTGGGGTTTGGGAGGGATATTGTACTTCTGTTTGTGAGATTAAACTCATCGCAGGTGCTTTTTACTATTTAATTGTATTGACAAAGCTTTAAAATCCATCGTAGAACATTTTCATGATTGGATATTAGTTATTTAAAAAAAAGATGTTCCTTTTTTACCCATTAACAATTGGTTTGATGGTAGATTTTTTCATTCGGTCATGCTGACCCCAATTCAGACGCGCGCTAGGACTGTGTGGAGTAAAATCATCCTTTCCACTTTATGAAGCAAGACATACATTTCACTTCCGTTTCAAAACAACAGGAAGATAATACACTTATTTTGCACCACATTTGCATGCATGCATACTTTACCAAAAGGAAATGGACGTTAAAAGCTGTCAAAATTGACCATGAAATATGTTGCCATATTTTGTACCTTTCCACAGTTGCATGATGGCAAAAGATGAGATATTTCATAAGTACAGTTATGACACATCCTCTTGACTTGTGTAAGGCTTACATTATTATTTGCTGCTTAGAGTCCTGTGTTAATCTGTAGACATTATCAGCAAATAATATAATAAAAATTACACACACCTTGAATATAACTTAAAATCTAAGTTCATTTAATTATATTTAATTATATATTCTTATATTCAATTATGATTGTATGCATTTATTTAAATTTGCTTTATTGCTGTAAAATGTTTTTTACACATAAATAATAATCTGAGGATTTATGCGAAGACATCTTTTTTTTCTTTATTAGTTCATTGAGATTAATCACATCCAATATCAAATACAAAAAACATTTACATAATATATATGTGTGTGTGCTATGTATATACCAACTCATGCATGTATATATTTAAGAATATATATATATATATATATATATATATATATACACTATATTACCAAAAGTATTCTCTCACCTGCCTTTACTCATTCTATGAACTGAAGTGCCATCCCATTCCTAACTCATAGAATTCAATATGATGTCGGTC
>JAUCNO010001819.1:11603196-11641348 GCA_032353835.1 Enteromius viviparus
AAGTGATTAGCACACCTGATTCTGATCATTTGAATGGGTGAGCGAAAACTTTTGGTAATATAGTGTATATATATATAACAAACACAGTACACATAAATATATAATGTAAAAAAACTTTCTATCTATCTATCTATCTATCTATATTTCTATCTATCTATCTATCTATATCTGTGTCTTTATAAGAGGAAGAGAGCTGTGTGACAGACCGCATGGAAGAAAATCAAAACTCCCTCAGGTAAGCTACTTACCCTGTCTCAAGAGCCTCTTACACAAATCTCCATAAGGATGAGAGAGAGGCAGAGGGGGATCATATCTCATCAGCATGTGCTTCTTGGTGTGTCTTGTTATCACTGAGCGCTGATTCTGCGTGACGATGTTAAACAGCATGATCACTGACCCAACACTACTGTAGGGATCAAAATGTCAGCCTGTGTATGCGGTCGCGGTAATTGTGCAGCTGCCCTCTAAGGCACAGAGAGAGAGAGAGAGAGAGAGAGACAAATACAACAGTTCAGGCTCCACAATCACCATTCACAAGAGCATTGCACACACAGTTTTTCACCACAACTTCTCACCCACAGGTAACTTCTTGCATGCATCTGTGGATGGATGAATTGGAAAAGTATAAACAAATGAAGCGAAAAACAGCCAAAAGAATGAGAGAGGAAAGGAATGGACTGATGGGCCTTCTCCACACAGAGAGGTGCTTTGATAGAGGAGCATCTCTGTACTGAAACACTTTGCACCCATCTCTCTTTCTCTCTTTCTCTCTCTCTCTCGCTCACACTCTCTCTGTCACTTAAAGAATGCTCTCCAGTGCTGGATTAATTAAACTCTAAACATTAAATATTGATTGATGCATTATCAGCGCCTCCCAGTCGCTTCCGCCCAGATTGATTTCCGACGTGATTTATTGTCATATTTGTAGAGTCATTTCACTTGATAACAAAGAGGAATTGCTGCTCACAACCTCAGACCACCCCCCGTTTCTACTTCCTCTACACCCCCCCACACCCCCAGCCTCTCTCCTTACTTTTCCCTCTCTCTCTCTCTCTCTCTCTCTCTCTCTCTCTCTCCATTTGTTAGGTGTAAGATATGTCTGCACACAGCCTGTGTATATTATCATTATTCAAATTGAAATGATAAAACAGCCCATGACTGATGGTTTTCCTCTTTGTCCTGCTTGCCTATCATCACGCACTGAAATGAATCCACAGAGAAAAGGGCTGGTAAAACCAGCAGCTATAATTCATGGACAGAATATTCACCTTTTATTCTCAGAGGTTGTGTTGTTATTAGATTAAAGTAAGAAAAGTAAGAAAAGTTTGGACTAAATTTGAATGCGATGTGATGAATGAAGGATATAATATCAGAACGATCTCAACTGGTGCTCACATGATGCGTGGGCCTTTGTTTTATGAGCATTTGACTACATATCAAATCACTATTTAAATATCATTAGCTCATAATGTTTCTCTTTTTGTTTGTCCATGTTAGACTTTTATGTATAAGACAAACATTTCTTTTTGAAATTGGTCAAATTAAATGTGCATTAGTTAGTTTGTTTGTTTGTTTTGTGGATGTGCAGTTGCTTAATATAAAGCTTCATCTATTGAGGAACCACGCGGTCAGCAGGTCAAAGTTGGTTTGAGGATTATGACCTATCCAGAAATCACACTTTCTCTCCCTTTTTTCCTGTTTATTGACAGCATATGTCAGGTATCTCATTCTGTTAAACAATTTGACTTTTTTATTAAATTCTCATCCTCTCCAACAGAATCTACAAATAAACTTATAAAATGAATGGTCCTTTATGTGGACCAGACACACCATCAGAAGTTTTTCAGATCACCACTGACGGGATGAGGCTTTATGAATTGGATGTGGTGTGAGAAAGCATCTGCTTTACTGTTAAAATCCAATTATTGTCTCTTCCAATAATCCCGGTGGTATTTTTAAACTGTGCAGTAGCACACACAAGCTTTTCTTTAAATTTGTGAAGACTACATAATTCTATTTGTTTGTGACTTCCCGACAAACAAATGCTTTGTTTATTTAAGCATGTACTTTGTATATTTAGAATGTCTCAAAATTTCAGCTGCATTTAGTGAGAAAATTCAATTTGACTCTTGTCAATTTGATTTGGTTACATTGAATTATGAGAGGTATCGGAGGTGTTTTTGGGTCAGGGGTTTAAAAAGAGAGGATAGTGGCATGTTTACATGTGTGTTTGTGACAAGTACCTCCCGTGACTAACTCACAGACTCATGGTAAATATCACTCTTATTGTGTGTGTACATTACAAGAAACTCTCATTTGGGCCTGTAGTTCTTTACAGGTGGAAAAGTTGAAAAGATACTCAGGTTATTTGGTGTCATGAAAAAATACAAGATGTCCTTTTCACCTCTGAATAATCACTGATAATAATTAAAATCAGTATAATAACCAAACTAGAGGGGAGTTTTTGACTTTGAGATTGTAAGTGTTTTTAATATTATTATAAAATAAATTTGAGTAGCCTAATAACAACGGGTCTATTACAAACCATTACTGTAGCATAGGAGAGATTATATAACATTTAGCACTGGCATAACAGATTATAAAAAATATATTAATATTGTTCTTATTCAAATAGTTAATAACCAGTAGCTAGAGGGGCGAGTTAAGTGCACTTAACAAATTAACGGTTTATGTAGAGAAATAATGCTACTCGTTTTGAACAACCTTTGAGACAGATAAATCACTTTTCTCATTACTGATACAATCAATCTCCCTAGCTACAAAGGTTATAAGCAGCAGACATTACATTGTGTAATTGAATCATTAATATACTTAATCTCATTAACAGCAAAATTAAGGAACAAATTTGCCTTTTCTTTATAAACCTGCCACTGATGACCAATGAGAACTCTCACTATAATTATATTCATCATAATTAGTGCATAGTAATAAGTGATTAACATACAATAATGGCTGAGCAAAGCTCTTTGTCCCTAATTGCTGAACATGTACTCTAGTTCGTACCCTTTTATGCGTTTAATTGATACCATTTTGAAAATAATTAATCTTATTAATTACTGTAGAATTTTCCTGTGCCTTTAAGAGTGGAAGTGTTGGAAAAATGGCACTGTATAAGTACATACTAAAAACTTTGTGTGTTTTTCATTTTGAAGGAATTGTTTATTATTATTAATAATAAGAAGAAGAATATAATATAATAATTTTTATTATTATGTTTTAATACACGCACATACAGACAGAGAAACACACACTTTCTATTGTATTAGATTTAGCCTCCTCTAATCAATTGTATTGATCACCTCTGAAACGGCAGGAGGATCGATAGAGCCTTAATGCGAGTTTGCTGTCCAATCAGAGCCTGTTAAAATCAAGAGAAGGTCTTCAATAGACTGTCTGCTTCCTGTCACATACACCAGGAGATAAATGTGCACAATGGTGTCCTATACGGCACACACACTGTCATCATGTTTAAATGTATGAATATCAAAATATAATAGCTTATCAACACAGAAATTGCAAAGCATACATTTATAGATGCTTCTAAAGATCAGTTGATTTGTGCCTGTGTCTGCAGGGTTAACTGGTCCATTTGGTCCAAATGGTCGATTTTAGAAAACATAAAGGTCTTTACATGACCTGTGAAGCATGATATTAATTCAGAATCCTCTGCTGATATCTCCCTGAAGGAGACTGATCTAGCGGCACCTCCTGTAGATGCTTGTAGATGTTTGTCAGCTGTGCATGTTTGTTCTCACAGGGCCACAGTTGGCTGTGACTCTAGAGGAGACTTTGTAAGTGCCTGGGCTCTTACTGTGAATATTAACGAGAGAGAAAAAGAGAAAAGGAAGGAGAAAGAAAGAAGGAGAGCGAAACAGAGGGAGAGAATAAGGGCATGAAATCTTAGAAAGCGGCTGAGATAGAGAAAGAAGGATAAAGCAATGGGAAAACTGGGCCAGAGAGGGTAATAGGCTAGCACAGTCGCTGCTCTCTAAAACCTGCACAAAGGAAGAAAGGAAGTGATAGTGGGACATGTGGGAGGGAGCCAGCCAATGGAAAAGGAAGCAATAAAAACAACAGCAAACTTCCCTGCACAGGAACCTGTGCACATTTGTGTGTGTGCTGTGGTGGTCAGTAGGTTAGTAGTTGTACTCAAACATGTTTTGTTACATAAAGCTATAAACATAAACAGGGTCACTGTTACATATAAACAAAAATGTGATAGATGGAGAGAGAGGACTTGTATTTCAAGGATGTTTTTACTCATCGTCTTTGGCTCCGATGGTCACTTTTTACGTTGAAAATGCCATACTTGTTTTTTGGTGTTCTTTCCAGCGAGTGTGCATGTGTTTTACTGTGTGGTCTTTGTGAATGAGACTGCTTAGTCTGCTTTTCAAAGACAGACTCACATATTGCTTATCCTCCCTCCAGACAGTGGCAGTTTCAAACCACTGAAACCCCAGTTCCGTCTAATGTGTGTTATTGCTTGTTTTAAAGAACAATTAAAAATGAAAAGCTTGAATTTAATGTAGTTTTTCCTTTGTCGGATGCTGGAAAGATGTGAATGAAAGAGTAAACATGTTGAAACATTCATTTCACATTTCACTCACTGAAAATGGCTCGTGAATGCTATTTGCGGCACCTCTTCCTAAACATCGCACTCATTCCCGAAATGTGCTGGAAATTTCTGAACCGCTCAACAATAATAAAATCTTATCATAATGTTCATGCGGAAACAGAGGGATTTTAAAAATCTGTTTTTACAGGCTGAAAATATCACTTAAGTCAAAAGTTTCCTCTTTTTTTAAAAAGTCAATTATCTGCTGGTTTTCTTTTTTTCTTCTTGTAACTCATTTATGAATCAGATCACATGACTTTCAGTCTTATTTACATATATGTATATATATATTTAAGCATAAGCTGCTCTGTAGTCACATTATTTCTCCATGTTTTTACACACTTACTCACACTAAAGCTATTTGTGTGTCCATATATGTGTTCAGGCAAAGTTTTTTGTTTTACGTCTATAGGCACAGTGTGTATAAATTTTACATTTTAAGTTATTTTTAAGTTATTCGTTCATTTCAATTCATGTTTTATGTGTGGTTTCTTTAAAAAAAAAAATCTAATTTTAGGTAAAATGTGTCAGAATAATCTCCCTTTAACACTACAACATGCTGAAGAGCTCTTACTCTAAATACCATTCATTATTGTCATAAGAGAGGTGGATGTGATTCATCTAAGCCAGTCGTCATCAGCTCTGCTCTGTTAGTTTGTTAAACTAACGCTAAGTACATTTAATGGAGATTTTTCTTTGTAAGGGAGAGTTTTTACACTTAAGCTGAAACAGGCCATGCATGTTCTAACTCTTTTACAATTATATATGTTATGGTAGATATATTTACTTTTTCTTTGTTTTACGGTGTTCAAATACGACGAATCACAAAAATAGAATTGATTGATATTGTTCATTTGCATCATTTAGATGAAAACAAGATTCTACTGTTTCTACTGTGTTATCTATGTATTGAAGCCAGGATTGTGACATAACTAGTCATAAATCACTAATTCAACCTTTTCTGAAGATAAGAGGAGTCTATACAGACATCTCTGTCCCACACACCCTTATGCACACAAGCACACAACGTAAGACCTCCCCGTGACCATCTTCTTGTTCTTTCTTGGTAACTCGACACTGATATTATCTTTCCCAAACAGCTAGATGCTTGTTATAAGTTTTTGTTATTAAAATCAGGACATCTGAGCATGTAACAGCTGCAACTCTTTTCTTTCATTTGTGCTGTGTTTTTACTATATTGAGCTATTACAGTGGTTGAGCGCATTTCACGTGATTGAGGTGATCACTGAATTTACTGATTTTTTTTTTAATTTACTGATTAGTATAAAATTCCTTTGCTGTAAACACAACTTTTTTTTTTTTTTTTTTAATACGTTTTCTCAGAAGAAAGGCAGAGAGCAAGAACAGTTCTGTCTATGACAATGCAAAAACAAACAGTCTATTGATGTCAAGAGAGTGCAACAATTACAGAGGTAAAGCCAATGTTGGATCAAATGCTGTGAGCTTGTATTTGTGGTAGTGGGAGGGTGGGTTCACTAAAGTACAAAAGCTCCACTATGATTTCTTAATTTATGATCTTATGCCTTATCTATCTGTCACCCATATCAAAAGTTTTAAACATTTCTGACACTTCTCCTTTTGTTTAGAGATGATCTGTATGTACAGTAAAATGTAGTTTAGAAATGTACAGTTTATACAGTAGTAGTATATGTGTGTGTGTGTGTGTGTGTGTGTGTGTGTGTGTGTGTGTGTATAATGGTGTCATACATAAAAAGTATGATATTCTGTTGTTCATTTATTTAATGATGCAAATGAAGCAACTTGCATAATAAAATAGACATGCATTTCAATATTGATCACGTACATTCGGTAAGCCTAACTATTGATTATTAACAGAGAGAAGCAGCTGAGGTAAATAAACTATATGTTATTTATTTGTAATATAAAGCATTCACGCCCTGAGGTCTGGAACTTAACACATTAGAAAAATGCCTCGGTGGCTGCAATAATCCCCGTCATCTGTTGATAACAGATGGTAGATGTCATCAGGAGGCGACTGTCTGCCGCTTGACATGATCATCACGCCTGCCATGGAGACAAGATCACAATTTACAACACCAGATACGCACTTAAACTTTGTCCACTTTCTAGAGAACAAGAAATAATTCGAAATCATAATTCAATTTCCAGATTCCCGCGTTACTTTTTTTGTGTTCCTAAAACTGTGAATGCCCCGCGCTATATTTGCATTCAACTCTTGTCCTGCAAGAAGCGATCGAGCGCAAACGAACGTGGATAAACGGGGCTTAAAACAGTCGTACGTCTACCTCCAACAGGCAGAGTGTAAATCAGCCTGATAAAAAAAGCAGCATCAAATTCCTCAAGAGGAAGGAGTGTAGAGAAACATCTTTCATTTCTAGTTTAACAGTTAGGAGGATGCACAGAGAGAGAGAGAGCGCTTTCCCCCGTGACGTGAAGTTTAACATTTCATAAGGTCCTTCTTCACATTCGCCACTGTTTCGACTTGATCCTATTCAAAGTGTGATCCAACTGTTTGTAATTCTCCACGCAGAGCGTGCAGCAGCTCGGTTCCTCGCCGAAAGCTACATGTTGAACTCAGCTACAAAAAGGTGCTCTTTTTAAAAGTGATAAAAGACATAAAACGGTGATGTGTGGCATCCACAAACGCGAGGGCGAAAAAAACCATCCATACTGCTTATGCTATTCAATTATGCGGTCAAACGCCCTCTGTTTCTGTGGAATGATCAATTATCGGTTGTCAGTGATAATGGTGAATGATGACCCCACGCGCTCCCGCTGCTATATGCTTCTTATCGATTAGCGCGTGACACCCCAAGTGAGCGCGAGCATCTGCGCTCTAGAAAGAGCCCTTACTTGTTCTTATCTCAAAGATTTACATATTTCATATTCTAATGATTGCAATTAATGTTCTCATGTCTAGAGAAGATTAGTAACTTTAAAATGGAACTCGTGTGAATCTGTAACTCGGTGTCGCCCAAATAATATTTCCAAACATTTGACAGCCCTGCCAATTAATTGCCGCCGCATAATAGAGGGAGGGAGGAGTGTTTGAGCGCTTTCACTTAACCCCTACCCCCATTCTTGTGGTGCATCCCTGACTTCTCTCGAGTCACAGCCCAAATTTCTCGCCGTTAGTGTCATTCACGCGGTGATTGTCCGAGCGCGCGCGGGGAATCTCATTTATAGCGTCTCGCGCTCGGCTGAGCTGCAAATCAGCGTGTTTACAGCCCCACACCAACATTCACATCAATTAACCGAGCATCGATCCTCTCACCGGGGACATCACAATATTGCCCCCTTCTAACGGTCCGTATCCTTGCATTTATGACACGATATGATTTCCGGTGTTGTTGCTTTGTCAGGACTTTTCATAATTTATGGTGGGAGTTGTTAAAAGATGTAGTAAAGAAAGAAAGAAAGAAAGAAAAATAATTAGAGGTCAATCATGTTATGACTTTTTTTTCTAGAAAAAAAAGCATGCAAATTATGTGGACAGGTGGGAATACATTTAGGCCAGAAATAAAACAATATAAATAACTTTAAAACACAGCCATAATCTGATGTGCTTTAAAGGTAAGTAGTATATTGATTTCTCCTCCGTATATCATTTTTTTCTCAACAAAAAGTACACGTTGTCCGTTTACTCCTCTCTTCTTTCCCTCTCTTCTTTCATTAATAAGTAAATAACAGTCGCCTTAAGTATAGATAGCTGACGCTATAGGACCTGATCCATCTCGCCGGCAGCAGTTCGTTAAATATTCAGTGAGAAATAATGGCATCCGAGACATCACCTATAGTAACGTTATTATCTTCATTTCTCAAAATCAGCTAGACTGATAGCTTCGTTTGTCTTTTCCAGGGCATAAATCTTCAGCTTTTGCAGGTCGCTGCAGTGCAATCAGAGGGAGAATCTCTCTTATTTAAAACATTGCCTATTCATAAATATGATAACACAGCATCATCATCATTATTATTATTATCATTAATAATAATATTAATAAAACATAATTGTTTCAATGAGGCAGGATTTGTATAATAACGTACATCCTTTACAATGTCAATGTTCATCATGTCAATATTGTTTTTACGCATGTGAAATTATTAAAACACATTTGTTTTTGCATAGGTATACTGTTGAATATATATATATGAAAATACTTGACTAATACTGGAATAATTTGACTATAATCATTTTCATCATAATCATCATAATCAAACACTTGCGGAAAATTCTGAAATAAATTATTACGTTTCACGTATTGCTTCTCTTATTTCATAGGTAATTTATATTTTTTGCCATGTTTAATACAATTTAATTTGTAATTATTGCACATTAAAAAAATCAAAAGATGTCCAGTGTCACATTTCCTCGTCAAATAAGCAAACGGTTAAAAGATGAATTATTATTATTTATTTTATTATTCATCTATCATCGATTCCTAAATACTTGTTTCCAAAGACTTTCTTGATTTTTTCACTTTTGTGTGGCTTCTAACATTTTAACAGTAAACATTTATTGGATGAGGACTGTCTTCTCGGTCACCGCCTCGAAAGCTAAAAGGCTAAATTTGTTTCGCGAACTAATTTTCAAACAGGCTGAATGGGATGCGTTCGCACTGCCGAGGCGGTTCGCTGTGAAGCCCGAGCGCTTCCTCTGTCTCTCAGTCGCGCGGTGAGAGAGTGAGAGTGGGAAGGAGAGGTGGGTGAGAGACTGAGAGGGACACAGAGCGCGAGTTATGATAGAACAGAGCAGTGACCAATAGAATAACAGAGGGGTGGGGCTGAGGATTTCTCACCGTTCTGCATGGGCCCTTAAAGTTTGTTTGTTCGCTGAATGCGGCGTGTGATGAAAACGTGTTACTGATCCCGTTCGGCAATAATCAGATGAATCTGATTTGGGACATTTGATACGTTCTTTGGACTTTCGAGACGCCGATAGTTGCCATTACGCACGAAACTCCGTTGACCGACCTACTTTTAACACCGCTGCCTTGAGGAAAGAAGGACTTGGTTAGAAACGGTGCGCTTGCAATAATCCAGGGGCTGAATTACAACAACTTTAATGCCAATCACAAACGAGGATACGCGATACGCTCTGAAACGCTCTGAAAGGCTGTGGAAGACCTTTGGCAGAGAGTTTGGCCATCCGGACACTTTGTGGTGAATTGCAACTTTTCAGCACCAGTTTGATGCCCAGCGAGATCAAAAGAGAACACGGTTGGTCTTTCGAAAGAGAAATTGACATTCCTGTAGTGGCCAAGTTAAGCTCTAACGCAGCCACCAGATGGTTGCTAAGAAGGGTTAAACTGTATCTAAAGGGAGTTGGAAAATCCAGCCTTTCTTCCACACGGATCAACTCATTGGGTGGGAGCAGCAAGAGAGACAAGAGTCCCCAGCAAATCAGCGGCTAATTGATTAAAGAGACTTCATTTGAATAGGGGGCTGGCAAGGTGCCAATCGCCTTTCAGAGGACCCCCCCTCCACCCCCCCTCCCATGATTAATCGCGAGGCATTATTGATAATCATAACAGGACACATGCGCGGTGGATGGGCTCGATTTCCGTAATTTTGAGCAGATTTGATAGTAATTTTTTATTCTTTCGTGGCTGATGCGTGAGCCAGCATGTCGCGGAGGAAACAAGCGAAGCCGCAGCATTTCCAGTCCGACTCGCAGCTGGTCCTAACCGAGCACAATGGTGAGTTCAAGCCCTTATTACACACATAAAGTCCCGCTGCACTTTTTTTTTTTACCAAATGCGATTTTTACTTTTATTTTGATTATTTTTGTTTTAACCTATTTAGTCTGACTCTCCGTGTTTATTTTTTAACTCAAGACGAGGAATTGATACATGTATATACCCTATGTGTGCTACTGAAGGGACTCAACTGTAAGAGCTCTATTAAGCAGCTGCAGCTGAAAAGTTTTAGACCACTTCAAACTATCACTTTGCGCTAAAACAAAAACACATTTAATCTAGGTCTTTTAAGAATCCCTTCATACCATTCTCACGTGTTATTTTTTTAATGTTGGTCTCAAGCTGACTTATGAAAGAAAGTATAGCCTAAAATAGGGGAAGTTCGCGATTAATTTGATTTAATAAAGATTTTACCAATTTTATTCTCTGTTGAAAGTTAAGGCTCGTGGAATTAGTTTTGTTCTGGCCCGTTTAAGTAGCCCACACAAGTGGGGATTCGCATGGTTTCAGCTTTTCCCCCCTCCTTCCACTTCTGTAGGATATTGCATCTCTAGATTTCAGCAGCGCCAAAACACAGATAGAAACAACATGAAAGTATTAATGAAACGATTCTTTTTCTTTTGTATTTAGTTTTGCACCATGCTATTTCAGTGACCAGCTGTGCCTATCTCACTCCGCTATCGAAAATTATGTCATGCGACCTTAAAGATGAAGGGGACGCCGGCGAAACTTCTCTTAATAATATTTCCTCCATTATTTCCACTCTTATGAAACTGTAATATGTAAAGAGTATGCACAATCAAACTGAGCAGCATGGAGTTACGGGCGATCGGACAACGAAATCACATAATCTGATGTAATCGAGCTTTTTTATTATGACTTCACACTTATATAATTTAAACTTTTTGCGTCCTGTTAATTTTGCTATGCATTCTTATACAATAGAGGGCTATAGAAAACGTACACCGATATGAAATCTCGTTTGTTTGCTTTTAATTCATTTTTATGATCAAGATATTGCTAGCCCGTGCCATGTAGCTAGTTTCCAACACACTGTGACTAAACTCATTTTTCACACAGTGCCTTGTCAGCTTTTAAAACGTACTTTTACTGCCCATGTTTTTTGAGATACAAATAAGAGTGCAAAAGAATTATAAATGTATTGTAAAAGTATTATTTTCATGCACGTGCAAAATAACGATATAACAAGTGTAATTCAATATGAATTCTTTTTTTCTAAAATGCTGTCATACTAAATATCGTCGCTTAATTTCATAGATTTTAGAGTTTTAACATGTTCTGTTTCTGAAGCCAGGCAGGCAGTGACTAGCTAGGTTTTGTAACAGCCATTGACTACTCGTTTTAAGCCTATTCTTGTTTAACTACTTTTAAACTGCATTTATCAAAGGCCGTCTCACGTCCCATCGAGCTATAAAAAGAATTTAAAGGGCATGCTGAACATTCTGATCAGTAAAGTGTCTAACTTGAACCGTTTTAAAGCGGCGTGTTTCGGAGGAACTGTCCTATCTCTTGCTTAACTCAGCGTTTTGTAGGCTATCATGTTTCTGATTAGAATGGGACCTTTGAAGAGGTAAGGGTTTGGTTTCATATCGAAACTAGATTCAAATAATTTTCTTCAATTTATTTTATGTTCAGCTTTTTGTCAAATCCATTTGCAATATTCCGTTGTGGAGCATGTGACGAATTAACAGAAGTGACCTACTTATACTGTTAATGCAAAAGAGAAAGTTAGCAGGCTATAGAAATATAGCACATCGTTCATTTAATGACCGTTCTACGGCAATCTTTGTTAGATAGCCTACATATAGAAACATTAATTACTGGCGCAACACGACTATTAGCTCTTTAATATTGCAGTAAACAGCAAAGTTATTTTACGCTCATCCTCTTCAAGTTAATTCATTTGATTTTAGGTTTGATAAGGTTATAAATAAAATAAACTGATCATGGGCCGCTGTAGACACCAGTTGCTTTTAGATGTCAGAACTTCAGTTTCACAGGCGTTTCTTAAACTAGCAATGTGTTTATGTTTGGTTATAAGAAACTAAAATATATAATCGTTTATTAAATGCTTGTTATGGCCTATGTTTTTTAAAAAATCTGATCGCGTTTTTTTGTGCAATACTAAGTACATCCCCTTATTTTAACATAGCCTATTCCCTCTTTAATTTGTAGAGAATATACAGAAAACAGCTCGTTGTTATTAAAAATGAACAGGAGAACAGGCCCAGATTTACATAAGCAGTTGTTTGGCGGCTGACGTGCGAAGGGCATTCATAGGTAAATTTTATGTGATTACTGCTAGAATTTCAGAAACGGAAAAGAAAACAGATTTTTAAAACCATGGCATCGCTGGATGTTCCCTTTTTAATTTAATAAAGAAGTGAAGGGCAGTGCTTGTCAACCGCTGTCAGCTGACCAAGTTCACATTTTCGCCAAATACAGCTCATTCAAAGCAAGAGGCAAAGGCATAACCTGTAGGTTATGTCAGTTCAGAAGTGCATTGCTGTCTTCATGATTTAAGCATTGCTTTAGGCTATAACTTTTTTCTTAACCTTTGATTGTAAACCGGGTCTTGATAAATAAAGATAGCTTCCTTGGTGTCTTCTCACTTGAGAAAAGCAGAGAGGCTAATTTCCCCCTATGCTTTGCGGCCTGTGTGAGGTATTAGAAAACAGTATTATGGCTAGACTGAGGTGAGGAGTCTGTCCCTGTTGGCCTGTCACTGAGGGTGGGATGTAGAGCTTTTTTAACCTTTGCCAGGCTTCCTCTGTGGGGAGGCGAAGAGAGATCAGGTCACGGTTTGTTCATGTGTACCATGTCTCTGACCTCCACCATGCTGTGCTATAGCCAGCCAAACAGGGACTCTTACTTTTTTTTTCTGGGTTGGTGTGTGTGTGTGGTTGAGGAGGTGGGGGTGATGTGGATTGAGATCAATGTGGCTGCTTTCCCCTTTCACCTCAGCAAATTTGCCACACACCCACCCAGAGAGATTGTGAGGGAGCCCACCCCCCCTTCCAAAACACACACAAGCTTCGCAAACAGCAAGGATTTTGTATCTTGTCAGTGTTTATGTAGTGAAAGTTTACAAGTGGCTTCAACGTCTGCTTTAAAAAAAATATATATATATTATTCTTAAGACTCCTCTCACACCCGTCCTTTTAAGAGCAAGTTTTAAGGAAGGATGAGGGCTCGGTGACCAGCAGAGAAGCCTTTCCCAGGCACACCATCTAGTGTTCAGTAGGAAGTTTTCTATGGCTTGAGAGAGAAAGTGAGGGAGGGACGCTAAGGGAAAGCAGGAAAGTTAAGGGCGGGTGGAAGATAGTAAGGGACACACAAGGAGGTTCTGAGTGAACGGTAACTCACTCTTCGAAGTCACAACTAGCAAGGCGCCTGCAGCTGAGAAAAGTAATGTAGACATTACAAATTATTCTCATGTATGTTTATTCTCTCTTTTTTCTAGTCATTCTTTTTTTGCTTACCACATCATCAAATCTCTTTTTTTTCTGTCTTGATTTGCTTGGGATAAGATCTCTGACCTGCTCTGTAGCATGCTGACGATGACCCAAAGCCATCACACTGTATATTCTCATCAAAACTTGCTCTGCCTTACTAATCTACAGCTCAGCACAAAGCCGTGCACAGTGTAAAATAGCTTTCACAAACTAGCGTTGTTTCTTGCTTTCCATGTAGTTTAGAGTGACTACGTATAGACACACATCTGGCTTTGTAAGCAGCCCATTGCACAGTGCCATTTGAATTCTAAACTAACAATGCTTTTTAGTAGAGAAAAATCATTTCAGTTTGCTGATCTTGTTTGTTTTGGGGTTTTTTGTTTAGTTTTTTTTTTAGACTGAAAATAATGATTTAGAATGCAAATTTATTAGTGTATTTGTTCAAAGGAAATTGTATATATTTTTGGGCATGCAGATTTATTATTCTTTTTTTTCAATCCTTTAATTATTTTATTATTTTATTTATTTAAAATGTGTATGTTTACATTCAAAATAAAGCACATTCTTTATTTACAGGTCAGAGTTTGTGTACGTCATAAGATTTTATTTCATCCTTCACATGTCATTTGACGATCGTCAAATCATTGTTTGGAAATTAATGGTTCAAACATTCTAGAATATTTATTTTCTAAGAAAACAAGGTGTTATTTAAATCTCGAACTATTATAATCAAATGAATAATTATAGGTTTCATTCTGAATAGTTAAGTGATGTAACTTTTGAGTATGCGTTTGTAAAGATAACAAATGCATATTCAAAATTACATTGTTTTTTACCATTTTATTTGTATAATTTGTTTTTAATTATATCCAAAGACTGTTTTTCATATTTTAGTAAGTGTCTTGCGGTACATATACAAAGCTTCTTCTTAGTATTATTATTATTTTTATTTATTTTGCGATCAGATCAAGTGACTGACATTTGCAGACCAAAAACACAGATCTTCAACAGGTTGCATTGAATGAATTTAAGTTGTTTAATTTTTGGACTGAACTGTCATTATATTATGGTTGTAAACAAAAGGCGACGGTTAGTGTGCATTATTGTTATTATTATTTTAAATAATATTGTATATATTACTAGATAGTATTTTATGTGTAAAAAATAATTTGTTTTAATAAGCAGTATGATATTATTTGCGCATCAATCCTTAAATTTTACTCAAGTGATCATCCTAACCACCCCCACACTATATTCACGATTTTATCCTTTCGTTAGCCTCACCTCAACAGAGTTTTAATAATAAAACTTTTCATCAAAAAAGTTGACTTTTTCTCGTCTGGGCAACACATCATTTGTGTGAGACACGGCTTTACTGTCATGGCAACTTTAACGTTATCTGATGTTCCAGCTCAGAGACACAGGGGGAAGATAATCCCTGAATTAAACAGGATCTGCTTTAGAGCCAGCAGTGATGAGCAGGCTGGGCCCTCGCCCCTCTCCCCTGCTCTGACACTCCCATGCTGGGGAACAATGGGGAGCCATCCTGTCTCTCCACAGGGCTGGGACACACTTCTTGCTGGGGTTTCATTTGCAAATGAATCTCCACGATGATGAAAATGTTGAGAGCGAAGCCCCACAATGAGTGGGACTCATAGAGAATTGCAATTTGTAAATCAACTTGTATGTTAAACAGCATGATTTTTGAGGGACAAAAAGAGAGGAGGTGGGGTGAGAAAGAATAAGGAAACCGGAGAAAGGCCACAGCCCTAAAAGGGCTGGGAAGGAGGGAACTGAACAGTTTTTCTTGCTTTCTTTTGCAAATGCTTATGGTTCATTTTCAAGAAAAAATCCCAACCTGTCCCACTGTATAAATTAAATAAAAATTCAGCATGTGTTCTAGCATGTGATATTATTATTGTATGCTTAAACTTACACTTTTTAATAATTAATTTAATCTAGCAAAGAGTTTCTTGCTTAGTGAAATGTTCAACAATGGTTTACTTTTTATTTATTTATTACTTTGTATTTAAATGCTTTCATTGATAATGCTGAAAAAAACAATCACCTTAAATGTTCCTACTGCTTAAATAATTATTTAGAATTCCAAATCATTTTAAAACCACACTCTGCATTAAGATGATCATGCAATTATCATGCTTAGCTTGGAATGAGTGAATTTCTGTGCTCCTGTAGAGTGCGTAGCAATCTGAATGCCAAAGGCTTACTTGTTCCTGTCAGATCCTGATTGCAGGCTGACTGGATACAAATTAGTTTAGTGACAGGGATAACCTGTCCAAGATGCCTGCAGTTGGTTGAAAATGAGCAAAGTTGACAGCAAATTGAAAGTCTAATAAGTCCTTCAAATGGTTGATTTGTGCCTAGTGGACATGTAGACATTGAGGAGTATGAAATATTGGAAATCAATGGCCTTCTATGAAATTTCATTAGGGCCCATTGTTCTCAGTTCATAGTATTTTTATGTTTTGATGGATTATCTGAAGAAAATGATTACCTAAGGTGGTTGAATTGATGGGACTTTGATACACATCTTCAAAGATCACTTTTAAGCAATATTGTAAAAGTGCTATTGATTTTGTCTCTTTTCTTATCCTATTTCATCATAGCTCTACATAGTGTGGAGGTCCTTTTCTTGGTGTGATTTGGTATTTGTTTCTTTTTTGATGGTTGTTTTTTGAACGTATGAGGGGGATAAGCATTAAACTGATTAACAGAAGATTAACAACAAAAGAATTTGAACAGATAAAGGTGCTTCTTCAGATACAAAACATCTCTAATCACTAATCCCTCTGTTCCCCCCTCTTATTTTCCTCTGCAGGGGACACAGAGACCAACCCGGACAACTCCCCCTGTAAAGACTCGGGTGCCCATGTCTGCAGCAGATGTTGCGCAGAGTTCTTTGAACTATCGGATCTTGAACAACACCAGAAGAATTGCACTAAGAATCAATTAGTTCTAATTGTGAATGAAAATCCAGCGTCTCCTTCCGGAACCTTCTCTGCAGGGTCCTCTCCTTATAATCCTGATGAGCAGATGAATGATACAACTAATAACACAGATCAAGCAGAGTTGACCGACCATTTGGAGCAAAACGTACTTGACAAAGAGGAGGCCATGGACACTGAGATGTCAGGAGTCTCTCCACACCATAATGATGGAAGTGGACATATGGCAGGTGGCAGCCCACTCAGCGGCGTTGGAAGCAGCCATGGTGCTCTGGGAAGCAGTGGGTCCAATCTGGGGAACTCTGTCATCTCTGCCTCACTACCTCAGCTGGGTAACTTGACTGAGCTGAGTAATTTTTCCATGATCAACAGCAACGTCATTATTGAAAACCTACAGAGCACCAAAGTGGCTGTGGCACAGTTCTCTCAAGAGACCAGAGCAGCGGGTGGGCAAAGGGTGGCTGTGCCAGCCCTTATGGAGCAGCTTTTGGCCCTACAGCAGCAGCAGATCCATCAGCTACAGCTCATTGAGCAGATTCGTCACCAGATTCTTCTTCTAGCCTCACAGTCACCTGAGCTCCAAGCACCACCTAGTTCTTCCCCTGTGACTTTAGGTTCAGGTACTAGCCCACTAACCACTCTTAGTTCCCATTTGTCTCAACAGTTGGCAGCTGCTGCAGGGTTAGCACAGAGTATAGCTAGCCAGTCTGCAAGCATTAGCAGTTTGAAACAGATGGCTAATGTTGTGCAGCTACCTCAGAACAATTCCAGTGTGGGAGAGTCATCTCAAAACCTTAGAGCAGCAGGGCCAGCTACAGTTAATGCCCCACCTTCAGATAAGAGACCAGGTAATGCGGGAAGCTTGCATCCTCAGTTGGGAAATCCATCACTTGCAAAGTCATCCACACCAGCCTTTGCAATGGGAAGCCTATTGAATCCTGTGGCTAATACCCTTCTACCTCAGCCCCCACCAGGCAACCCAATATTTTCCAGTGCACTGCCCAGTGCTGGTAGCACAGTTGAGGATCTCAACTCATTGGCAGCGCTTGCTCAACAAAGAAAAGGCAAGCCACCTAATGTCTCTTCTTTTGAACCGAAGAGTAGCTCTGAGGATACGTTTTTCAAGCATAAGTGCAGGTTTTGTGGAAAGGTGTTTGGTAGTGACAGTGCTTTGCAGATTCACTTACGTTCTCACACAGGTGAGAGGCCATATAAATGCAACATATGTGGCAACCGCTTTTCCACCCGAGGTAACTTGAAGGTTCATTTTCAGCGTCATAAAGAAAAATATCCACACATTCAGATGAACCCATATCCTGTCCCAGAGCATCTAGACAATATTCCTACGAGTACTGGCATTCCCTATGGTATGTCTATGCCTCCTGAGAAGCCAGTGACTAGCTGGCTCGATAGTAAACCTGTTCTGTCCACTCTGACATCTTCTGTTGGCATGTTACTTCCACCAACTATACCAAGTCTGCCTCCATTCATCAAGAAGGAAGAGAATAGCTCAGTGGCTATAAGCAGCCCTTCTCATTCTGCTAAAAGCGACTCAGGTCCTGCTGATGCACCCATGAAGAACACAGACAATGTGTTGGAAGAAGGGGAGAGCACAACCCTGCCTACCTCAAATGAAAAAGTTGAAGAAAACAACCGTTCATCCAGTCTAATGGCAAACGTGAGCTCTGCAGTAGAAGGTACCATTGAGTACACCACCTCCAACAGCCCTCCAATGGCCACTAACCCACTTATGCCCCTGATGTCAGAACAGTTCAAAGCTAAGTTTCCTTTCGGGGGTCTTCTTGATCCTCTCCAAGGTTCAGAAACATCTAAGCTTCAGCAACTTGTTGAGAACATTGACAGGAAAGTGACAGACCCTAATGAGTGCGTTATCTGCCACCGTGTTCTTAGCTGCCAGAGTGCACTCAAAATGCACTACCGCACACATACCGGGGAGAGGCCTTTCAAATGTAAAGTGTGTGGTCGTGCCTTCACCACCAAGGGCAACCTCAAAACTCATTACAGTGTCCATCGAGCTATGCCGCCACTGAGAGTCCAGCATTCTTGTCCCATTTGCCAGAAGAAGTTCACAAATGCTGTGGTACTTCAGCAACATATTCGCATGCACATGGGTGGTCAAATCCCTAACACCCCTCTTCCTGACAACTATCCAGAATCCATGGGATCAGATGCTGGCTCATTTGATGAGAGGAACTTTGATGATCTTGACAACTTCTCTGATGAAAACATGGAAGGAATTGAGGATGGACCTGACAGCAGCATTCCAGACACACCAAAGTCAGTTGATGCATCTCAAGACAGCCTCTGTTCATCCCCTACTCCACATGAGTTATTAGTCATGGAGAGCCAGGAGAAGAGTGCCAACCAGGGAGCAGAAGAAGAAGTGCAGTGTGACCAAGGGAAATTAATGGAGAACGGAGTAATGGAAGGAGACAGATTCACAAATGACTCCTCTTCTCTTGGAGGCGACATAGAAAGCCAAAGTGCCGGAAGTCCAGCTGTCTCTGAATCTACCTCTTCCATGCAAGCTCTATCACCCTCTAATGGTACTATCCAACAGCAAAAGTCTCCTAGTCTGGAGGACCGGCAGCAGAGGGCATTGTCACTGGACCACATTAGTGCGGGTCTCATGCAGTCTCATTCTCTCAGTCCTGGAGCTCTGGATCTTACTTCAATTAACTCATCAAAAGATCCTCTTAGCTTGCTTTTCCCCTTCCGTGAGCGAGGCACCATGAAGAATACAGCATGTGACATCTGTGGCAAAACGTTTGCCTGCCAGAGTGCCTTGGACATCCATTACCGAAGCCATACCAAAGAAAGACCATTCATTTGCACAGTATGCAACCGGGGCTTTTCCACCAAGGGGAACTTGAAGCAACATATGCTGACCCACCAGATGCGAGATTTACCCTCCCAGCTCTTTGAGCCTAACACCAGTCTTTCCTCCAGCCCAACTCCATCGCTTCTATCTGTTGGACCCTTGTCCTCAATGATGAAGACTGAGGTAAACGGCTTTCTGCATAGCCTTCATCCTGAAGTAAAAGAATTGCCCCCAGCACTGGTGACCTCATCTGCTTCCACCTCTCCAGTACTTTCGGCCGCACCACCGCGGAGGACGCCTAAGCAACACTACTGTACAACTTGTGGGAAAACATTTTCCTCCTCCAGTGCCCTGCAAATTCATGAGAGAACCCATACGGGAGAGAAGCCCTTTGCCTGCACCATCTGTGGACGAGCATTTACCACCAAAGGAAATCTCAAGGTAATAACTGCTGTATATAAGACAAAAATTATTTTCTCTGTTTTTATGAAATATGTTATTTGAACTTTTTACTTGATGTTATTTTGCTATTCATGTTTGTGAAAAGCCAGCCAAAATAGGTATTGACCGTATAAACAAGTATTGATGAGGGAAAATAAGTGGAATGCTGTCTGAATAATAATGGGGAAAGTGAAAAGCTCAAGCATGCATACAAAATTGTACCGAAGGTATACCATTATAAACAAAGTATACAGAAGTGGAAAAGTTGAGTCATCCAATTAATATGAATATTGGGCTAAACCTGAGCTTGAAATTGATGGAACAAAGCCAAGAATGCTTCACTTAACAGGCTTTAACCACAGTTAGCAACCACCCTTAGCAGTGGCACGCTCACTATTTTTCCAGAGTTTATCTTTGATCGCAATAAAAAAAAAAGGCCAAGCACACAGATAAACACAATCCTGGGAGTTTTATATGGTTATGTGATTGTACTAATTTGTGTGAAATGTGACTCGCAATAGGCATAATTTTCAGGAAGAAAATTAAATATCAAACTGTACATTTCCATTTGAATAACACTGTAAAAGAAGTATGTTATTGAACATTTATTGTCGGATGTCATATGAATGGAGAATGGGGGATCATTAAATCCTTTCCGAGATTTGTAAATAGCAAAAATTGCATAAAGATGAGAAAATTTACACCTCATATGTTCAATTCTACAATAAGGGTTGCAACAATTAAAAAAGGTCATTTTTCCCCCCTAAATGTATTGCATGCTTCAAGGGTGAACTGGGGGCAACTGTCAGATACAATACTGTCCAGCACAATGAAAGTGGACAGTGCAATTTTCTCAGAACACACGTCTACCACAGGCCCTTTGTTTTATATGCAGACCACCATTCTCACTGATTGAACGTTACAACATTTTAACCTTGTTTTAATAATTAGACAAATGCAGCTTCCAGTGGGCCTATTTTAATACTAATTATTATACTGGTCCTCTTTTTCCATTGCATCACCTCATGTGTTATCCATTTTAATGTTTCCAAATTTTAAACATTGTAGCTCTACTGCTCTTTTGTTTTTATTCTCTTTAATCCCTTGCTTCCACTCCTTTTTCTCTCTCTTTCTCACTAGGTGCATATGGGTACCCACATGTGGAACAGTGCTCCGGCACGGCGTGGTCGCAGGCTATCAGTAGATGGTCCCATGGCTTTCCTGGGCACAAACCCTGTAAAGTTCCCTGAACTCTTCCAAAAGGACCTAACCGGTAGGGCCGGAAATGGAGACCCAACCAGCTTCTGGAATCAGTATGCTGCTGCTTTCTCTAACGGCCTGGCCATGAAGACCAACGAGATCTCTGTGATCCAGAATGGAGGCCTGCCCCCTCAGCTGTCAGGGAGTGTGGGCAATGGGGGCAGTTCTCCGATCGGAGGCTTGACAGGCAGCATGGAAAAGCTGCATAACTCTGAGCTCAATCCTGCTCTGGCTGGCCTAGAGAAAATGGCCAACAACGAGAACGGGACTCACTTCCGCTTCACACGCTTCATGGAGGACAAGGAGATAGTGACCAACTAGAGAATCTTTTTTTTTGTTGCGCTCATGAACAAATATACACTCTTAAGCTGGCACACACACATGCCCCCGTATATGCGTCCATGAAAGAAAGAATGAAAAGCAAGAAGAAAAAAAAAAACTATCAGCTTTTGCTTGCCATTAAGACTTTACGAAGACGAGTTTGAAAAGAACTTGCTTTTTTTGTACAATGTACAACACGTTATAGTTTTATGGAGCTTATTTATTAGTGATTATAACCTTGCTCGAAAAACCAAGTGGAAATATTAACAGTTACTTAGTTTTTATGTTATTTTCTGTTTTATCAGCAGAGTGAATCTGTACGAGTGTTTTAAAGTGTGCTTTTGAAACTTAGCTTTTCTTGGTAGAAGACTTCACCATGGCATTAAATTATTTTCTATCTGTAGTATGTGTTAACAAAACTTGATGTTCATGTAATGATTTAGAGCTTAAAAAGTGCAACCTAAGGCTGTAAATACTGTACACTTATCTGTGCTAGATGGTTTACAAGCTGTGTAGAAACTATCCTCTGAGAAATATCAACGTTTCATAAATCCAGGGACATAGGTTAGTCCTTTTCTCTCTGTCTTAGAAGTTAAAAAGAAAAAAAAAGAAAAGAAAAAAAAAGTTTTCACCTCAGCTGTTTATTTAGACCTTAGTGTTTTCATTTTGCTTTTTACTGCATTCAGTTCTCACTCTTTATTTGTGCTTATAGGATAAAAAACATAAACGGTTGTTGAAGAGGTCCACGTACTTACGAATGGGAGGGAAAAATGCCTTGTGTGATCTTTGAGGTTTTGCTGGGCTTTCAAACTGCTGCTAGGTACTAGCGTCTGTGTTTGACATCTACTGCACTTCATGTGTTGACGCACCCTATACGTTTCTTTCTGTCTTTCTTTTGTTTTGTTTTTTTGTTTTTTTTGGATGTGGAGCAACAAATTCCTTTACAGCAATTGTACATAGTCTTACTCGAAGACAAGGTCCATCTCGGCCAGGGGACAAATGATGATAGTGTTTTTATAAATATTATATAAATATATATATATGGACTGTTACATGCACTTTCTTGAAAAGTTGGAAGATCTTTTAGGGCCCAGTTTCTCTACAGTTTAATACCTACTAACAACTACGATACTGTAATTCTTTACTCTAATAATCAAATACATCAGTTTTCCAAAAGAAAGAGTGTGGGTCTTGATGATTGATTTGTATTGCTTTTTCTTTTTTCATTTTTTTTATCAACCATCTGAACTATTTCAAATTATATAAGCATTTTTCATCTAAAAATGTTGAGTTTGCCTAGTCGATAATCCTGTTTTTAGCTCTGGCAGAAATTCTTTGTCTGATGGACTATGGATTTCTTCTCCCGACAGAGTGCATTAAACGTGTGAAATGTTAATCCAAAGTCGGTTACATATTTAACTTCACCGTGTCAGACCGCGTCCGTCAGCATGCAAATGCAATTACAGAGCGCTTCATTAAAACACATGCAGCTCCGCTGTAAGTCACATTTCTGAGTTCATCATTCTGCCGGTTGACAGGCTTCAGCATCTTTAATTAAACAATCGATCGTTTTAGAAGCCCCTTTCTTTCAGCGTTTGTTTAGATGGATTGGTTCACCGTTCCTGTCTCATAAGGAAAACTTTTCATGTAGGCTAACCCGTTTTCTTTGAGTTAATAGGTTTTTAGCTGAACATATTTTATATGGCCTATGTTATTGTGGGCTACTTTAATTTGGAATGTTGCCCGGAGATTTTGGATTTCGAAATATTGTAGGCTACCTTTTATAATTATTAGAATATGAATTAGACGATCTACACGTTTCTGGAGACACGTTCGCGTCCTTTAACAGGATTTCGTCCTCACCAACAAAAGCATAACCTTTTAAGCAAAAGCATGGTTATCAAGGTATTATATTAATCTAATTGTAATATTTATTCTTGTTTTTATACAACCACTTTTGTATAAATGTATAAACAATTTAAGGGAATGTTATTGGTGAATAGTGGATGTTTTTTTTTTTTTTTTTAAAGGGGGGGAAAAGCTAAAAATAAAAATAATAACTATCAGTCTTTCATCGTTTAAAATAAAATATACGTCCTCCTTTTTCAACAGCTGCATTTAATTTAACACACCATTGCACTTCCTGAAACGCAGGATCTGTTAATTCGAGGCTTGCATCCTCTCGCCCCATGCCGCCTCCTCCCCGGATTTTATAGCTGGCTAAATTCCCCAATATTTACAAGATCGCTATGCTAAATGACCCTTGCAAACAGTCCGGGAGCGGCAGAGGGTCCCCGCCCCTCTCAATCTGTGCGCTCACTTTGAGCACCCTGAGACAGGCGCTTTGTTTTAACATCTCATCAGCTTCCGGATTCTTCACGCGCAGTTTCTTGACACTATTGACAGGAACCCGCTCTCAATTATGACATATGTGCCGTCGCTGTTTGACATTTAAGTGATTTGAATCACACCCGTGAAACGAATGCAGCTCTTATTTGTTTATTAGTATTATTTTAATTTCGTCAAGCTTATTTATCGACCACATTTATTTATAATTGAATACTATAAAATAATGAGAACCTAATCGTTTCATTATTTTTTGCAGTAGTTGATATTGTTGAATGTTATTAAACAACGTGATGTTGTCAACATAAGTATGTGCATACAGAAGAAAAAAAATCAGATATATCCAAATTGCATTTTAAACCAGAGAGCCATGAGACACATATCTGTTTTAATTATTTAATTTTTAGGTTTTATTTGATAAATACTACTACTAATAAAAGTACTAACTATAATAAAATTGGTGATTTTTCAATATATTAATAATGCAAAGAAAGAAAAAAGTTCTTCAGTCTACCCTAATTCAGGTATTTTACCACTTTTGAATAATAGTTCCCTCTTTTTCATGTATTATCTTTTAAAATAAATAAATACACACTATGAACAAATAACAAATTTAAAGAGGTGTTAATGTAAAAAAAAAAACAGAAAAATGTTCATCTTTAATGTTTTAATTCATGCTCTCTGTCTGCAGTTGTTATGCATATTTGTAATTTGTTGTTAGCTCACTAATTTATAATTAGGCTATTGTTAGTGTTATTATTATTATTATTATTCAATGCAGAGTAATTTGTCCTCCTATTTATGCAATTTCTATATTTATTGTCTAATAATTTGATTTCAACTGAAATTGAACATTCTCTTATTATTTTTTTTGAAGCAGACAATTTTATACGAAGCAAAGGTTTAAATAGCCTTTTATTTAATTAAAACACACACACACACTCACACCACGCAGGAGGAGATGTAGGAAGCATCCATTAGAGAAATTATATGTGTACATCTACATATATAAAAGTGTTTTGTACATGCATACAAAAGTGAGAAATGATCTACAACAAGGTTACTGTTCATAATAATAACACAGAGTGAATGCAGGAGAGAATAATAATATAAGAATAAATATATTAATAAGGACTTATAAGGTGGTGCATTTTTAGAAAACACAAAGGTGAAGAAACTGAATATCCACCGTTGGGTTTCTTGTTTTATTGTTGCTTGAACAAAGTGAACTGTAGTATTTATGCTCCATTTTCTATAATACAGTGCATCTAGTCTGCTTTATTTTAGGTTTTTGTTAACTGTATCACATTATGTGCACGTCATTCTATGAAAACGTGCAGTTTAATACATTTAATACAAAAGTGGTAGAATGTGAACAAGAACAAGATTATAACGAGGCTTTACATACCTCAGCTGAACTGATGCTATTTATCTTGTTAAGATGCTGATTTGATCTTGTTAAGAACACACAGTCTCAGAAAAGGCTGATGTAATTTTAGATTGTATTTAATTCTAGGTGTACAGTTATGGAGGTGTGGCATGAACGAGTGAATAATAATGCAGGTGGCTATTGTTTCACTTTATCAAAGAGAAAGGTTATAAGATGTGACAGGATTTGGCACTGTGTATGAGCCTCGGGGAGTACTCCACAGAGTGTGCGACCTCTTCACGTAACGGACCCACCTCTGCTCTACATTGTCTGCGCTGGCTTTAGCCCCGAGGGCTGGCTGTGACTCCCTGCTGTGTTTTTAGTCTACGCAGGGGAGATCAAAGACACATTTGGGACAATTGAAGTGCTGCTCGACCGAGCCCTTGCTCAGCGCCACACCTGCCCACCTGTCAATCATTCCCAGGTGACAGGCGAGTGTGACAGTAGTGGGCCGTGCAAGAGCAAAGGATACAATTAGGGCAATTAGTGCTGTCTTTTGTGCTTCTTGGATCCACTGCTCATTTTGTTTTTCATCTGTTCGTTGTCTATGTTATTAGTGTTGTCCTTTATCCTCACTTTCATCCTGACTACTCCAGTATTTTCTCTCTTTTTCTTAACTCACTCCCGCCCTCTGTTCTCATGGTTCATGATTTCCTGAGGAAAGAGTCTCAGTCTCTGAGACGTGTACACAGCTGGCTGAAAGAGGACCTCTAGATTGAAAGAGTAAACACGGAGAAAGATTTCTCAGCCTGTCTTTGTGTGTTTGTGTTATCATGGCAGAGTAATCAAAGCCAACATGTGCCATCTTTACCCTGCAAGAACAGCACAGAAGCTGCATCTCAAGCAGCACACAATGAAAAGATGAGTTCACACATACTGTTTAATGCTGCAGAAATAACATATAAATGCATTTAAACAGAATTTACAATTGCAGGAATAATTTAATGGAAAAAAAAATTTGCCCATATATATATTTGAAATAAAAAATTAAAAAAAACAACTGTTCATTTTTATGAGGTTTAAGGCATTTTTAGAATATTTTCTATTTTATTTTAGTTACAATTAAAACATTGAAAATTAAATGGGTTCAGTTAAAAAAAAAAAAAAAAGTTGAAGAAAACGTAAAAACACATTTATTTTTTTATGTATTCATTTATTTGTGTATGAAAAGCATGTGTTGGACACATTTTTAAAATAAAAAACAGTGTTTGAGGTAGAAAACAAGTTGTAGAACTAAACTATTATGGAAGTTCAATTAAAATACATTTATTAATTTATTGATATAGAACAAAAACAAAGATTGTCAAAACAATGACAGATTCTGAAATTCCCTTTTTGTGACATGACTTATCAGTTTTGTGAAATGATACATTTTGTGGAGCAGGGTGAAAAAAAAAGTATAAATAAAAAATGTAAGATTTAAAAAATCATAAATTGTAAGGCACCAATTCTTCAAGTTTGGTACAGCATTTATGTAGCATTGCATCGTAAATCTGAATTCAAAGCAGGTGCGGAGTCACCCATGAAAACAATTCAGTAAAAAAGTACACCTTTCTCAATCATTCTGTTTCTCTTCCCCCTTTCCATCTCATTCTCTTTCTGAAGCCTGTATCTCTTTCTATCTTTGTCCCGCTAAATCCTGAATCAGGGCTCTGTCTTCTGCTCGGTCTGGCCACAGGTTCACTCTACAAGGTTTCCTGAGGTGGGACAGGGGCCTGGCGGTGGTCCAAGTGTGCGAGTCATTTATCTGTCCACTCCTTCAGCTTTTCTCCTGGCACACAGCGACACACACACAGAGATATTGTATTACAGCTGCCATTGTCCCTAGACAGACAGGTGGGACTCTCACTGTGGGGTCCTGAAAGCCAGGCAGCAGTGGGCAGACATTGGGTGCGTACTTTATTAGTGCACTCATGCCTGGAGAAGCCTCCTAACAGTGCGAGGGGAGGGCGTACAGTAAGGTCTTGTCCCGCTCACAGAGCGATGGCTGTCTCAGGCTTGGGTTTATCATCACTGCTGAAATTGCTGGAAGTTCTTTTGTTGGGGTTTTATTGCAGGAGGGGTATTTAGCCTCATTCTGATGCTAATGCCCTAAATTTTAGGGGCTCAGAGCTCACTCTCTGAGTCTCAGGGCCGTGAGGGTGGTGGCACTGTCCGTTATGAAAACAGTTCCCTCTATCTCTCCCTCCTTTCTTTTTTCCCTTGTGAATAAAAGAAGAGAAGGGCTGCATTTAGGCCATCTGTGCTTCCAGTGCTTGAGTGTAATTTAATGTGTAGGTCCATTTTAAGATGAAGCCCATGTACTCTTGTGTGGTTTGTCTGTAGAATGGAGCCCAGATCGGTTTCCTCTTCCTTTAAGAGCAGTGGGAGATTAAGTAGGTTGATTGTGTTCCTTTCACCATCAGAATGAGGGCCAGTAACCTTAGCCTGCACTGTCTGCCATGGGGCTCAAAGACAGGTAGATGCTCACTCCTCTGTTAATGTCATCCTGTAGATTACGTTTCCTCATCGTCAAAGTGTCTTAAGATGCACTGTAAGGACACGCATTCCTCTCCTATCCACCCAGTTACTGTACTATGACAACAGAGAAACTGTTGTCACAAAGAAGGGAAAACGGCATATGTTGGTGGCAGGCACATAAAAATGTATGGATTTCTGTACACTGATCAGCCTCATTGATTGTGGCATCTAGTCATTTAAATAGCTCACATATATGCAAAATATTCTTCCTTGCCTACTTGTATTCACTCCTATCTCCTCAACTGTTTGATTCTCATTTGATCACTCTGAAGCTGTGTTATTTAAGATATTGTATAATTGTATGAAAATCAAATAATCACATTTAATGAAATTATTATTTATTTAATTATTTACTATTAATAAAAAAAGATGATAAAATATACTATTTAAATCATAATAATAAATAAATACAAAATGATTATTAGCATCATTTGAATTAATTTGATAATTATTTCTTGATTTATTAACTGTTGCTTAAAATGTTTAATTAAATTGAAAATTGCCTCAAACTTTCATCATTATAAAATGTATCTTTATTCGTCATATTTACATTTTCACTGTTGTGATTTTTTTCTTTTATTTAATGAATAAATGTAATGTAAACTTGTTTTATTCAGCCTATATCAGTAATCCTTCCTCTCACAAACAAGTTTTTTTTGTTTGGTTATTTGTTTTTTTTTGCATCAGATCTATGAATTTTTGTTGTTGTTTTTCTATCACACACTATATGCTCAGTCTTGTTTTCACTCTGTATTTCCCCTCTTAATCCATCTCTTTCTCCTTTTTTCCTCTTCGGTGTGGTCTCAGGGGTAACGGCTGAGTTTTAATATTAACCTGTTGCGATGAGGGCCATAAGGCAGTGCAATAAACCTTGTCAGCATGAATATGTATGCGTGTACTCTAAATGGATACTGAGCTCTCTCTGTCACCTCTGAATGGTGGGAATAGAGATACAGGCCCTGATAGTTCTTTTTAGGAGTCTCTCACAGGAGCCATTAAGTTTCCAGTGTTGTATTATGGGCCTGGAAAAAACCTGTAGACATTCATACTGATATCAGTGGATCTTTCCAGGATACCACAATTAACCCATGCTATGATTTAAAACACCTGTACGAAGGCTTTGTGGGTTACTGATTGAAACACAGCAGTCGTCAGGGTTACTGACCCAAACATGTTTTTGTGAATAGTTTGATCCAAGTCTTGCTAAAATGAGAGAAAGGAATGATAATAATACTCTCAGACAAGACGTGACCATGACATCTGGCATGAATGACAAATATCCTGTCTCACGGGTTAATTTTTAATTGCCCAAAGCCTAGTTTTAACCATTTTAAATTAGCCATGAAAAGATTTTTTCAGTTTGGGATTGAAGTGACTGAAAAAAAGAAGAAGAATCCTAGTCAGATGTACAGTGTGTTACCAATAAAGAAGATTATGTCTTTATAATCTAAAATATTTCAAAATCATCTATGATTATCATATAGAGAGAGGAAATATTAACGAATAATCAGAATTAAAGGGATGGTTCACTTGCATTTGTTCCCAGAGTACTTGTATTTTCTGCATCTGCAGCACAAAACACTTACTTACCCATAGAAACAGAGTCCACCCTGTAGTTTAAAACCTCTTAGAGGCCTTTGGCTTTTTTTATTAGATAATCGATCCGTCCATATTAAAACAACAGAGTAAACTTAGTGATTCTCATATACTTCATTATTGCAGCCATTTGACCGGGCAGCATATTTTAGCAAACTGCATGTCACAGACCATCAATACGGCTCTAATCAGGGTTAGTTATGGCTGTACTATAATGGCCAAGCCTCCTGTGGTCAGTGGTCCACTGTATGATTGCTCCGTGTATGTGTGTGCGGTGGAAACTAGCGGAAAGAGAATGGGATGCTCAGCATTTGCACTAACAATTTGATTATGTTGTTGAATTACTGTTATATAGATCTGCTGAGGCATTCATTTCACCGTATGAAGAGAGAGCAAGAGAGAGAGGGAGAGAGAGAGAGAGAGAGAGTCGGCGATATGGGAATGCTGTATGTCTGTTGTGATGCAATGGGGATTTTTTTATCACTGTTTATTTAGTTTGCCGTGTGGGTGTCAGTGTTCCTCTGAGAGATTTGCTGTGAAATGCATCCCTTGAGCTGTCATTACTATGAAAACATTTCTGATAGTCTGGAAATGATAATGCTATTTTGTCTAGGAACATGTGCTGTGGATGGCAAGACTTATGCAGCCAGTGCCACAGTGATAAAAACATGTCCTTTCATTTTTGTTTACATTTAGACTTTACATAATATTCCATGTGTAATTTAGTAGCTGGACACTGTCACATAAACATTGCCTGTGACTGGCTTCGGTAATGCAGGCCTTGTATCTTTACAGCGCCATATTTCGGTCCAGTCGCTTCCATTCAGCAGCAGTGCGGACACAAGACAGGTGTCATCTTCCCTGACCATGGAGGCAAGCAGGCCTGACCCAGGTAAGATTATCCTCTCTCCTCACCACATAACTCAAATCAGTCAGCGCTATCACCCAGCTCCACAAGGAGCTATGTCATGAAACTCAACACACAAACATGTGACACTTACACCCGTAAAACATCTCCGATATTTAATATTCAACGGCCGGTGTTATTTACATCTCACTCAGTGATAGATGATCAGCCTCAAACTGGAGTTTACTGCAATTCGCAATAATCTCTTTTACATCTCTGAGCAATTTCTCAGGTGGTCCATGCTAATTTAATAGGGTCTTCAAAAGGACACAGTTGTCTTGAGACACTTCAAAGCATTTTGACTTTTTGTTTTAGATTATATATTAATGTAACTCTACCCTGACTTCTACATTTCTGTAACATAACCCGTAAGTGATGTCAGATGGCAGTGATTAAATATGGATGGAGATTTGGTACATTTTCCTACAGGGAGAGAAAGATAGAGCCATGGAGAGGGAGAGATAGAGAGGAAGAAAGAGTACACAGACACACAAAAAAAAGTACTTTTTTTTTTTTTTTTTTAAACAACCACCCCACTCGGTCAGATTGAGGAATCTCAGAGGTCCTGTCAGTGTCACCTGCATTCAGAACTAATGGACTTAAAATCAGCTCTACCTCCCAAGCTTTAATGAGTGTTAAATTAATGAAAGAATTCCATCCTCTCCTCCACCCCCTCCCTCTCTTTCTCTAATTCTCTCTTTCTGCTCTGTTTTTGCATGACAACATTTTCAGATTGCGCTCTGAGACGGATCAGTCCCTTGTTGGCAGTAATTGGGTGCTGGCCTGGGTTAATGCGCTCACCACCATTAATGAAAACGTTGAGCTGTAAGTGGGACTGTATGAAACGGAGAACGTTCTCAATAGCCTCCAAACAGTCACTAGGGTCCATTCTGCAGCAGGCCAGGCCCAGCTTTTATTGGAGTGAAGCGAAGCATGAATTCTGTGAGGGAAAGATGGAGCCAGTTATATTCAAAGCTGTAAGCCAGACGGCTGAATGAAATAACCTTTTTTTTTTTTTTTTTAGATAAAGAGAATCTCTTGGGTAAGTCAGGTGAATAAAGGCCCACACAGAGAGAAAAATACAATGAAAGACACTCACACATAGATTTGTGGAATACAGTGCTAGATCAAATCTATTTACAGTTTCCCAGGATGCATTAACAATAAAAATAATAAATCCTTGTTTTAATATTGCAATGACAATGAAAATAAAACATAATACAGATTTTAAATGATACATACATGTACATACATGTAAAAGCAAATGCCCTGAACATATACATGACATCATTCAGCGAGAGATGCTTAATTTACTCTCTTTCCCTCCCTTTCTGGAGCAGCTTTTGTTGTGATTAATCCAAAAAAAGCTGACATATTTTTTTGCACAGTATGATATTTTCCTAAACTACCATACATACCACCAATAGTTAAAGCAAAGCCAAAACACGGTTAAACACTGAAGAAATAAATATTTATTGTTAATTACTTTTGTCTATATCAGGACACGTGTGTGTATTGGTATTTGTGGTTTATGGGTGGTTTATAAAACCTTTGCCTGTGTCCCCGTAATTTAAAAGACTTCAAAAAACATACTAAATGTTTTTTTTTGTTTGTTTGTTTGTTTTGTTTTGTTTTCTAAAAATGCAGAAAGTTTCCTGTAAGGAGTAGGTTTAGACGTAGGGTTGGTGTAGGGCAATAACACTTTTTGTTCAGGATAAAAACTATTACGTCTATGGAGAGTCCCCATAAACCACAAATACAAATGTGTGTGTGTGTGTGTGTGTGTGTGTGTGACCGCACCACCAACAGACATTCAGTGGGATCACCATCTCGGCATTGGTAACCATCGGCAACAGACCTTTTTAATGGGAGTTAATCATGTACCCTGAGGTGACATGAGAAAAGCGGTTCTGTGTGTTAAACTGTTCCATTGAGCCGGGATTGGTTGATGAGGGTTGTTACAGGATTTCCTGTCAACATTGTAGCTGCATTCACACAAACATTATATGGGAAATCACAGTGTGTGAAATTGTGGATCAGTAACAAAACTAAGTTGGAAAGTCTGCATGTTCTTTAAAAATGGTCCTCTTCTCTCTATTTAACTGTTTGTTTGTTTTTTGTCTTTGCTTACATCAAGACACATACTAAGTATTAAGTCAGCTGTTTTATATATATATATAATTAACAGACTGTGAATGTAGCATTTAATAATCGCTTAAATGTGCTGTTTAGTAGAAGGTAGAAAGTTGCTACATAATCAGAATAAGTACAACTACAAAGTAGCTAAAAGAAGTGTGAGACCAGGAGAGAGAGAGGAGATGAGAACTAATGAAGGGCTGGAGATGAACAGATTGCCTGGCAAGGAAGGGCAGTCTCACAGTGCGGATGTGACTGCCGTATCGACATATGCACAGAATCTGAAATCTGAATTTTAAATTCTAGAGAGCTGCTCACACTCTTTAGTGTCAAAGAAATGCCATCCTGTACAGCTGTCACATGACACCTCAGACCTCACACACACTCAGACACACACTCACACCATTAGCACACATACATACACGTCGCTTACCTAGCTTGTGCATCCACACACACATACACGGTTATGGAGGAACTAGTAAACACCAGTCTTGCCAAATCTCAACATCTTAGACACACATGCTGCCCAATATTCTTTTTAAAAGCTGAGAATTAACAAAATAAAAAAAGAGTAATTACGAAAATGTAAACTAAAAGATAACAAACAGCACGTAGATCACCTTGTGTGATTTCCAGTTTTTTTTTTTTCAGATATTAGTTTACACTAAAAAAATGGAGAGCAGAAACTGAACAACAACACTGTTTGGGGTTCGCATTTAGAGGACCTGAACTAGTTGGAACTAACTGTTCTATAATACATTATAATATTTGCAAATTATTTACATACAGAAATTTTGATGTTTAATACAGGCATGGCGAACCTGGTTAATGAGTAATGAGTGACGCATTGGATGACTGCACAGAGAATAGAGGAAACAAACTTCATGAGAGTGTGTGTTTGTGTGCGTCATGTCTGTGAATGCCTTTGTGTATCTGCCTGTGTCATGAACGGCTTTGTGTGTGTGTGTGTGTGTGTGTGTGTGTGTGAGTGATAAGAATCTTTAACAAGTCTATTGAGGGTGGCTACACACTTACCCCTCATCCAGTCCCCCTACTGAATCAGATCTGTCTCCGTTGTCAGAGCACATTAGATACAGGCCAACACACACACACACATACGAACGGACGGACGACCAACTATGCGCTCATGCCACAAAGATGCTAACATCTCCCGCTCACACACACACACACAAACTCTGCAATTAGCATTAGAAAATGGGCTATCAGCTGGAATAAGCGAGATGGAAAAGCGACAGAACGTGTGTGTGTGTGTGTGTGTAAGAGAGAAGTGGTTAGCATAGCTTACCATAAAACACACTCTAGTATCAACAAACAGGTTTCAATCCTGTTCAGAAACACAAGAAGCTCACAATTGTTCAAGAGTGCAATAGCATCAATTATCAACCTAGCTTCATAATTATTTAAAATCATTAGACGACGTCACGCTGGGAGAATGAGCGCTCTCTGTATCGCTACACAACAACCTAGGGCCTGTATCCCCACAGAGGAGAACATTTCTCGGTGTCTTTCTGTGACTTTGGAACATAATTGAGTTTAAACACTCAATACAACATTAATTAGTTTAGCCGTCTGCTGGTGATACCATAGATAAGAGACTATGTAATTCATATTGATTGGAATATGCACATTGAATACAACCTCTTAAGACAAGCCTCCTTTATTAAGCTAGCACAAAGAGCAGGTCATCATTTGTACAAAGAGAGATCGCTTTAGATTTTATCTTTCTCATAAAAAGATTTGATTGGGTTTTCTCTCTAAAGAACTCTCGCTCCCCATGTTATTCTACTTTGATTATATTACCTCTTAATTAGTTTGCATATTGAGTTGAACAGAGTTTATTGATTTCACCAGCTTTCATTTGCATTGCAAAATTCTTCTAATCCAATATAATCTTATCCATAGCCACAGAGAGAATAATGACTTTCTTTCTGCCAGTTTTCTTTTATCCCCCCACCTTTACACAGTTTCTCTTTTTTTAAACAGTGTCTGAACGTTGTTTTTACATTATTGTCTTTTCTGTTATTTTTAGTACAATGCAAAAACCTTACTGATGGGTTTCATTTCAGTAAATCACATCCATGCTTCTGAATATTTACACCAGAAATGCAATGGCAACTTTGTGCATAATATATATATATACACACATTTGTGTTATGTTTTAATATCGCATAGGTGATATGTGTGAAGGACTGTTTTGCTGCAATGTGTGTGTGTCACACTTCTGTGGAGAGGTTGATGAGAAGGTGTCAGGTCTGTAGCTGTTGATCACACACACACACACACACACACACACATTGCAGTGGCATGTTAAAATGTTAAACTATTCCGACTAATGAAACACAGGCCTGAGCTAATGGCCTTCCTCGGGGAGCAGACCTGTCCTTCAGGGTCTCTCTTGCTCTTTCCGTTTGAATCTGTGTGTTTTAGTATCGTCACAGATACACTTGTTTTGAAGTCATAGCTGGTTGGCAGAGGTGTTTTCCTCTGGACAATGGTGATCTCATTCTGTGTGTGTTTCATCGTTAGTTTCCACGCTGTGTGTGAGAGTATGCAACCCCTAGTGCTCTCTATGTGTGTGTGTGTGTGTGTGTCTGTGTTTGTGTCTTTGCTTTAGTCAGTGACTCATTCACCCCAGGTTGGATCAAAGGCTTTTAAATGGGCCACACTGACTAGGAGGTAGAGTGAGTTACCCGGGGTTTACAGCATTATCAGCACCCCGACTATCTACACACATATGCACACTGATCTACAGCAGTTGAGCACTATGAATAACAGCATTGTTCTTCAAAGAAAGCTGCACATTTTAACTACTTTAAAATCCTTTTCAAAATCTGGAGAAAGCTGCTTTTATTAAAAGTTGAATATTAAAACAAAACGTAAGAAACATTTTATTTTTACTTTAAAGACTTATTATATAGATTACATATTTTAGACCGTGTTAAATCTGATACAACTAATCTCAAATTGTGCTTTTAAGTAATCATGGTTTAAGTCCCCTTCTTCCATTTCCAGTCAGGGCATCCCATTTTACTGTAATGGTTATATACCAGATGGATTCCAGGCCGTTTGTGCATGAACAAAAGGCATGGTCAAGATCATGTTTATGTGTCTGCCAAAATACCCATGTAAGTTCGTATGGTGTTACAGGAGGAAGTGGCGATGACTAACACTGAGGTTTCCAGATCAAATGCAAACAAAGAGTATTAGTTTTCAGCATTTGTAACCACCATGGCGTCTTCTGGTAAGAGTGAATGTGTCACATATGTCGCTAGGAACAGCTGTTTTCAAATGTTTTAAGGCCGCAGACCCCCAAATAGGAAACTGTGGCGGTCAATAGGATCAAATAATTAGGATTAATCCCATGAGCAGTTTTTTATATTTTATTTTTCAGTCAAATTATATGCATTTAATTTAACATGTTTAACAAACTAAGATTTACCTTTTCAAATTTTGCTTGTCGGTGAGGTCTTTAGTTTGGTTTTGATCAGACACCCAGTCCTCGTAAAGCATATATCTTTAAACTTTACATAAAAACAGCTAGGGACCAGTTGTAATAAAATGGCTAAATACTTCTCACACAGACCCTGCAGCCCGAGGGCGCCCACATCGCACTGAACTCTGACCTTATCAGGTGAGAAGGCGTAAGTGACTTGTAAAGCATGTAAATGAAGACCTGTGCCCTGTGAGGGGTTACATTAGCCCCTGAGGAGAGACGAGAGGTGGGGGGATTGTTGAAATTGTGAGTGTGCAGGAAAGGCTTGTCCAGGCTCTGCTTCCACATGCATATGTACTGGAGTCCTGGTGTTTGATTGATGCTGTTCTTTGCTGTAAGGTGAAGACCTGCAGTGTAGATGGTCTTGTTTATGACTCACAGGAACGAAGAAGTACTTTACATGTCTGTTTACCGTGAGATGATGAATCGACAAAAGCTTTTATTTGAAGAAGAGGCTGAAGAACGAGCTAGTTTGTTTTAAAAGGTCATGGGTCAGTCATGCAATTTTCCATAATTTTACTGCAGTGTCACCATGAGCCCTTAAAGATTAAATTATGCTCAAGGGACAAAACAAAACAATGAAGCCAGATGGACAAACCTGCATTATATTATATATTAAACAAAGCTATGTTTTTATCATCTGCAAGAACAAATTTGAAGTATTTTCATTCAGTTGCCTGCTCTCCTTTCTCTCGCCGTCAGTCTTTAGTGTCCCAGAAGGCACTGAATGATTTATCGACAGGGTAAACTCTATATGAATCAGGCCTAATCTTTAGTTATACAGTTTACAATGTTTGAGTAACTAAACGGCATGTGTGTACACACACTTTTCATCCAACTGTTCGGGTGAAATCCGTAGGGAGCTGAGGTAAGCCGCATTGAAGGAAATCTCTCAGTGTCTTAATGCTGAGCTGTAACAATGAATTTAGAACGACACTGATGTGTATAAACTGATTATGTAGCATGTGGACACACCTGAAGATGTAATACAGTAATAATAGTAAAAAGGGTTTTGAAGGTCTGCATGTATTCAAGTAGTTAACATTTTACTCCATTGTACTCCCAAAAATAATGTCATTTAAACACATTCACCTCCAACCACTGAATAAATAAATAAATAAGAATGACTGACATGGAGGAATGAATCATGGAATCAGTACAATGCAAACATAAATGAAGCTAAAAAAAAATGAATACATTTTTATAATTTTTTAGGCTATCCCCGGTATTTTATCTGCATCTACACAGTGGCATTTTCTGGCATGTTTAAGTGCAGCTATTGTAAAAATGGCTGGCTTCCTGTTGCTCTGCTGAGCAAGTGGTTGTAGTCAAGCCTGAGGAAGGGGAATAGTTTAAATGCAGATGTTTTCACCCTAAACACACCCACGAGACACAAAGAGTGTGTTCACAGAAAACAGAGCAACATGAGCAAACACTTTTTGACAAAAAACTAGTTAGAGAAGGGGTAAAAAACATTTACATATGATATGACATAAATTATTGCAGTTAAAAAAAGATGAGTATATCAGAAAGTTTTCAGTTTCTACGATGAAAATGTTATCACAAGTAGTCTTCATTTACTTCTACAGGTCAGAAATGAAGAAGACAAAATGTATTTATTTAGTAAGACTGTTTTTTTTCTTGCTTGTATTCTATGTTTACACTTTATTTATAACATGTTAATCCGTGAAATGCTTTACTTCATAGAAAATATTTTATTTTGCTTTAAACCCCAAAAAACTACTTTTAAGTGCATAACAACATCAGTGAAAAGCAACAGTACATTATATTTGATTTACTCTTTATAAAACTTTTAAAACAACCTTAGCAGTTATGGAAAAGTTATTTTAAGTGGAATTTTGTTCATTATTCATATGCTGTTTCAGCAGAACATGTATTGAATCTACATTTTCAGGCAGAGTCAGCTGCTTCATTGAGAGTGAACATGACAGGACATTTGCACACAGGGAGTTTTGCAATACTTCTATTACTCAAAAACATGGAACTTTATTATTATACAAATAAATACTATACAAATATACATATATATATATATGTATATA
>JAUCNO010001819.1:11649437-11662418 GCA_032353835.1 Enteromius viviparus
TGTGCAAAGCAGTAATCAGAGCAAAGGGTGGCTATTTTGAAGAAACTAGAATATAAAAGATGTTTTCAGTTATTTTAACTTTTTGTGTTAAGTGCATAACTCCACATCTGTTCATTCATAGTTCTGATGCCTTCAGTGAGAATCTACCGATGTAAATGGTCATGCAAATAAAGAAAACACATTAAATGAGAAGGTGTGTACTGTATTTCAGGAACTACCTCAGATACACTAACATGCAATATTCCTTGTGCAGCTAATTTTAAACTGCTGTTACTACTTGTGGTTTCATACTAAGAAGAGAAAAAACAAAGTATACATATATATTAAATGAGACCACACATAAGCTAGCTACTTCATATCTAAAGTGCATATTTTCACAGTAGCCATTCACTACTGTCTGAGCTACAGGAATGCTTCAAAAATAAGTCACAACAGGAAAATTAAAAATGTGGAGGCACAACACACACACAGCCACACCCAAATATGTACATATTATGCACAAACAATATGTGCTAATGGACACAATACAAACAGCCGTGTAATGTCACCAGACAAAATAGGAAGAGTGAATCATGAATACACTTTTAATCAGTTCAAAGCTGCAGCTGTGTGGGTGGGTACATGGAAACACAGATTATGGCATACAGCTCCAAATTTCCCACATAATGATGGATAATGCCTTGTCCTCGGATATTTTTAGAAGGAATGTCATAGCTGCTGTAAGAGTTAAAAACAGATTTTGTCTAGAGTAAAATATAAATACAAATTCATGCCAATCACTGGAACAAGAATCGTTGTTTTTAAAGAGAAAAATTGTGATCTTGAGATTTTCATTAAAATAGCATTTCTGTGTTTTGGACTTTCTTACAAGCAATTTCAAACTGTTCCTCTTCTCTGAACATGAAACTAGGTGAATTTCCTGTTGATGTTTCACTGATGTAGACACTTTCCTTAAGAGGCTTTTTTTTATCATGTCTTTGTCTACTCTTCTTTCAAGGTCATTTCCAACCTGGAATCTATAAACCTCTGAATGGGCAAAGTTATATGAATTCTTACTTTTTAATGAGCAAGTTAAAAAATTTCCATCTCAGACCCACCGATTTAAAACGATCCTACAATCTACTCAGAGGAGAGGGTGAAATTACTGTGCAATTACTGCTTTCTGTGTCTGTCTTTCTCACAGTCAATCTCACCCTGGGATGTGACATGCTGTTCTGTCGTCTTGCTCTTTGAAATTCAGAATAATTCCGACTGCTTGATATTGTTGGGGCCTGTCATTGCTAAGCCTTCAGATGATGCAACTGTGAAGGCATCAGTTGTTAGAAGTCATCCAAGAGCTAAAGATCCAGCAGTCTCTTTTCTATTATCAATAAACAACTCTTATTCGCTTTATAAAGCCCAAGGCTCAGTAGGCTCAGTAAACAAATGCAATGTTTGGGAGTGTGACAGTGATGGTAATATGTGGCTAGGTGAGCTGCCTTCTGGAGTTGGTCACCTTTCACCACCTGTCAATTGCCCCTCATATCAAATACACACAAGCACTCGTGTATGTTTTAACTGCTGAAGCATCTCAGAGGTGCTAACATGCCCTAACCCTGCTAACTTCTCAAGAAGATGCATCTGACGCTTTTTAGATTCCCCCTCCAGACGCATCTCACTCTCTGGGTCATTGATATAAATAAGATAGGACTGCATGCTGTTTGTCTGACCTGTTTGGGATCTATAATCAGCATCCATGACACCTGCTGTCAACGAGTAAACACGCAAAGCAAAGTTTAAAAGTGTACAGAGCATAAAATGACCTCCAGTCAAACCTCATGTATCAAAAAGACCACCCTAAGCGCCTTTAAAAATATTTGTGTCCTTAACTACAGAGTCTTGCCTCTGAAGATTTTGGTTGTGTTACATAAAACAAACAGTATAATGATAATGTGCCGTATTCCCTTGCATCTAACCACGTGGCGGAGAGGCCATAGATTATGCTCTCTCGGCTCCTTCTTGAGAAAGTGCATATGTAGGCATCATACAAATTAGAATTCATTTGATGACTTATGGATTTAAATTTGCAACAAATTTGATTGAGGATGATTCACCGGCTTGGAACCGGATCCATCCAGCCTTCTGCCCATTGTGTCCCTTGATTGATTTTTAAGTTAGCGGGAAGCAATCGGTAAGCACCACCCAATCAAGGCCTACGAACATAGCGCAGATTAGACAATTTGTGGTAATCAATGAAAATATTCCATGATTTGCTAGCACTCAATCGGCACAGTAAATCAAGACCGTAATGCCTGGGTTAGTTAGCGATAAAACAAGAGCCCCTGACAGGACAAACTATAATGGATGAATTAGAAGGGCAGGTCAGGAAGTGGGGGGTGTAATAAGGCTGATATACAGGCTCCATACACACAAGAACCCTGAGCCCGCACCAGAGCTGTCAACTGCTAATGGGTTAGCAAAAGTACTGGTGTTTATCTTCTGCCTTCCGTCCACATATTTATTCATTTATTTAGTACTCTGATGCAGAATCATTATTTTCAATGTTTAACATCCTGCCATCACACACACACACACACACACAGTTCTCCTTAGATCCTGCTAAGCTCTGTAGGAAAATTACAGTCATAAGTAAGACAATTATTTATATGTTGTTGAGATTGTTGTATGCATTATTTATGTTACTGTAAGTGCCGTGTGCATAACATTGTAAGCGTATTCAAGAACACAGCTCGGATACAACAATCTATTGCATTTGCAATAGCATTTGCCTACCTTTATATTTCTTTCCTTCTTAATTTTATGCCAGAATACAAAATGAGTTGTTGTGGAGAATTATCAAAAAATAAGTACAATGTACAGTACTCATTGTGTTCATGTTGTATTGCAAAACACATCTGCTGAGATAGGATACAAGTAAGAGAGGTTTGGTGGTATGGGTGGTTTAAGGGTGGTTTAAGGTGTAAGAGATGGGTAAACATTGTAATTATGAATGTAATAGAGTATTTTAAGTACAATATAAAAACACATACACTGTAAAACGTATTGCTGTAATTCAACCGTAAAAAAATTTACAGTTAAATACCATAAGTTTGTTAACTGATAATGTTAATATACCAACCTATTAAAGTACTTTGTACTTTGAAATACACTGATAACCACCAAATGGAGGATACATGAAAAAGTCAAATGATGAACCAAAGCCTATTACAAGCAGCTTTTAAATATGTATATATATATGCAAGTTTCTACAAAGCAATGGCTCAGCACATATGCAGTGCCTATAGAAATTTGTTTTAATGTAATGAGAATTGTACTTTACACTGAGCCCCTCAACCCTGCCCTGACTCTTTGCAAAGGTAAAAGGAATCTCATTTGGTTTGGAAAAGAGATGGATACCTTAGACTCTGTCCCTCTCGCCCACCTGGCCTGTTCTCTTGACAGGTGCTGGGTCTTTGTATTCTGTTGTAATGGCTTGACTAGACTGATGCTCCAACGGCTGACCTCTACCAGAACATTTGATTCTATCATCCTCCGCCCTGCTCGGGGGTCAGACTGCTTTATCAGAGGAATTACCTAAAGTGCCTGTTATTTCATCATCCTGCCCGCCAATACAGGCTATTCCTTTAATTTATACACCCCCAAAACAACTGCAGTCTCCATATATCACCCTCTTCCTGCAAGAGGTAAAATATCACTCGCTCATCCGAGGCCAGGTGTAGAATCATTAACCTCTGTCGTAGCGAGAGCAAGGGGCTATTATAGGATAGAGGCGATGCCCATACAGGGAAAGAGAGAGAGAGAGAGGCTTTTGTGACTTGAGCTGTCCTTTAATACACATTTCTTAGACACCGGCATGCATCAATACACTGACTTCCTGCTCTCGTAGGCACCTGCTGAACTCAGGAATGTGAGCTGTTGTGTAGGTCTTGTGTTAGGTGCAATTCTATCCTCTAATGTAAGGAAATCTCAGAAATAATGACTTTAAAGGAATATTCTGGGTATTCTGTGTGTAAATATCAACTGACAATGTGGATTATTGCAAAGTGGATTATTGGATTATATTTCCATCATGGGGGAAAAAATTCATTCTATATATTATTTCCCAATATTACTGTTTTTTACAGTCCAAAATATAGTGTTTTTACAGTTAAGAAAACATTAACTTGAAGCTTATAATTTTATAGAAACACTGCCGTTTAACTTGTGTATAATTTTAATGGTAAATCATTTACTTATTGCAACTGATTTACATACTGAATAAAACTCAGAAGTTATTATTTTCACATAGTTAACGTTCATTGTTTACATCTTGCAGCTATATTGAAACAGTGGATTAGCCCTTTATACAGTAAGTGCCATTCTGTCACTATGATATTTGCTTTTTTGAAAGCACAGGAGGGGCAGGCTGATGTCATTATTTTGTGGTCAGTGCGTGCAGTTGACCTCATCGGTTGCTGTAGTCTGTGGGAAGTTTAACAAAGAACACTAGAACTATGAGAATTGGTCTCCTGAAAACCTGCAGAAGTCTCTTTCAATGTGTTGTGGTACCATTCTACTTTAACAAGACCCCAGTGAGAATGTGCTTCAGCAATCTGTCTGTAGCTGTAGTATGTTGATGTTACTGTAAGGGATTGCCTGACTTTGCTTACCCTTGGAAAGCTTCTCTCTCCCTATGATCCAACATCTGAAGAGATGATAAAACCCCCCTGGTAGCCTCAGAGCAGCTGCCTGGCTTAACATTGTCAAAAAGCTTTTTTTACTCCCCCCATCGTTTCAACCTCTGGTGTGTATTTTATTGAGCCGTTCTCATCCCTCCCAACTGCATAAGCTGTGTTCAAAATGTATTTCCCTGCTCATTAAAATGGACAGACATGCACACTACATACAGACTCTCTTGTTCTGAGAATGGATCAGGCTATGAATGTTCTCTGAACTTACTTTTAAGTTTTCACACAATGAACCTCATTGATATTCTATAACTTTGATAAGTAAAAGTTAAAAAGTGCATTCCATCTACACTATTTTTAACCATTTTTCATACGCAGGTGTATTACACAGATGCAACTGTAGACAATTTATTTTAAGATGTCTAAAATTAAATAGCAATTGCATGTCCAGATCTTTGAGTTCTGTTGCACTCCATCCAGTTGTTTCGAGTAAAAGAACACTTCCTTCATAAGCAACTTTTCCTGTTTTTAGTAAGTGCTGCATGTTTCCTTTAATAGCAGTGTGATAATAGTATGGGTTTTACATGCGGTTCTGAGGGCAGGATAACTTGTGTGTTATTTTTTATAATTATTCACAGTAAATTAAAGTGTTAAACTGAGGGCCCTATTAATAATATACTGTAAACGTATACACAAGAGACAACAACTATAAAAATCACAGTGTAGAAGCTTACGTATATGTAAACTAACTGGAGAAAATAAGTCATATGTGTCTTAAGAACATATGTACATATTACTTTTGGCAATAGTAGTATTTAAAATGTACATCTTACAGTAAATTAAACTGCATCATCGTATCTTTAAATATATATTAAAATCTTTTCACGTTGACATTTCTAAAACACTTAGTCGCTAATTTGTCTTTAAGCAAGCACAATTAAATTAAAGAAAGACCCTCGAGGCAGCATTTAAAGCATTTGAATTCTGGAGTACCATATGCTGCACACCTTATATGTCTCCACTGATGATGACTCGCTAAACTCAGCCTTTACGTGTAAAAATGCACCAGCACAAATCTTTCTAACACCAGACAGACCTTTCTTTCAACGCATCAAGACCAAACTCCCCAAGCGCCCTCACTAGGGTACAGACAGCTCCCAGTACACTTCACAGGCTGTTTTCATCTTATCTTCCATCATACAGAGCAAATATCAAAAATGTGATTTGAATGTCAGGGAAAATTATCGCTGAAGGACAAAGGGAAAAGGTACAAAATGACAAACTCGTTCAACAGCACATTCAGTTTTCTTTTATTGGAATCAAACGAGCCGTCTCACTCTCTCTTTCCAGTATTCCCTTATGTAAAGACCTCATGTCTAAGAGAGGACGAGAGACGAAGAGAAAGAACAAGGGAGGGAGAGAAAACCCTCGCTTCTCCAGACAGTAGGCTAACAGCCCAGAAGGTTAATTGAAGTCTGGGAGAGTGACTTTGGTGGCCTATCTTTAACAGGACGACCTATAAATGTTTAAATGTTTGATTTCTGCTTAGCTATAGAAAAATGGATCTTGTGATCTTTTTGTGAATGGCTAATGTCCTTGGACAAGGACTTTGGACAGGTTATTGAGTTAGTGCGCAAGATAAATCTGAACACCGGTCTTACATTACTCAACTAATGAGCTAATGAAATTTGAAAAATCAGTGCACTTCCTTCAGGGGATTGGACAGGAACCGAAACATTAGCAGGTGGCATGAAGATTGTTTGGAACTTTGAAAAATGCCCTGACTCGTAGCGGAATCGTTCAGCAGCGTTTCATCCATCAGCGTGAACCTACAGATATTTCAAAGCAACGAAACTTCAGGCCTATCTGAGAATGAAATCTGCAGAGCATCCTAAATCTTTAAAAACTAATTTAGTTAATGACTTACCGCTGGCGATTAAAAGCTCTGCCTCCAGTTATACTGGCCTACTGATCAAAGTGTTTCATGATTTACTCTGCAGCATTTGTGTGTTTGAGTGTGCGCGGGCACGCACATAATCCTCCTTTTGCATCCTCGTCATTTGCGAGATAACCTTGTCATCGATCCGCAAAAAATGCCTGTAGATGAAACGTGCATTCTTGAGTTCTCTTAATCAAGAAGCTTATTGATTATATGACTAATGATGGGCCATTAAGATATGGCTGAAATGAATGGTCTGTCGTATCATACTGAGCTCTCAGCTAATAGGATGTTTCAATCAAGAGATGTTCATGATATCGCTTCTGTTACAACCGCTCTCTAATTTTATCTGTTCTTTAAGATAAGTTAATGTTCTTGTTATGTCTAGAATGCTATTGATTTGCCACTGCTTGGGTATTACAACACTATTTCATTTCTTTTCCTCTGCATATAAAAGTATGATACGCTCTGGAGGGGGGAGGAAGCAGTGGACAGGTGTGTTAAATGACTGCCCAAGCAAATGTTTTAGTTCCTGTGTCTTTCTTATAATTTACACTGGCTTTTCCATTTACTTTTTATTTACTTGGGTTGATAGGGTATCATTTCAGTGAGAAATTTAATTTAATTTAAATAAGCACAGCTTAGCAAAATAGAGAATCATAGAGTCATAGAGAATCAGGCAGTAAAATTTGAAATGAAGTTTAAGAAGGAAAAGAACGGTATAGCAGGGTTAGGTCTCAGTTGCACTTTGTTTTTGTTCCTAAGATGACTAGTTTTCTTTCGTAAGCATTATTGTGACTCAAAAGTCCATTCCAGAGCAAATTTAAGAATGCAGGCTTTTGATATTGTTAAATAAATAAATAAATGTTTACATCATTTGAGACAAAATAAATGTATTAAAATATATTAAAAATTACATTTTAAAACAAAAAAAGTATACAATTATTTAATAATAATAATAATAATAATAATTCACTCCATCATTAAAAATCAATTGGGGTCAAGAGTTGTTGTTTTTTTACTTTTATTTAGCAAAAATAATTAGGTAGGGCATAAGCATCCACCATAAAAACCTGTGTAAAAATAACTGTTCCCCCATTAATTTTAAATTTTTATATGAAGATGAAAAAAAAATGGCATCACGTTTTCAATAGAAATATAAAGCAGCACAGGTGTTTTTAATGCTTACTTTCTTGGAGATATATTAAAATCTAAAGAATCATGTCACTCTAAAAACTGAAGTAATGTCTGCTGAAAATTTTGCTTCACCATCACATGATTAAATTAAAATGTAAATTATATTAAAATTGTTTATTGATCATTTCTTACAATATTACTATTTTAATGTGTTGCAGCCAAAAAAATGTTAAATCTTATAAATTAAATCTTAAATCTAAAAATATATATATATATATCTTATCAACTCTAAACTTTTAAACTAATTTCATATGTAACATTGAATATGAGATGGAAATAACCAGTAGATGAGCATCAAACTGTTGGCCAGGTTTTTGCTGACAACTGCGCTTGTGTGTTTGTGTGTGTTTGTGCAGATCGCTGGCCCTCCAGAATGGTGTTGGGTTTCACAACACACAAAGGCCATAAGTGGTGTAAGTTTTGTTTAACGGAAAACATTCAATGGCTTGAGGACAGGGTTCAGCTACATCCCGGCCAGAAGGGAAGCCTGACAGACATCCCAGGGGTGTTTGTGGGGGTCTCTGACAGTTTCCACATGGTGTGAGTGGGTGTGCATGAAGCCGATGAATAAAGACCACTAAAAAAACATGATGCCAGACGCACTGCAGGCCAGGTGTCAAACAGCCAGTGCCCAGAACACACCACTGCATGTCATTGGACATCTACAGACTGGGAAGTGGCATTCAGATGAGTGTAAATCCAACTCTGTGAGACTGATCTGAGTGATCCGACTGCTATGATGGAGGTCGAACATCCGAAGCATAGACTGAGATGTGTTGTACGCTTGATCTGGAACGAATAATGAAAGGAACGGAAAGATTAATGTTGAAAATGTCCATCCCGTGATCCCGAACAGCTCCTGACCCCCCCTGTGTGCTGGAGTGCATCACCTGTCTGGGCTTCGGCTCGGTTGTCTATTCCGTCTGCCACATCCTCGTCTTCCAAATCTCCCTCCCCAATCTCGGGCGCAGGCGGCTGTAATGGCAGGCGCATAAACAGAGTGCGCGGCTTGTCAGACCTAATGGTGCAATGTTAAAACATGAGGCCTCTAGGGGTCCATATAGCGTCGCACCTTCAGACCATCAAACCCCCTGCCCTCAGCCGGCATTATGATCAAAAGCTTCACCTTGCAGCCGAAGGTGGAGGGAGGCAGAGGAGGGATGAGGAAGAGTCCTCATTATGGTTCCGAGACATCCATTTGGGCATTTTTAATATGTGTATCCTATTAAGCTCTTTAAGTGCTTTTTGATAATTGTGCTTTGTACTTTTACAGCACTCCAGTCTATTCCCAGTTCAATTTCCTCTTTTATCGGACGTTTGAAATATTGATCTCTGACAGATAAAAGCAAACACTATAATCTTGCTCCTGAGAGAGAGAAAGCGAGAGAAGGAGAGAGCGAGGCGGCGCTGTAGGAATGCACTGGGGACGTCTCTTCCTTCCAAACCCTCTTTGTTTTATTGCATTTCTTTGTCAACAAAATTTGCTTACTGCTTACCGAGATGCTTATGTAAAGCACCTGCTCGCTGATGGCTCGTTGATATGACCGTCTCCCTCGGTCTCATTTACCTCTATCTGACTCTCTCTCTCTCCCTCATCTGCCCCCTCCCTCGTCCCCCATCAAATCCCACACTCCCCCCTCGACATTTTGCGGAGCAGAGCGGAGGGGCGGCAGAGGTGCTTTCGATGATTGCCACAGCTTAAACGGCTGTCAGGCCGGCCTGAATAAGCATGATTTATCCCCGTAGTGCTTTATGGAAGTTAGTGTTTTCTGTTAACCTGAGCTCTCAAATGCAGCTTGCTGCTGCCTGGCCGTCACATTAACCTGAATCAATCACGTCTTGATTTTTCCATAAAAGAAAAGCCAGCTGTAAATAACTGGGTGGACGCAGCGTGAGGATGAATGCGCGTTGCGGCCGGCTGCCATTCAGCGCTCCACCGTGGGCTTATTACAGCGCTGCCGCCGCTGATGTTCCTCCACCAGCTAGGCTATCTTACAGAAGATTATCCCAAAGAATTCCTACTGTATTTCACAAAGCATCTTCTTAATGGCCGATCAGTATGTGAGCATCTCACAACCCTTCTGACGACTCAGGGATCTCCGATTTTCGCAGTTCGGTCAGTTTTTTTATTAGGCAGACAGCACAGAAAGCAAACCCTAAACTCCCTATCCATTTTTCTGCTGCCGTTTTCAGCGTTTTTAGCTTTCACAGACACTATTTAAGATTTACTGCAAACATTTGAGCATCCAACCTACTGTATTGACTCCGTTTGACAAGCGTAATCCTTCTCCTCTTCCCCGTCGTTTCCATCCCAAGATCAATCACCTCATCAATGCTGCCTGACTGCTATGAAGTGCAGGCAGGAGGTTCGATTCCCGCTCAGCACCCTTACGGACTTGCTATAATATAGAAATTGATTCATCTTCAAAGTTTCCTTAAGTGCTCACCCTGGTGTTGAAGGATGTCACTGGTTTGGTGAAAACACAAGCTCTTTGTGGGACTTCTGAGAAAACAGCCCGCACAAATAGATCGCAACAACAACTAACGAAAGCTTCCCTGCAGTTTTGGGGGTTTCTTTGTCTCAGTCTGAAATAGCAATTATTCATAATTTCACCAGCCATGATATTAACATTTGTAACAGTCAGCTACTGTAGTGTGGAGTTAATATTAAATGCATATTTCACAACAAAAACTTGGAAGAGGATATATTAGAATATCGTCATCCAAAAAAGATGTCTGTGATAACCCATAAAAACTATAATATTTAATATTTGAATGATGTGAAATTAAATTTTTTTAAAAATTATGCACACACAAAACACAATATTCAAATATATCAATATATTTAAATACAATCACTTTGCTAAATGACTTAATGTAAATGTCTACATTTAAAAACAAGCACTTCTATGCTATGCTTCGCATGTATTTATGATGAACTGATCAACATTAAGTTCATATTTAATCCACACTATAGCGCACCATCTAAATACCTGACAAGTTTATCGGTAGCAACACTGAATTTTAAAACAACCATACATATTTTGTTCCAAAGTGTGTGTGTGCGTGTGTGTGTAAGAGAGAAAGCGAGAGAGAGAAAGAGAAGGGCACACAGTTGGTCATTCATTTTCTTCAATTCTGCTCAGTCCAGACAATAACTTATGGCTTTTCAAAATGCCTCTGACATATTCATAGACCCACAGCTCAACCCAGAGAATCGAGAGTGTCAATTTTACTTTAGTCCCCTCTTTCATTCAAAGCATACAACTGAACTGGACATCTCCCTCTCGCTCTCGCTCTCTCTTGTTTTCTTTCTTTCTCTCACCTAGGGCCCAGTTGATGAGTACATATGTCCTTTATAAAGCAATCTCCACGTGTGCAGACCGAACCGTATTTTCACAGTATAGCCACATTGTGCACACTTGTTCTTGCTAATATGCCTAGGTTGGCATTTGGAGAGTGGGTGTAGGGGTAGTGTAGGTGCTCTGCTGGTGCTAGTGTTTTGGGAAGTGTAGTAATTACTGTTCGGACAGTGTCAGCGACCTCCAGATTGCAGGATCTTGTCTCTTTTGTCTTGGCTGTGGCACTCTCTACACCGGCTGAAATTGTATCTATTCACTTTGGCTCTGTTAAAGAAAATGCTGGTAGCATTGGGAGCCAGTGAGCCGTGATGGTGAGGGCTTCTTCTCTCGTCCAGCAAACACACACACACAAACACACTCTCACACACATTAAAATGTGAGGTTACTACAGAGCAGCTGGGCCACAGGGTATCAGAGGTTATTGAATGTGTGTGTGTGAAATAGAAAGATAGAGAGTGAATTAAGGCAAAGAAAGAGAGGGCAAGAGAGGAAAGGAAAGAGAAAGAAGCATGCTGTGTGTATAATTTGATGATTATCAGGTGAATACCATGCTCCACCCAGACTATTGACAGGTGTCAGGTGACATGTAGACCGCGGCAGTATTTGTCAGCTGTCCCTCTCTGAGTATCTCTAGAGTCTTGAGCCTTTCACACACACACACACACACACACAAACCGCAAATGTACTTAATTCAATCAGTCACTGTGTTTGCGGTTCTCCCCAAAATTTCTCACCGTTTTCCTTAACACAACGAGTCCGTACTGCCCACTGCTCATCTGTGGGACCCATTAAGATGCTTCCAGCCTGATACACCCCAGTACCTTGGCCTAAGTTAGCGTGAGCAGTTAGCGCTTAGCGTCAACATGCTAATTGGTATTCTGCAGCGCGGTGGGAGGCTGTTCAGGATGTGGGAGAGTGAACCAGTGTTCGATCCTATAAGAACAAACACTCTGTTCCCTGCCCTGCTGTCAGAGCATGGCGATACGAAAAAGAACAGGACCTGACATTGCATACACACGATACAGAATAGCTCAAACACACACATACACTGAGGGATTTCAAATGCATGCTCCTGTTTATGTTGTTGGATATTAAATAGATTAGTTTGCTTGTAATAGACATTAGTTCCTTTTAATCATCATTGGCTACATTCTGAAAAAAGGCTGTTAATTTTGTTTTCTGAGTGAACAAGAGTTCAAAGCTATTAGTCACTCTCAAATCACATTTTATAAGCAATGGTGACCGCACAAATTAATAAATAATCCTTTAACCTTTACATGGACCTTAAATATGCATGGAACAAATCAATATCATTAGCTGCAACAAAATACATAAAATAAGATCAATGCTAATAAAATGACATCGGTCATATACTTTGTTTCATTCCACCCTTTCCTTATTGCGCAATCTTTCCCATTATTCTTTGCACTACCATATGCTATGGCATGAATCTTTTTCATTACAAGAGAGGTCGGGTCAATTAACAAAGCTGTTTACACTCTTTAGTTTAAGTTCACACACCAGCCAGCTGTTATTACCATCCTATTCTTAAGAAAGAGGGTCGGGCTCTTTAATCCACTCTGTGTGAAGACACACACACGCATTCAAAAAACTGTATAATGCCATGACCAAACAATACATGACTCAAATTACATTTGATAATGTGCCCCATTACGACATTAAAAATATCAAAACATTTACAATGCATGTAAATCAGGTAATATATATATATATATAAACGCATAAAAACACATACAATATATATTTAGAAAACATTTACATATAATGACATGTATATTTATATAATTTCTATTAT
>JAUCNO010001819.1:11673168-11688820 GCA_032353835.1 Enteromius viviparus
TATTTTATTTTATTTTATTTTATTTTATTTTATTTTATTTTATTTTATTTTATTTTATTTTATTTTATTTTATCATACTTGTATAGGTGTTTAAATTTGGTTTATGGTACTATTTTAGTTTTAGCTGCCATGAAAATAGCCAAGAAAGCTGGCACGGCTTTTAAAAATACAAACCAAGCAACCAAGCTAGCCAGTTCTAAGAAAGCGAACTGGGTTATTAACATTAAAAAATTTCAAAACATTTGAGTTGAAAAGCCCTTCAGTATATCCATGTTTAAAGGTTTATATATTAGTGTATTTTTTCTATGGAGATAATATAATTATAACCTTCTTGACCTCCCGTCCCTTAGATGGTTCCAGCAAGGCAATAATCCGTACACTGGAGCTGCAGACTGGATCTACAAGGGTGGTTATTTTGACAGGAGGTATTCTCACCTTCCAGACATCTACTGATTCGGTTGTGAAGACTGAAAGAGTCTTGAGATTCATCATTTGCTCTCCTTCACTCAATCCATATCATCTCCTCTCTCTTAAGCTCGGTTCACATTTTTCTTTAGAATGTGAGATTCATACGAACAGTTTTTTAGACAAAGCCTCTCCATGAGTTCTACTCTTTACTAGATTCTGGAAATTCAGTGTGAATAGATTTATTTATTTTGAGAGGTAGGGAATGCCTTAATTATTCACTGTTTTTTTTCTCCATGTATGTTAGATCTCAAGTTAAACATTCTGTGCAAACCTCAGTAGGTTTAGAAATCGCTAGTTTATGTACAGTATGTGATAACTTACCTTTCCATGCGTCTTGCTAGTTACACTCAGGTGTTCATTTTATGGGTACAAGTGGTTAGTGACGGCATCGCTGCAGTGCCATCTGTGAAGATTTAGTGTGTCATTATTGAAATGTGAGGCTGCTCAGAGCCTATTAGGAGAGCATAAGAGGAGGGGTTGTTCAAGCTAATGCTGTTTTATCATCTCTTATTATACGCTTTTTCCTTATCTCAAAAATAGGACCCCTGTTTTTGGTATGCATGATGTGCAGGAACTTCACATGTAAAGATTCTGCCTGATTTTGAGTACCTGGAATGAAAACGAGTTTATTTTTCTGAATCATCCCACTTATATTTCCTTCAGAAATAACGGTTATATCTCACTGATTTGGCTCTTGGCCCATATCTCACCATCTCCATGGTACAGGGAAGTTTATTAAACCTAATATTCTCAGTCCTCACCCATTTAGAAATAATATTTTAGATCTGTTTTGTTTTTTGTTTGAAAGACAAAAAAATCTAAGCTGCTCATGAAAAATGTTTACTAGGTAAAAAAAAAAAGAAGTGTTTTTTAATTGTTAAAAACATATAAATAACACAAAGCCTATTACATCCTAGCATTGATGTTTTGAGTGTGTTTATGGTTGCCAAAGCGACTTTTCTCTTCTACAACTAAAGCCATATAACTCGTCAGGACTGCATTGTTGAGTGATACATCCTGTTGAATGAAATGAAGATGGGTGCTAATATTTCTTTTAATTTTTAGCACTTAATGGCTCACGAATGTCAAGGTGCTTCACCTTATCCCACACACACACACACACACATATATATATATATATATATATATATTCATGTGTACCAAAAATGCTCAGAATGTCCTTCATTGTTCACATGCTTTATGCCGTACAGCAAATTTCATTCTTCAAGGACTGATTTTTTTTCCAGACATGCAAATTGTAGACAAGATAACCTCAGAGGATCACGAAAGACACCGCTGTCTTTTATTTTGAAACTTTAAACAAGAACAATCAGAAGCTATGCAAACATTGATGGGAATTTCTGTCTATGAATTGTACAGTTTAATGTGTCAATAAGCTCCACTGTTTATGTAAAACACTTTGGTTGACCTAGTGCAAAGGTGTCAAGCATGCTAGTGCTGTTGCTGAAGATTTGCACAGCCTAAAGTTGGTGAGGTGGAGAAACAGGTGTATGTGACTGCAGTGGGTAATAACACTGTTATATAGTTATATAGAAAAATGTTTATCATCTACACTTAATGGGAGCTCATCATCTATTGTGTAGCACAAGAGTATTTATCTTTAATATGTTCCATGTAGTGAATACAATTCCAAATGCCAAGCTTCGGGCCATGGCTTACTTTAAATGAAAGAGTTAACTACAACTTATTTCCCTCTGTATTTTCTACACTATATTGTGGCATGTCTGAACATAAATTATTTAATCTCACTATCAATGCTTACTAGCGGTTAGAAATATGAGTATATTATTCCACCAGCTGCTAACATAAAGTCTTTTGAAGCCCTTGAAATCATGAGGCATTAAAAAACAATCTATCCCCAATTGTCTCATGATTTTGTGCCATGTTTATCAGCTTTTACATCACGTTAATATACAAGTAAACCTGGTCACAGTGAATACAACTATGTAAAGCAAACATACACTCAAAATGTTCAAGTCATTCGGTCTGTGTTATGCTGTTGATATCGGTCGTGACATTAGGGATTGATTGTTTCTCTTGGGAATTTCACAGATAGAAGCCCAAATTATACCACTGTGGTGCTATGATGGCTTTACATAATTGTACAATGACATTTTGTGACTTTTTACTACATTTGTAAAAATCACATGAAATGCACTTAAGCTGTCTTATAAATCTGCTCATTTGTAAACTAGCAATATTAATAATATATGTGAGACCTCACTAATTTAAAAAAATATTCACTTTGCTCCTTTGTGTCTGAAGGGAATTGACAAGCATCAGTTCAAAATTTCTGACAAAACGTTTGGGAGAAGCTTTAGCTTCTGGCATATGTTTGATGATGAAGACACTTGTGAAATATTATGTTATTTTGCATTAATTTTACCTAAAATGTGAACTGATCTTTATCAAAGTCAATGTCATGATAAAGTGAATCTAATTAAACACGTAACAGAAAAAAACATTCTTTCTATGTCTTTATTTACCAACCTGGTACTGATTTAGGAGTATTATTATAAGATGATTCAACTAACTAGACAAAGAATTATTAATGTTTAAGAGACAACTCTTTCTAAGGGCTATTTTGCGCCTAGGTCAGATAAATTATGTTTAAAGGACATTCACCTGCACTTTTACAAGGACGGGTTGACTACCCTGCTATAAAAAACAAAACAAAAAAAACAATAGGAGCCCAGTAGAAACCATCAGAGAAATTCTAATGGTTTCCATTAAAATACCATTATGAATCATTAACATTTTCCAGTAAAACCATTACAAAATTCCTATTTTTTTAAGTGTGTTTTAGCATTTTTCCAATAGGATTTAACGCCGGCCCCCACCAATAGAATTTGTCACATACCATTAAACACCATTATATATTTCCATTAAAACCAAAACAATTCCCATTATAACCTTTAAATCCATCATAAGAGCTGCTATGGATTTCTTCCCAGTTCAGTAGTCATAACTACTACGAAAAAACAAAGACTTTGAAAGCTAAGAGAACAATGATTCTCCTCTCAGCATTCCTGATATCAACTGAATGATTGAATTGTTCATGCAAGACAGAACAAGCCAGACAAGTAACGTATTTACCCAGTAAAGCGCAGGTAATTCGATCTAAAATGTTTTAACAGTGGTGAAATGTAATTTAACACACCTAAAATGTTGCACTTATCACTACTGTCTGTCTTTGATAAACTCGTAACTAAACAATTCAGCGTTATTTGTGTGGGCATATTGACATGTCCAACCACCAATCAGAGCAAAGGACGAAGAATCCTCCACCAATCGAACGCACGCCCCGCCCCTTCTGCGAATAGAGGTTGGTCGACATCAGAAAAGTGAGTTTGACTAAAAAGAGAGAAATGTAAGTTTTATGCTCGTCATATCTACGGCACATATTCGTTAGTACTACATTTATAAATGTGTAATATATATGCCATTGTTTAAAAGCATGAACCTTTTTTGTTTTAAATGGTCTCCTCAGTACTCGCAGTGTTAGCTTCGGGGTTAGCTGCGGATCAGTTGCTCATGTAATCATAGATTTATAGCTAACTAATGTTATTCTCGCTTCACATATATTATAATGTGTTGTATGGCCGTATATTATAACTTTCCTGTACATTGAAATAGGCCGCATCTCGGACAAGTGATTCTATAAGATAAGGATGCTAATCATTTGTGCTTAGCAGTGTTGTGACTAAAGTAACGTTATCTGCTTAAATGTTTTCCCAATATTTATCGTGATTTGTGTATTAGCCACTACTACTGTGTAAAAACAGATAATTTGTATGATTAATAGACTGAAAGATTACATATTTTATTAGTAGTAGTAGCCTAATTTATTATTGTTTTACAACTATTACTATAGAGGCCTAAATATATTACACTGTGTGTTAGACATTTACATTTACATTTACATTTATTCATTTAGCAGACGCTTTTATCCAAAGCGACGTACAAGTGGGGAAACAGCAAGCAATTAGTCTTAAAGAGGCAAAAGCAACCCAGAAACCTTCTCAGTTTTTTCTGTTTCCTTGTCTTTCATGTCTAATACTGTAAAGTGCTTCCAGCAGAGATTTTCAAACTTTTTTTACCCCAAAGCAAAGAAGGAAAAAAGAAGCTCACAGTAAGTATATCAGGACATTATATCAGGCTTTAGAAAAGTTCTGCGTTATAGAGCACCTCTAACGGGCCTATTATTTACATTTGGAGATTTCAAGCGTTTTTACCAATCAAATAGTTATCTGATATGTTAAAACAGTTTACAATTGGCCAGATATATAATTAAATCCTAAATTCCTGTGCTATATATATATTTTTTTTCTTTCTTTTCTTTTCTTCTATGTCAGCAAAAGCAACTGCTTCAGAAAGCCATTTACAGCTGGTCCTAAATTGTAAGAGAAAGTACGAAAAGTTTTAAAAGGCCCTTTACTTAACATTCAGGTTGCTTTTTTTAAAAGATTTAATAAAAAAAAAACTATTTACATAATTTACAATAATTATATGTCTGATTGTATTCAAATGCATTATTGATATACAATGATGATAAACATAGATTTTATCTTTTCCATTCAAGGGGATGAACAGGAACTGCACTTGCATGGCTGGAAATAGCTCTCTGGAGGTGTTACAATTATGGCTGCTGAGTAAACTGACTAGCCTAGGGAATTTGGTATCCTCTGTGTTGCCACCTAAAATTACCAGCTCTGACCAATCCTTCCTGCTCCCCTCCAGGGAACTAGCAGTGACCCACTAACATTTGCCATATTATTACAATAATTAGCAAAGTCAGTGCCATGGCAGGGAACATTGTGCAAGGATGCATACAGACTCAACTACTGCAGATATGCCTAAACATGACATGAATTGAATAAATAGAACAGCACAATATCACAAATGCTGTCAACACCTATAAGAATAGCACTGTTATATAGTGTACTTATTTTTCTAAATAAAATAAAGCACAGACTGTGACCTATGATAACTATTTTTAATAGTTATGCTAATTAATGAAAATAATTGTGTAAAATGGAACTCACACATTCAGAGCATGTTGAATGCTGTTCTGTTTTTAATGCACAAATTTGTCCTAAACAGCAATGCATGAGTGAAGTGATCTGAATGGAAGCACCATGGCGTCAGACAGACTGTTATAAGACACTGAGAGCAGTCTGATTCAACCTCTCATACACCACAAGACAGTCTACCTAACCCACCTCTGCTGTTTTTTCATCTGATTGTTTGTTTTTCCCCATCCAACATTTTAAGACATCATATTTTAAAACAGCAGCTCTTAGTTCACCCAAAAATTTCAATAATGTTATTATTTATTTACCTTCAAATTATTTCAGTATTTGTAAAACTCAAAAAAGTATTTTAAAGATTTCTTAGTTATTTTGTACACAAAAATTAAAAGGTATGGTTAAATTACAGTTTTTAGCATCCTATAAATATCTTGTTTTATATTCTATGGAAAAAAGTTAGGCTGCAGTTTTGGCAAGACATGGGGGTTAGTAAATGAGGAAAGAATTTAGGTAATTTATGGGTGAACTAGCCTATTCCTTGAAGCAACATCACATGACAAACACTGACTAGGCTAAATGACATACTTCATCAATAACCACGACACTACAATAACCAGTCAAAAACACTTGTATCAACACACAGCCTGTGTGACTGTTCGGTTTTTCCCCCAGCAGCAGGGGAATTCATGCAGCAAATTAAATCTCACTCAGAGCTTCCTGTATGCACAATACGAGTGCAGAAATACAACTACTGCATAATGACTAATATTAAGAATACAAGACGAGACAACGTGACCTTTTTCTGATATTGCACGGAATCTCCTGTCTGAAATGTAAAGAAAAATCAACAGTTCAGGTAATCTGGCAGTGTTTTGGGCCATCCCAAAAAAGGCTTTTAAAAAACATAACTCCTTATCCTATCCATTTATTGTCTGCCATGCTGGTAAATATAAGGAATCTGGGCAAATGCATCAGTGGGGTTTAATTAAGCCTCCTTGATTTCAGGCCGAAAGGATCAAGAAGGTCAATAAAACCTGGACAAAGCATTCCCATACATATCAATGGCAACTGTTTGCCTGTTATTTTAAATCAATCATCTGAGCTGGTTGAGAAGAAAACAAAAGATTTAATTGAAGACCTATGTGTTTTGTCCCCTCTCCCTCGGCCCCTCAATCCCATTTATACAAGTTTGAATATTAAAAGAATGTTTTCAGACTATTCAAAAAAAAAAATTAAATATTAAATATCATGTATACGTAGATGACTCATTAGTGATTGTTTCTATGGGCAACTATATGTAAGCCGTTGCCTTTATTGCAATGGTCAACTTGATGTCATTCACCATAGTAATCACTGAATATTTCCCAGTGCAATCTTAAAGCCTGTGATATGTCATACAGGAACCCCTAAAAACCAGGGAACCACAGCTCCGAAAAATAACTCCAGGGGCCTGTTTTATAAAACAAGTTTATTAAATAAGCCATGTTTATTTCAGTTAGTCTAACTTATTGTCAGTTGATTTAATTCAGAATAAGCCTGGCTTGGTAAATCTGTTTCATGAAACAGCCCCCAGATTTCAGCAGAAATGTTTACGTTTACTGTTTTTCCTTCCACATGATCTTTCCTTTAATATTTAACAGATCTGAGAAGTTGATGCCTGGTCAATAGCAAAAAAGAACTGCTGTAGGTACACTCACTTGTAATACTAATACATTAGCAATATGAAAAAGCTTTAAGAAGTGCAATTACTTAATTCATTATGTAATGCATCGATGCAAACACCACATCAGCATTGTGCACTTTCTCAAGACAGTGATTGTGACTGCTGGGTGAAGACGATGCAGCAGAGATGGACAGGCCCTACACTAAATGACAATGATCAGGTACAGGATGCAAACGAACAGCTTCCTATTTAGCTGTTATTCCTAGCCCTACAGCTCGATTTAGATATAATGCCATCGCTGGATAACGCTATGTTGTCATGTACGATCAGTGGATCCTGTTACAGTAACAGATCTAAAGCTGATCATGTATCAGAGTCAGACTCTAGAGGTAAACAGGTGACATCAGCATGAGCCGAGCAGACTGCTCTTACCTGAGGTTTAAATATCTCGGAATTCACCCGTCTGTCCTCGTTGGCATTTGGAAAAAGATTAATCCAATGAATCTCTCGTGGCGCTGCTAGTGATGATGGTGTTTATGTGACATTGTCGGATGGGCTTAGCTGAAGCCAGCGCTGGCTACACTCCGCATTACTACCGGTTAATGGAGGGACGGTCGCCTCCTTCGTGCACTTTAAAAAGGTGGAAAAAAACCAGCGAGACTCTGAAGCAAGCGAGAAAAAAATCCGATAACGTAATGTTAGTTTAAGCCGATGCCGTTGTTTCATTTGAAATCAGTGTGAGTATTATTTACAGTGTGTGAATGTGTCCGACGGCTCAAACAAACATGCTACCCTAGTGGAGAGAAACTTGCTCTCCTATTGGCCAATGAGTGACAGATACAGTTTTTATTGGTCATTTCGGGTGTCTTTTATTTTGCCCCGCCTCTTGGGGTTTTCCAGTGATTTTGCCGAGGAGTTTAAGGAACTGACAAAGTGACAGGTTGTACATACTGTAACAGTTGAGTTCTTCCAAGCATTTAGGTCTAGATGTTTATGGGCAATATAAATGCATATTTAATTAAAATGTAAACATTTTTATTAAACATCATACTTTTTACAGCATTTTAGATGGAAGCTCCTATATCAGTAAAAAAAAGTATAAAGAACTTTGTGTGAAAACAAACACATCTATGGCTATTATGTCATAGAATGTGAAATTAAAGCAAAAGGATTCAAACCCATCAATTGAATGGTGCAAGAAACAGACCTTAAATAGATTAAGAAATACAATACCAAAAAAAAACTTGCATTTTAAAATAAACTATATATATATACAATAAATGTAAACTGACAATGAACGCAAGAAATTCAGTTTGTGTACCATGGATTGACAGTTTCAATGTTGCTTATTAATTTATGAGGTTTTTCTTTACATAGAAACTTTTTCAAGTACTGTACAAAAAACAAACATTGGATCTCAAATTAGCCTTATGATGCTTTTGGGAAACGCTGCCCTGAATTGGTATCTTAGATATTTTGCTCTTAAGCTATACCTCAACTTCATATAAGCATTTTAGCAATAAGACTAGCTAAACCAAGGACACGTGCGTGTCTGCCTCAGCTAGGTCCAGTCTTTTTTTTTACAAAATGATGAGCTTTGGATTTGGGAGTTTGATGGCAGGCATTATAAAGCTGTCTTGCTCTCAGAAGGTCAATCTGCTTTCTTGCTTGCTCAACTCCTCCTCTTCCTCTGGGCTAAGATTATTTCCTCTCAGCCTTTAAGAGCACAAAGCAAAAAGCCTTTGTATTAAGGGCATTATTCACAACACAAACCATTCTTTGGGCATGGGTATTAATGTAATAATGCATTTAATTTCTATTGAAACTAAATGGGTTAATTGTCACAGTAATTTTCAGCAAAAAGTAAAACAACTATGAATAATTCAATAAACAGCAAAACACATATAACATTTTTAAAATGTCTAAGATTAGGTTAGAACAGGGCATGTAAAACCAACATGCAATACCACTCTTTGTCTGACTGGACTTTTGACTCAATGAATTAAGTAAAATTAATTAATTTATTGAGTAAAAACAAGCACAAATAGTAGCTAAAATACTAAAAGAAGCGCCTTACCAGACTTCCTTAACACTAGAGTTCATTTTGAGTGCCTCTATTAGACACTCAACCCCCTCTCTGCTGATGCGGTTTTTGTTTAGCCTATAAGTAAAAGACAGGACATGTAAATCTCTAAATAAATTAATTAATTAAAATATAAAAAAAAGAAACAAAGTGGATTACTCACCACAATTCCTCTAGAGTTTTGTTCTGACTGATGAGTGTAGCCAGAGCGCATGCACCTGCACTGCCCACATCATTATCCACCAGACTGAAACAAACAAAACAGCTTTATCACTACCTACACAAACGAACACATGCTGCATAGCGTAGCTAAAATTAACTTGAACTGATCTGACTGGGCAACCTTTTTTAATTGAAAAAAAAACTAAATGTTTATACTACAAATTGTTTTTTTTTAAATATTTCTATATGGAATGCAGAATTATGGTAATATAGTGGCTATGTAAGATTACCTTAGCCATATTAGCGATGTGCTATTTGTCAGCGCAGCTGCCAATGCCTCAGCTCCCCTATCCCCAATTTTATTCCCCCATAATCTGGAAATTAAAAGTCAGAATGGAAATCCAATTTAATATAGGCAAAATATTGGAAAATGTAAAAATTAATTCCTCTCATTGTTGACCTTACCCAAGAAACTGCAAGGCCTGGTTGTAGCTTAGACCTTCTGCCAGCTGTTCTGCTCCCTGTGACGTGATGTTATTATTTCCAAGCCTACAAAGCAATTATATATTTTGCATGGGAATCGTGTTTCGACATGTGCAGTAAATCCTGAATCATCAGCATCCCACAGGCCAGAAAAAGCACATAAAATCTTGACCTGAAATAAGCACTGACCTCAAAGCTAGGAAGTTCTGTTTTGACTTTAACAGCAAAGCAAAATGTTGGGTACAAGCATCTGTGAGGTTGTTGTTGAAAAGCCTGCAGATATATTCAAATGTGATTCATTTAAGTACAACAATAAAATATTTGTAAAATTAAAATGATTAAAAGATGTTTAATATTCTCACGCAATTTTTTGGAAGCTTTCACACTTTATTCCCTTTTCTAGAAGTTTCCGGATTCCTTCATCTGATATGTTATTGTTCCTTAAACTGAAAGATTTAAATTGTTATAAATCAATTTGCAAAGCGGTTTTTAAAAGAAAATTCTCATTTTAATTTTAGTTTTGGGCTCCAAACCATAATTTGTACTTTATAGGCTTGCACTGTATTGACTTCCATGTTTCACAATAATCCATACTGGTTTGCAATGACAAGAGGTTGAGTAATTGAAAACAAAATTATTTTTAGTAAACTATTCCTTTAAACTAAATTTCAAACGAAACCACAATGAGTTAACTTGTCATCTTACTAAAGTGAGTGACAAATATGTAGACATGGAAGAAGTTGTTCCGCTCCCACATCTCCCACTGAATTGTTGTCCAACTGGAGCCCAATAGGATTCCGCAGGTACTTCAGCACATAAGCCAGCGCAGTACATTCCACAGGACCAATGTTACAGTAGGTGAGCTTCAGGTGTTCAACATCCAACTTAGCCACGGAATCTTGAGCAATACTGCTGTCTTGCATTTCATAGATGCACTTAATTAGCCAAACAAAACTTGGCATGGCATGCATGCTCTTCTTTTCACCTTCTACAGGACGAGGAATGGACTTGAAATGTCTCTGCATACCTTTAGACAAAGACTTCACTACCTGCTTCACCTTGCGTTCCCGCACAGCAGTAGAACAGCATTCCAGCAAAAGGTTAAGGTGCCGATGGGATAAAAGTCCTGACACAAACTGAGCTGTAATCTGGAGGTTTGGTGTCTCTGTCACAGGGGACTCCACCTGCTCTACAGAACTGTCAATACAGTGTCCCAGACATCTTTGAGACAGACCTGACAACTGCCTGTTCTGGGGCTGAAAGAGTCTGGAGACAGCAGATCGGTCGCTGTTACGACTGAGAACGACATAGAGAGCAGCAAAGAAGCATTGTAAGGTGATGTGCAGAAATTCATAGCGTTTACAATCTGTAACAGATAGGTCATTGCAGTACATCAGGAAACCAAGGCTGACATCCTGTTCTGTCAGCTTATTTCTTTGCAGCTCATATCCTGAAAACACATAACAAGAGGCCTCCAGTCCTTCCAGAGCCAGCTGTCCAAGTTTTAACACTGCGTCCAAATGTTCCTCCAACCAGGCCTTTCCCAGCACTCCTTGGGGCTGAGATGACTTCCGCTGGAAGAAATGCTGTAAGACCAGGAGGTAGACATCGGTGATAGTCTGGGGAATACTATCTTGAGCACCCAGAAGCTCCTGGTAGCACTTGGTCACAATCCAGCAGAAGACTGGGATGTGGCAAAGACTTAATAACACCATGTTAGACTGGAGGGACATTATGACACGTCTAGCTATAGCAGGGTCACTGTGATGTTTCTTAACAAAGCAGTCAATTCCACCAGGAGAAAAACCCTTCAGGAGCACTTCTTTTTGGAGATAGCGCTTTAGCGATGGGCCCACAACCTGTGGCCTGCTAGTGACCACCTTTGTAACTCCCTTCATTAGCGTACCCTGCAACAGATTGAAAAGCAAAACAGGTATAGGCACTTGCTTTGTGGGGCAGCAGTGGCGTTCTTCATCTGTGAAACCCTGTTTAAACTCATCGAGCCCGTCAAAGGTAAAGAGGACCAAATTTGGATGGTCTAGGATGAACTGGAAAACCTCATCCTGACCTCGATCAGGCCAGCAGCAGTGCAGGAAGAGGAGGTCTTTCAGAGACAGCTCTCTGTGCTCTGCATTCAGCTTGCGGCAACTGAAGGGGAACAGCAGTAAAGTGTTTGTGAGCAATGATTCTCTTGCCCAGAGCAAGTGCAGTCGCTGAAGCAATGTGCTTTTGCCACTTCCTGCCTCCCCAGACACAAGAACGGTGTCAGCATCTTCATTAAGAGTCCCCAAGGGACCCACCACATCCTTCAGCTCTAGTGTAAGAGTTTCACCAGAGCCATGCATCACTTCAAGAAGTCCATCGGTGTAAATGTCATCCAAGGAGAAATGTCCTGTCCCACCATAGCTGCTGAGAGAATGTGACTGGGCAGCAACAGAGCTTCGCAGCTTCTTCTGGTAGTGCAAACAATCTGGAGAAACAACGTAAGTAAAAGACTATATTTAGTTTGTATTCAATACATTTACATTTATGTTTTTGAGTATGTAAATATGATAAATAAAGAAAAAAAGAGAATGCAGAAAATTGTAAAGCGTATTTATTATATTTTATAATTATGTTTAGCATAGCAATGACATAATTATAAGTGGCAGCAACATTATGCCCATCATTGTGCAGTTGAAAGACAGTAAAACCAAAGACAAGACATGCAAGGATACCCTGTCCACAAAACGGAAAATATTTCTCATACTGGCAGAAGGTTGATTTTCTTTATCCTCAGGGTTTGGGCTGGGTGTCTCAGTTTGGTCTAGATATTGTAGTAAGGTCTTTGCAGCAGTTTCACCTTTAAATCTCACTTCGTCTAACAGCCTTCGAACCTGCCACGATTCAACACGATCACTGTCTATCCACAAGGAATGGACATTTACTCTTAACAAGCGTGAAATACAGTGGTGAAGGCCAAAATTATAACAACAATTGGCATATTTAAGTGGTTTCAGTTGTTTAAACTGAAAATCAACTGGATCTATTGTACATTCAGAGGAAAGCTTAGGCTTGAGTTGCAGAAGGCATGATAACATGTTCTCAGACGTTCTCGGGAAATATACTGTACTAGCACTATGCCAGAGACATGTGCTGCTGTAATTGCTTCAAAAGGTTGAGAAAAACAGTAAGAATCACTTCATCTGATATTTGTTGTGCTTAGAGGATCTGTATGTTTTGTGAACATGTTCTAATAATTTTAGCCACCACTGTATTTACATGCCAAACTGAGTATGAGATATACAGTACATCACAATGAGACAAATTTCATTTGATGATTGTTTGAAAATTGTTCAGCAATTAATTCAACGGTCAGTACCATGGGAAAAGTTACATCACAGTTAGTCATGGGACACACATCATTTCAGGGATTTCAAAACACAAAAACTATGAATTTAAGTAGTATTCAAACAAGTTACCTGTTGTGAGGGTGTGTATACAGGTAGCTGTACTGCATCACAATCTTTAACAGTGAAGCAGCCAGTTGTCAGTAAAGCATTCAGTGCCCCATCAATATTATCTCTGAGCTTTCTCACTAACACTGGCCTGTCAGCCAGTAATGTTAAAGTTGCAGTGTCTGGTCTGTTCTTGCCCAATCCAGCAGATTCTTTCCCAAAACAAAGGCCAGCCTTCTGCTCCTCAGGTAAGACCTGGTTCATCGCAGCCAAGAAAAGGCTGCATGCGTCTTCTCCTTTATCATACACCACATCTAATAGTTTCCTGATGTTGGAACTCAGAGGTTTCTCCGCCACTCGTATGGTTAGATAATCCTCCCAGACAAGAACCTCCCAACCCAGGAGCAGGTCCATAACACAGTCCAGAGGTTCGGCACTGCCTCCACCACATAGGACTGACAGAAGCTCTGCTCGTTGCTTTAGGATCAACTGGTGAGCAGTCATTGTGGTACACAGCCTTGTCTCAAAGCCAACAGCCACAATCAGAACCCTGCTAAAGAGATCAGACAACACAGTCTCACGACCAATTTGTATGTATTCGTACGAGGTGGCAAATTTGTTTTAGACAAATCGTACAAAGTTGTACGCGTGAGGTTGTACGATTTGTCTAAAACCCTGTGACGGGTATGTTTAGGGACGGGGATAGGTTTAGGTAATTCGTACAAATTCATACAAATTGGCAACTCGTAAAATATGTACGATTTAGAAGAAATCGTATGAATTCCTACAAGGGAGGTCGTACAAATTTGTATGATTTAGCCACCTCGTAAAATATGTACAAATTGCCATGAGATCAGGTTGAATGAGATAGTGAAGACCAATAATATTTTTTTGTAAATGTATATAGTTGCATTTATAAAACATCATAGAGTTGGCATGCATTGTATTGCATACTCTGAACAGCTACATTTAGGCCACATTTGTGCACTCATTTCCTCCAAAAAGTGGTCTCTCCAAATGTGTTGTTTATTAAAACTTTTGCTTTAAATTAGGGTGTCATGATTACACATGTAGTTTAGTCAAAAGTGATTTTGATAAAGGCTATTTCGCAGACATTAGGGAAAATAATTTCAAGAAACACTTACCAGACAAGGACTAAAATATATCCTACAAGTCATTGTTCCCCGCTATGATGGTAAAGTTATTGTTCCATTCATGACCATACCTGTATCAAGAACCAACGCGTTATTTGGATTTTTTGAAAATATTTCGCAAACGAAACATGATAACAAACGCCAGTGTACTAGATATTCCGTAACTGTTGAAAATACCTGGGGTATATGAAAACACCACAAACAAATGCTTATCTGTCAGACCGTTTAACTATTTTCTGTCAATGATCGTCCGAACTGAAAGTGAAAGAGGAGGCGCTGCTGTTTGATCTTCAGGAAGTCCTCACTGTCAAGTTTTTGTTTAAAGTTGCTACATAGAAGACAGCGGGTGTTGTGACACTTTGTTTACACGTCAGTAAGTGATTGTTGTTTGGAAAAAAAAATGAAAAAAATTCTGTATTATTCACGTAATCTGCTTCCGTTTGAAAACGGTTTGAACTAGGCTTTTTTCATGCATACTGCGGTTAATTAGTGTCAATACAAAGTGTTTTTACTAATTACTTTTTGTCCTGTAAACTCTGTAGCCTATAACTTGTGCTGTCATCTCAGAAAAAAGGTGCTCCCCCAGACTCCCCTGCACAGTTTCGGAAGCGTTTATACACGGAAGTGAAAACTCTAGTTAAACGAGTTCTCTTTCGATGACTGACAACACAATAAACGTGTAGCGTCTCTCGGCTGTGAAAAAGACACTTCACTTCACAGTTGTAAATAGGTGTGCAGAACCACCCTTCAAACACCAGAGGGACGTCTAACATCATGTAAAACCTCAGCCAATGTGTTCTTAATGGAAATTAAATAGAAACAGGTCTCCAAAAATTTAGGCTACAGTTATTCAAAGAGGACATTATCCCAACTGATGGCCCCTTGCCTTGGACAATACGTTTTCCCTAGATAAACTATTACATGTTTAGCCTCAGTCGTTTGATATAGGCTAATATACAGTATCTCACAAAAGTGAGTACACCCCTCACATTTTTGTAAATAATTTATTATATATTTTCAAGGGACAACCCTAAAGATATGAAACTCTGATAGAATGAAAAGTAATCAGTGTATAGCTTGTATAATGGTGTAAAGTTGATGTCCCCTCAAAATAACTCAACACACAGCCATTAATGTCTGAACTGCTGGCA
>JAUCNO010001819.1:11695506-11717332 GCA_032353835.1 Enteromius viviparus
TAGATCTTTAAGTCCATCTCATGAAAAATCGGAGCAGAAACAAAGGTGTTGCGTTTATATTTTTGTTGAGTGTATATGAAACTTTATTTCATCATTGATTTTAGTTTGTGTTTTAGCAATCATTTTTAACATATAGCACTGGTCTCACCAATAACAACACTGGCCAAAGCCATTATTTGAAAGGGATCCCATAAATTGTAATAAGAAAAGCAACAACAGTAAATCAGATACACTAATCATCAGTTCTTTTTATTTATTCTTTGTGTACTCAAGACCTATGCAGCCAGTCACATTCACACCTCGATTACCATTTCCCTCTCAGCCGTCAAACATGCCCTTGTGATTACAACAGGATGCTCTTAATCTCAATGACTGTTATCTCATCATACCCTTAACAGAAGTTGCTGTGGAGCAAATGTCAACAGGCCACCGAGACCTTGAGTGCTACAAACAATCCTCAAAGACATAGAGGGAATGTGAACTTTAGCACTCTGCCAGTGTCTCACCAAATTCAATGAACTTGACAGTTAATAAAGTCCTTTATTTTCGCCCGTCTTCTCATACATAAAAGCCTGCCACACCAATTAGCTTTAATTTGTTTTTTTTTCTCCTCTCTCTTTTCTTTTCAGGCTGCAGAAAGCGTTATATTCCAATCATTTGCATTATCCTGAGAATCTGCTTTGAAGTTGTGAGATACTGTAAGAAAAAGGGCTCCACTTATCCCTCAGAAAAAAGAAAAAAAAAACGTTCAAAGCCTCTAAATACTCTGGAACAGATGTACATTATCATTGGATTTGCGTTTTCGCCTCTTTGCTCCTGTATGGGTAATAGTGTAGCGCATAGTCGCGTGTCCCTCACATCCTCTGTGTTTAGCATCTCCTCTCAACAGAAGCTAGCACCCCACTGGGCCAATCCGCACTTCAAAGCACTGTGTCTTATCTACAGGAGACAAAGCACACTCCACACATATGGAAGCAGCCTCCTCACTCACACTTGAGTCAATAGCATCATTCTCTGGTTTGCTCGCTCCATGTCTGTTTGTTTTTGTGACACAGAGATGTGGCTCTTTCACACCTACAGTCCTCACCATCCTCACCACACAGATCCAGCACCCAATGTGAACCTGGTGTAACATTTTGCTTTTGTGAGAATATTTGTTGAGACGAGGAGAAAAAAAGTCCAAGGAGAAAGGAAAGTAGGTGTGTTCTAGTAGGTCAAATGTTGCTGAATGGTCATGGGTTCGATTCCCAGGTAATATGCATGCTGATAGAAAAATTATGTTTGCCTGTGTAAACAATACTGGGACATCAACTTACTTGTTCTGGTTAACATTTACTCATACAATAGAATTTAAGACTACCAGTACAGTACAGTTAATTTGTATAGTGTCACTTACAGCACATTTTATTTATGCATCATAAATTAAATTACATAATTTACCTTCCAAAGTCTGAGGTCTTTTGAAAGAAATTAAACCTTTTATTTAGCAAGGATGCACTGAAATGATCAAACTTGACTTGTAATAATTTCTGTTTCAAATGCTTTTCTTTTGAACTTTCTATCTTGTTTAAAAAAATCCTTAAAAATATCTAATGGTTTAATAAATTAAGCAGCATAGCTGTTTTTAAATTGGTTAAGAAATGTTTCTTGAGCAGCAAATCAGCATATACAAATGATTTCTGAAGGGTCATGTGACATTGAAGACTATAATAACTGATGAAAATGAAGCTTTGCCATTAAAAAATAAATTGCACTTTATAGAAAAATAGGAAAACTGCAATAATATTTTACAGTAATGTCATTCTTGCAGGATTTTTAGTCTTATGCAATTATTATTTCAAATCTTACCAACCGCAAACGGTAGTCTATGTGGGACTGAAATGTGTTAGTAGCTAGCTGTAACCTAAAACTTACAGGACTTCAGTGCTTGCTTTGGCCATGTGTTAAACTGCAGCTGTGGGAAACATTTGAAGCAAGACATGCGAACAACATAGATTACCAGAGTACTTCTACTCACGAGCAGAAACAGATCTCTGCATGATTAGTTCACATGCATGCAAAGAAATCATCAAAACATTCTCAAAACCAACGGCCAAAGAAATCACAGCCACCCAGTCAGTAAGCAACAGTTCAGCTTTTAATGAAAGGTTTTCTCTTGGCACAGGTATGCTATTAAATAAATAAAGCAATTATTTCCATCCATCTATGTAAACTAAACAAAAAAAGCATGAAAAATTATTAGGAAAAGTCACAAATTATCTGGACTAGGTTTCGGGTGTGGCATGAAATGCTACCACATCGTGTTATTTATATACAAGCACCTCCATGAATCATTTGCTGTGAGCCTGAGTGTGTTGACCTACACACCCGCTCAATCACACTAAACAAAAGCACAATAGAAATCAAGAAATGTTGTAAGTACAAATGGCACTATACAAAATAGCTTTTCATCCAGATAAATAGTGTCCGTCTTAACATACTGATATCACCACAGCTCATGATGTATTTACAACCATCAGGCAAGTGAACCTATCAAACATCTAAACAATTTTAGTGTGAGGATTCGTTAAAGGATAAACTAAAACACTGTGGGACAATAATAAAATAACTTTGCATCTAGATGTTTTGCACTTGAGCCACATTTAGTTTTTTTTATATTTCCCATGATGTTATGGATCGATTCTTTTTCATTAAGTTTTTTTTTAGCAGCAATATAATTAAAAAAAAAGTCAGAAACATTTAAAATGGCAACATCTCACTGACAACAGAGAGAGAATGAGAGGGACAGCAAAACTAAGGGAAGGTTGAACGTCGCTAACTTACTAGCTGTGATGAGACAGACCAGTAGAGTAAGCTCCCATCTTACTCTAAACATCAGAACAGGTTCTAACCAAACATGATTGACAATTCTCAATTTTAACTGCTGTCCATATTGGGGCTCAAAATTGCAAGTACAAGTGCATTTTTGTAGCTTTTTTGTAGCATTTTTATATTTTTTTTTGTATATGAAATCATCAAAAAAGAGAGATGAGAACAATTATATCGCACAAACGTGGAGTATTAAAACAGCTGCTGTGAGTTTCAACACACACCTGCTTTGCTGAGTTTGAACGAAGGCACATGCACTCATTAACTCTCTGTCAGTGGGGTACTGGTGAGTTATGGGAGGACTGGAGACTTCTAGGCGGCGATACTGTCATCCTGCCCCTGAGGAATGAGGCAGCTGCCATACACACTCACTCGCTCCCTCTAGGTGACTTTGGATACATCAAACCTAAAATAGATTCATAATGTACTATTTAAATGCTGTTTTAAACTGCTGCATGGGAACAGATGAACTCCAATTAAACCAGACTTGTTTTCTCACTACCTACCTCGCTTCTGCCAATTCCGAGCTAAAGGCACTAACATACTGTCTAGAAGATCCTAATTCAGTCTGAGGACATATTCTTGGATTCTGAGAGAAATTAAACTCTAAATGGGGATTCTGTACCAAAACAACAAAAACTTCATTCCAGTGGTTCACAGCTCCCTTCAACACCAATTACATCATCTTGTCAAATCAATGACTTGAACGAACGTGAAATGATCCTGAGAAATAAAAATACTATTTTTCCTTGGCAGCGCAGATTCCTTCACACTTTACAACTTGAATTGTCTTGTGAGTGAACTGATAAGAAGGAAAATTGGAACCACAATTAAACAAGCAAAAGATACAATAATCTCAGGTATAATATTGTGTCATACAATATAAACTATATTCCAATCATTTGATTAGACCCATTTTGACTTGCCATAAACCTGACAGGAATATGTTTTTCAAATAAATTATTTTTGACAAGCTTCAAAACATTATTCTGCGATCATCAGAAGATTATTTTAAGATTTCATATCGTCTGATACACATAATTACACTATACACTCTGATGCCTAGTGGTCTTAGAATGCAATTAGCTTAAACTTACAGGGACAGAAAAACACCGAAAAACAAAACAAAAAACATATATGAATAGAAATGTTTCGGTAATAAAGCTTACAATGGATTGGTAAATCCGATACATCTTGACATGACTGCAGATTGGTGGCATATAACAAAAGACAGACAAATACAAAATAAAATCTGAATAAAAAATTATGTCAATAATACAGATAATCATAATAATACTAGAGGTAGCAGCAGATTATGATGCTCTGTTTTCTTCATGTAGATTGGTAGAGTGTAGTTCTCATACTGTCCTTCAACAAAGTTCTTTTTTGACGGTTTGAGTATCTTTACTGGCTCTTTTATGTACATGTGTCCTGTATTGCATTTTTTAAGGTGTTGATTCAGATCTGTTGTTTTGGAGAGAGAAGCTCTTCATAGATAAAGTGTCTCGAATGCAATGGCACGAGAAGTGCTTTTCAAGTGGTCTTCAGTGGAAAAAAACAAAACAAAAACAAAAGCATAAGTGTAAAAAAGACACCTTAGGCACACATAGATGCACATATCGTGCGCACACACACACACACAATGTAAGTTACAAAACCAAGGAATCGTATTCCTTCAAAAGTGGTTTGACAACTCAATTCTTCATTTAACAGGGCTGACCACCTTTTCAATCAAATAGACCAATCAGATTAGAATAAAGAGAGGGAGAGAGAAAAAGACAAATGAGGCAGACAGAGAGATAGAGAGAAAAAAGAAGAGAAAAGGGAAAGATAGAGCCCTTACGTAGTAAGTAAACCTCTCCTTCTGCCAAAGACAGGACTGAATACATCAGCACACATTCAAACCGACCCACACAACCTCACACATACTTGTATATACATATGCGTACATATTGTCTGCCACTTTGGCATGAACATGATGCTTTGTGTCCTTTTCAGCCTCAATGTGGCCATGCAAGAATATTTAAGATCATTTAATCGTCTGTTCCTCAAGATCCTTTATGTAGCCTTTCTGTGTTTTGCTCTTCAGGACTGATAAAAGTGATGGTAGTGATGATGATGTTCATGATGATGATGATGCTCATGTCGCTGGACCACCTGAGCTAGTCCTCCTTCATATAGCACCAGACTGGGCAGATCCCTTACATGCTCTTTCTCCACGACTGGGCCAGACGTCACGGTCGGCCCAAGAGCCCGATAGTGCAGGCCATCTTTAGGCCTCTGCTTGTGTCGTCGGTATGGGCCTGAGCTTTGGTGTGGAGGGGTCTGGTTGGGGACTGCTGGGGGAGGAGGAGCTCTTCTTATCACCCGTCCGGCGGAGGCCTGTGTGGGAGGTGTGCGGTGTGTTTTGGGGGAACGGAGTGCGTGTGTGTGCCGGGAGAGGATGGCAGGAGGATCTGTGGAGATGGTCTGTGAGCGTCGATTGTGAGCGGAGTATGCGTGACCATTTTCGGGTTCCTGAGAACGTGAGCGTGTCTGATTGGATGGACGCGTGGTGTGGTTGGGTTTTGTTGGTTCTGTGGCAGGAGCTGCTAGAGGAAGCAAAAAAGAATTTCGTTTTAAGGGTTGTTTGTATAGATATGTTTTATTAGTACATAAATAATTCTGCTTTTACCAAAAAAAAAAAAAACATTGTTAACGGGATAACATCTACAAAACATAAATTAAGATAATTTCAGAACTTTCTGACACTCCATAGACAGCAACACAACTACCACATTCCAGCCCAGAAAGATAGTTAGGACATCTTTAAAAAAAATTCAAGTCACATGAGTGGTTCAACCATAACTTCATAAAGCTGCAGGAAAACTTTTGTGTGCAAAGAAAACAAAAATAATTACTTTATTTAGTAGTTTCTTTTCTTCCATGTCAGCACTAAATACTGACATACCAAGTACTCCAAAACACTTTCTAGGCTTAAGCCTAGTCCTAGAGTCAACTAAAAGAAACTTGCACTGATCTTAAAACATGTCAGTGTCTTTGTTTTGTCTTAAGATGTACACCAGTAATGCTTTTTTATAAAGCATGTTTATAAAATTACTTAAATTTTCTAATTGAACTATGGCCTAATCCTGGCTTCGGCTAAAACCCTGTCTATGAACCTGGGCCTTTTATGACCAGATCACTCAAATCAAATTTGGAGTCAATGACATTTATCCATTGATCTGGGGGTTTTACACTTTTGGTTATTGTGCAGTTTTGTTTTGTTTTTTTAAAGAATTTTTTTTTTTAAATATTTATAAAACCTGATTTTTTTATTTATTAACAATTTATGTTCATTCCTAAAATATGAGCTTATGTTATACAATTTAAAATGTTATGTATGTCAAAAATTAACATTGTACAAAAAATGTCTTATGGAAAAGTAAAGCTATTCTTTTTAACAAAGACTAAAAAGTATTGTTCACTAGCTGCTATTGTACATTAGTTATTGCAACTACCATAATGTTAATAAATAGAACCTTACATAGTAAGGTGACACTAATGAATGTGACACATCAATGTTTTTGGGTGGACTGGATGTAACAGGATCACACAGGATTTAATCACTAGGTGTGAGTAGGGCCTAAATTGGAAATCTCGCTGGCCTCTATTTATACTTTGTGATTAACATTGTACCTGTTCCAAAGCGGGATGTGTAGTTTTCAATGCCGGCCAGGTCAAGGTAATGGTTTCTTCTCTCCAAGTTCTCATCCACACAGTGCCGCTGGCAACCTTGCTGGTTGTGGTGATCAGCATGGTAACGCCTAATACAAAAACATCATACTGTCATGACAGCAAGTACATTGCTCTGAGGATGTGTACACAAAGGAAGCTTGAAACAATCATATATTGCAAGTTTATATATTGTAACAATTGCAGACACTAATTTGTGAAACTGATTTACATATGATGTGGTCTGTTTATATAGCTTAATTTCAAAAGTACCTAAGAAAGCCTCTTGACTTTTTCTCTGAAGTCTTGGAGTCCTCAATGCACTTTTCTCCCTTATGCTTGGGATGGGGAGTGTCTGTTGGAGACAGAATGAGAATGAGAGAGAGAGAGAGAGAGAGAGAAGAGGGGGTATTTATCAAAGAGAACGGCGTTGAGTTGCACAGCATCACACACGCGCACATATACTGAAGCAGCTTTAAAGACCAACCAAAATAAGAAAGAAACCTTTGTTCCCTGCTTTCTATTTACTTTGAAGGTTCATAAAAGAAGAAAAAACAACAATGCTTCATTTATTCTATTTTGAACCTCAGGCCTCATATAAATCTAAAAAACACACACTTGTGAATTTGCATGAAGACAGCTGCTGTTCAAAGGCTCTTCTCTTTCAAATACATGACGGGTATAAATAGCCCAAATGACAGCACTAAACAAACAGAAACACTTCTGTTTCTTCAGAGTACTTTCTGTTCTCCTTCACATTGTTTTTTTTTTTTTTTAACCAAGTAACACAGTTCGAAAGTGGCTAAATGTAGATTTATTTATTTTTCAAACAGCAAAAGACTAGCAAAGAGGGATAAGATAGCACTTTCCAAAAGGAATCCAAAAGCTCAGAGCTGCAGAGGTTTGGGTTTTTTCTTTCTCTCGTCTTCTGCCTTTGACTATGAACTCATCTTACAAGAGATGCAATGACACAAAACAGGGAAAAGGAGGAGGGCAATAGTGTAGGAGACAGCATAACAAGAACTTAGAATTGTTCTCCCAAAAATTCTGTCATCTTCTACTTGCCCTCTCGTCTTTGTTTTAATGTTTTGTTGTCTTTTATAATGGAACACAAAATGTGGTATTTAACACAAAATTTGGTATTGAACAAAATGTCAAGAATGTACTTGTCTAACGAAATTAAGACTGTAAAGTTAAAAAATGACACACTGAATCTACCATTACAGTTTGACCATCACACAAATCTCTCATCAAATTGACTGCTTTTTAATGTGTGATTAATCCAGTTATCATTCACTAGAAGTGTATGGAAAAGAGCAGCATCAACATTCTGCTAAACTGCCTCTTGTGTTCCATGGAACAAATAAAGCCATTAAGGTATAGAACAGAATGATGGCGAGTAAAGGATGACAACATGTTTTTCTGAGTAAAACTCTCTCCATGTACCTGCGTTAGTCTGGGTGCAGTTCCTCCATTTTTGGCTAGAGTCTGGAGCAACAGAGAGCTTTACCCTGAGGGTCTTACTGCTGCTGGGGGAGTGATTCACTGATGCATCCACCACCTCATATATGGTGTGCAGTAGACTGGTGATGTCCTGGACGTAAAGAGATAGAGATAACATGAAATTAAGAGATCTCCACTGACACCAGAGTCTCCTTTAGTCTTTTATATGCTGTGCAAGCCTGTACGTGATATATGATGAGATGCATGCCTTATTTATAATTCAAACACATAGATGTCCATAATAATGTGTTAATCAGAGTCTCTTTAGCCTCAGGGAGGGAGGCAGATGCACATGTGCACACAAACATGAAACATGCGCTACATCTGAGGCTATTTAGCATGTGGAAATGAAATGTAAATGAAGAGCAACCATGAAACTGAGGAAAACAGGAACTGTGTAGTACGGTGGAAGAAAAAAGGCATAATGAGCGGAATCTATTTAGTTTAGTAGTCTCATCTTTGTTTCTGGGCTTTCCCATGACAAAAGACATCAGTCATTGCACAGATTTCTCAGACTTACCTCTCGGGTGACCTTGCCATTGTTATCGAAGTCGTAGAGGGTGAAAGTCCACTCTTGCCTGTTATCTTCTTCAACTGATACGGCACACTCCAGCTCCTGATTAATAAACAACAATGGATAATCGTTGTTTTAATAACACTCGTTTACAAGACTGGTCAAACAGTTTTAGTTTTTTTTTTTTGCTCACCGATGCTGCATTTATTTGATCAAAAATATGGTAAAAGAGTGACGTCTTAAATTTAACATAACTCTTTTCTCTATTTTCATACATTTTAAAAATCATTTGTTCTTCTGATAGTGAAGCTGAAATTCCAGCAGCCATTGTGTCAAATGATCCTTATCCTAATATACTTGCTTGGTGCTAATGTAACATTTCTGGCTATTATCAATGTTGAAAATAGTTGTGCTACATATTTTTTCAGAATTCTTTGATTAATAGAAATTTCAATAAAATTACAATTTATTTGAAATGGAAATCTTTTGTAACATTATGTCTTTAGTGTGACTTTTAATAGATTTATTTTGAATACTTTATTCTTAGCTGAATAAAATGATTAACTTCTTTTCAAAAGTCAATAAAATATGTTTGTGTGTTTTATACTGACCTCAAACTGTAACTGTTTGTGTGGACCGACAGAGGCAGAGCCTTCAGTGTCCTGCATTCTCTCTTCTGCACTACAGCTGTCCGTCTTCTCAGGGGGCAGGGCCACTGCAAATGTTTAAAAAAAATGTAAGAAATTTCATGCTTAGGAAATGTTGTAATTGCTGCTGTTTTTTTTGTTTTGTCTTCATCTCAATATTAAAATGCAGCTTTAGAAGAATATATAAACTAAAACAGACAGATGAGAGAAAAGAAAGAGTTAAAGAAGAGTGCCTAGGAAGCACACAGCTATTTTTGAATGTAGCCATGTCATCTCTGCCACTGCAGTCACACTATACTGAAGACACTCAAAGTCTCATAGTATGGGATAGAAAGTTTCAGCCAAAATTTGCAGTCAGTCACACCCTTAATATTCATCTCAGAAGAACATGCTCCTCTACACACTTTCTTTGAGTCTTGGAAAGTCATGATGGACGTGGTACACACATAGCTCTTCTCCACATCTCAATTCAGGACCACTTTTTGTGCAGTGGCAGCACTTTCAGAACAGATCTTCAGAAAGCTGATATTCAAAGAAAAGCATCTTACATTCACCACTAAGTGAGCCAAAGCCAGCAGTGAGGCAAAACTCTCTAAGATGGTTAAGTAGGATGAGGAAAAAACCCAAGGAACTAAGACAGCAGATCAAAATGTAAACAATGCAACAGTAATGTCAGTGATGTTAAACGGCATTAATTGCCTTATGCCAAGTTTTATATGTCACAACTGAGATTTGGGTTCTTTAGCTGAAGGTAATATTTGCAGTCAGTAATCCCTTGAAAATGTTGGTCTCTTTTTCATACAAAACTATCAGACTTCAGACTAAGAATATAGAGTTGTTATAATGCTGTTTCACCTTTGAGGCTTCACAGTGTACAGTGTACACTTATTTGCCTTCATACAGGTCTGGAACAAGAAGACAAACAAATCTTTATTTTTGGGCGGACTGTCCCTTTAAGAGCAGACTATGGGAAATCAGCACTATGCCTTACTAACGCTGCAAGTATAAATGCGTAAACAGGCCCAACTGCTGCCATCATATCCTAAGGCTAGGCTTCACAAACATCCTCGATATCCTATTTGTGTCTATGTCTGAAATCACAAGCAAATTGAAAGTGAGTCGCAGAGAAGACGAAGTCTAACAGCAGCCAGTTCTGATCAGGATTAATCCTGAACTCAATACCCAAATTTCAGAGGCAGTTTGTCTCTTTGTGTATTGTGGGTACTAAGATGGAGATGTTTTAAACGAGAGCAGATCTAACGCAGCTCAGTGAGGACACGGCTCAGCACCAGGCTGGGTCCTGCAGGCTAAATCCTCCCCCCTGCCCCAAATCCCTGCGCTTTGAAGTTCCATTCTCAAACCTTTTGGCCCAGGATCAGTCCGTCTGTAAAACAGAATCTCTAATTAATTAAGCAAAGTCAAATCTGAAACAGTGTTTGTTGTACGAGCCAAAAGGATAGGCAGACACAACAGTATCTCTCTCTGTCTTCTCTCTCTCATTCACTTCTCCTCCGCTGATCCGCTCAGATCAAAGAGGACCTGTCTTGTCCCTCTGCAGCGAGAGGCAAGGGAGGATGAAAAAAGAAAAGAAAAGCACCAGAGGATGAGAGCAGTCGTCCCAGGGAGCTTTTACAGGTTTTTTGGAGGGAAACAGCGTCAGATCAGGGCTTTTGATCAGGGCCAGAAACTCAAAGGCAACGCTGAGCTCCAGGGCCAAAGCCTGCTTGCCAGCCAGCTCACAATATACAGGAGCTGTTTATCTAGAGGACTAACAAATGGTCACAAAGAAACTATATACACACACACACACACCATACACACAAAGGAAGTGCTAACTCTCACAGCAATAGTCAAAGTCCTTCCCCACAGAGTGATGAGACAGCCAAACCCACTACAGAGCTCCGGTGACGGAGCTTAAAAACCGCACTATACAACACAGAGGGCAGCTTGGCAGCATCCCAAAGGTGGCTTTGAATCTAAAGGTTCACCTGGAGTTCAGCGTAAACTCTGTGGTGACTGCTTAATAGCTAAAGCCCAGTGTGTTTCCTCACTGTGGATGCTTGGTACAGGATAAAGTGCAGTAAAATTGTAGTGATCTTTTCAAGTTTTTTGGTCAAAACTTCACATCCTTGCATGTTTTTGCCTAAATAATCTTTTAACATGCTGCTATGAGATGAATCAGCAAATTATGACATCCTGATGATGAACCCAGCAGGTTTAAGGGAAACTATAAAACTACATTGCTCTCATTAAAATGAAATAGCTATCTGTATTCAATTGTTTTGCTGTCGATATATTTTTCTCCTGCGAGAATTTAAAAACACTACTATCTGGCTTCTGTATGTTTTTACCAAAATCTTTGTTTTACATTTTTATAGATCCACTTTAAAAAAAAGGTGCCAAATAGAATTCCAGAGGTACCAGACACAATACAGTTTAACACCTGACTATGAGGCAACAATAACGCCACAAACACCTAGCCAGTCACATCTCTCCTTGACTGACCTTTGACCCACACAGATATAAGCGGACCCCTTTTCAAGCACGTATAAGTTGTAAATGTACAGGATTCTGACCTCTTGTAGCTTCTTAATGAAGGCCTTCAATTCACAGACAATTTATTCTATTTTATTTTGCCTAAACACTAGATAAGAATCTCGATCCCCAAGCAGATCTTTTTTTTTCAACAACAGGAGACGGATTATCAGCTAAAAAATCTTGATTTTTGAACACGCTACTATGAGTTTAATTAGCAAATTATGACCTTCAGTTTACAGTCAAATGACTCAAGAAACAAATCATACTATGCAAACATTGTTCAAATGATTTATCAGAAGAAATAATGAAGCTGAGCAAAGGAAAGATCAGGAGCTGTATGCAAGAGAACATCAGTTGCTCGGGGATATAGTAAGATTATTTACCCTCCAAACGGTAATGTTCGTCACTGATACCTTCAGCATAACCTTCATCCAATGGGTCCTGCAGAGACAGTGGAAAAGAGAGTTAGGCCTTGTTAACAGAAAAAGACTGTAAGAAGATAATATGACACACACAGACAATGTTATTGGAGACATATAAAATAATACTTTGTTCAATTTGTATTATAAAGATAGGAAAATGGTGAATATGAAGAAGACACAATGCCTACTTGAGCACCTCACAATACGTGCAAACATCTCCAAAGACTAAAGGAGTTTGAAAATCCTACAGAGTAACAGACGTGGATACCGAAAGTGTCTCATCTAAGATATTAAACCAAGCTACACAAGCACAAGCAGCCATCTATAACACTTCAGTCATGTTCCAAATCAGTCTTGAAGAAGACTATTGTCTCGACACACCTGCTACCTTTGTCTAATTTCAACACTCCAACTGTCTGCATACTAACAATTCATTTCTGGACTGACCATACGGCCTCCGCCGAAGCTCTGCAGCTGCATGTGTGTGTACACACTGCTTCTGCCAATGAGGAGCTGCTTTGTCTTCATCCACATTAGACAGGCGCACTAAATGTCTTGCTGTAGCGCCTCAAGCCATACACTGCCCGCTAGAGACACAAAGCCGAGCACACAAACACACACGTTCACCACAATGCTCGAGAGGTTAGCCGACAGCATTGCGCACTAATTATGCGTTGTCTGGATGATGGATGGGCTGCATTATAAATATGAGTTCTCAGTTGGTTGAAATGAGAATCGGTCAGCGGAAATTCGCAGTCTCTTATTTATTTATTTTTTTTGGTTCTCTCAATTATTCAAGGTCAAGTTTGGCTAAAGCACTACTCGGCCCTTTCAAACGAGTGTGCTGTGTTTGAGAGCGTGGATACGTGGCTATGCACAGGACATTGAGGGCTGTGAGAAATCCACTAATCCCTGAACTTTACGTCTAAGTGGCGTTTATCACAATCACTGTGGAATCTGTCCGCCCCTCTCAGGCACTCTTAAAAAGCTCTATAGAGGTCCCACCCACCCCCATATATTAAAGCCCTTTTCTTGCTTCTTTGCTCCAACACAGTGCAATATGTCAGAAAATGTCTCATACAGCCCTTACAACAATAATAAACATTTTCAGTTAAATAATGCATTTCACAAACCCAAGAATGCCTCACAGTGTATAAAAAAACAGAAACACGTAACACTGAGCAAAAAGATTAGACCTATAAGTACAATAACAATCATTATTATTTAAATTAATAAAAAATAATCATAAAACAATTCATGTTATACAACAAATATATACATAACATACGGATAAACTGCACTGCAGTGACCTTGACCTCTGAGACGGTTCTTTTTTTTCAAATTGCATGTTTTTGTACACTTTCCAGATAACATCAGAGGCTAATTGGCTGTGGAGAGTGTAATCAATAGAGGCTGATCTCTCTTCAGCAGTGTAATGAGAGGCTGAAGAGGGATCTGTACACACTTAGCGTTTGTGAAGGTGACCATGTGCTTCAGGTCACTCACTAATGTATGGAGACTGAGTGCCATTTATAGCGCTAAGAAAAAAAAAAGGGACGGAGTTTGCGTGCGAAGAGTAAAAGAGAAGGATAGGGCTTTGATTAAAAGCATTATCTTGTAATTTCACAGATGAAGTCTTGTGAGCGACATTGTAAACAGAATAAAAAACATCTGAGAGAACTTGTGTCCTGTGACTAACTGCTGGTATGAAAACATTCATGCCCATATTTGTTACTGGCTCGTGTTTATAAATGTTTATAACAGATGGAACAATGACATTTCTGCTGTGGGTCTTTTGCCTCAGCAGCATCATGAAAAGGCCTGTGAAACATAAACAAGGGCTTCAGTCAATCTGTGCCAGCAACCAGAAACTCTTTCCCAGACACCATGTTTCACACTCTGTGGAAAACCAACCAGATCTTTTTGTTTTAACGCAAGCCAAAACAGGAAAGAAGAGAAGTTTGAGTATTTTACTACAAATGGATGCCCACAGAACCCAGTGCAACACAACCGATTTGCCAAAACACATAAACACATACATCAAGAGCTCCAGTGCTATGTTTTTGTTGGCCCTGTGATCAGTGGAAGTAGTCTAAATGGATATTTTAATAAGAAAGGACAAATACAACAGTGAATTAATAAACAAACTGAAAGCAGGAGAGAGAGATAGAGTAAGGACTGTTCACAAAGCACGCTTTTTGTTTTTGTACTGCGATGAAAAAAGCATTTAAAAAACAATGGACTAATCTAAATTATCTAGAAGCCAGACCATTATCTTGGATGCATATGCCTAAAGATCCTTTTTGGCCAAGTATGTGGTGTCTGTCTAGATTAGGGGTCTCCAACTACAGTAACACAGGCCAAGCCGTATTATACAACTTTTCAGATGTTAATAGTCTATCCTTAAACCCTGTCTGAGTGCCTGTAAATTAATTTTCACTTTGGTTTGACCTGTAATGTTATACCATACAGTCTAATAAAAGCTACATACTTTTCCAAATGGCTTATTACAGGCCTAAGACATAATAACCTTTCTGATAAGACCTATTGCCTCTCACTGATCTAAAGATGTGAACATAAATACCAGTTCTAGATACATTAGTACTCATTAAATAAATCAATTAACAAGCAGCAGTTCTAGGGGAAATATAACAAAATTAGGCCTGTGCAACATGGACCAAATAATCATATTGCGATATTTTGAACTAATATTGCGATTTTATTAGCGATTTTGGCAACTGTTTTTGCTTTTTCAAACAAGCTTCATGTTTTCAGTGCATAAGAAGTGCATAACAAAACATTTCATAATGAATGAAATAACATTTACTAACAAAGTGCGCATGCATCATATCTGTGCATATATGATAGGTAATTGCGTCAGTAATTTGTTTTGTGCCGTTTCTAAATAAAAAATTCTGAATAAAAATCTAAATAAATTAATAGAAAAAAATTGCAGCCTTATGCGATTTAGAAATTGCATGTGCTTAAATTGCGATTTTTTAGCGATTGCGATTAATTGCACAGTCCTAAACCAAATGCATGCATAATTGAACTGCTTTCTATTTACTGTTCAACTACTTGGAAACACCACCTGGCTTTAGTATGGTGCCCACCAGGAGTTGGAGACGCTTGGTCTAGCTGTTTTTAACGAATAACCACAACTTGAAGATAATGATTTGTGTGCAGAATGCAGGAACACAGATTAGTTCTTGCCAGTTTAAACCTGGAAACACATTCAAATGCATTGCCAAGTGCCTGCAAGTGTGTATAAGGGTCAACCCAAAGTGTCTGGCACATTATTATGCAAGCACTTCGAAAAAAAGCACAGCAACAAATGCAAAGAGAAAGCCAGGGGGATTTCTCAACCAGGTTAAGTATGAAGATGTGTGTCTAAATTAAATTACACATATGAATGTGGCCTTGTTCATTTTGTCTTTAGGGAACCTGCGTGTCACTATCTGTACGTTTGAATGTATGTGGGTAAGGGAGTGTGTGTCTGTGTGTGTGTTGTGGAAAGTCCCACACAACTCTGTGTCTGTATTTTCTGTCTGCTCGCCACGCCACAAGGGCTGATGGACAATTTACGCAGCTGATGACAGTTCTGCATGATCACGGGCCAGACACACACACACAAGCACACATAAAACACACAGACACGATCAGTCGCCAAGCTTTCACTAGGCCACAGCCTTGGAACGTCATCAAACCCTGGAAAACCTAATTAAGACTGTCGTCTCTCTCTGTCGCCTTCTAACTCCTCTGTCACCTTCGGTTTTCACACTCACAGACCACAGTCCTAATCATATTAAAACAGGGAATGAAAGACGGAGGGTTTCAGCGCTGTGAACCGCAGCCAAACAGAACCACTCCATTTTTGAGACAATTTAAGCCTTCACAAAGACACATACACCTACAAGTGCCATATTTCACCAGCGAGACAATCAACTATGAACATACAGTCACGAGCGTAGACAGAAAAAGACTCTCAACTGAATTCCTGTTTAATCTTGTGTGTCTGTTATCTTGCTTAAGCGTATACGGTTACATGTGCGGGATCTCAGGAGAGGGGATGTATATGCTAGCGCATTAAAACCGGTCCTCGCTAGCTACAGGGCCAATCCAAAAATGACTCCCTACACTCCCCCCAGTACCCTACATACTTTCCTACGATGTGAGGATGAAAGAGTCCGGAGTGCAGTGACCTACATAAGCACCTCATACTTTATAATGAGCAAACCAGGCAACCCAGACAACCTGAACTACTGACTGAAGTGGCATTATTTCACTTTAAGGGACAGTTCATCCAAAATTCTGTCATTATTTACTCACCTTCATGTTTTTCTGCACCTGTCACTTTCTTCTGCCTTTTGAAAATGTGTGGGGTTTGTTTTGGTCCATAAATTGGAAGTGTATGTTCTTTTGGACCCCACTGACTTTTATTGTAAAAGTCATGAGAAATAAAAAAATAAACCAATGTCCTAACTGCCGTTATAAAAAAATTGTGGTTCTGTCACACTCACCGAAAAGACAGGAAGAAAGGTAACAAATCAAACAATTCTCTCAGATTCCCTGTCATGTATTGCAACATCCCATTTGGCAGCTTAGAAATGTGACGGAAGAAGCAACGTGCACATGAAGACAATTGTATTAGAATGCAATTCATGAAGCGACTTCACTCTGTGAAAGCGTGTGATGTGTATTTGTCCCTTCGGGGCTTGCCGTAGAAAGTATATGCTCATGTGCGCCGGGAGCGCTTGTCAGCTTCACAGAGAAAAGAATTACATTCTTCTTTCTTATTTTATTATTCATTCAAGTTTAAGCAAATGCCAAGAAAGTGCTCAGTGACAGTGTTTGCAATGGATTTGTGCATGTTAGGTAGCAAGCAATATGGCTCATTGGTTCTTCAGCACGATCTGGAGCTGTGAATAGTCAATGCCAAAGCGAGATCCCACTGAAGTCAGTTGGGCCATTAACTCTGCAGGAAGTTGAGTTGAAGGGTCTGTAAATGCTCACCTGCTGACAGACACGGTCATGCACATCTACTTTGATTTGCTTTGAGCGATTAGGTATATGATGCCGCTTATGGCTGAAAGTAAGCAGAACAATCAGTGAGCTCAAACTGTAAAAATCTAGAACAAAAAAACAAAAACAACCAAACAAAAAGATTATCTGGTATAGAAAACGGAAAGATTGGTAGAAGCTGAACTGTTTGTGATTGAATCAAGGGCTATTTTACGCACAATGTTTCAAGCATTTTAAAGTTACGAGTTCTGATAATTGTATATACGCCCTGACACAAAAAGCTCATACCATGCATCCAGAATCCAAACACATGCTGCTAATTTACGCTGAGCAACAGAAAGGCAGTAAATGAGCTTGTGTATCTGCGTGTCTGTTCAGATGGTTAGTTAGCCTGAAGGCAAAGATAATAGAAGAATCAGAGCATTATTAGACATTTTGCATAATATGTATCACTGATGTCTTTCTCTAGGACGGAAAACATCACTTTAGCCTCTATATATGCCTTTCATCAAACAGCCACAACAGAAAACAGGGACCAATTATTTACACTAAAAAAGTGCTGGTTATTGTAGAAGCAAAAACAATAGATGCCTGCATTGATGAATATTTGTGTGAGATGTTAAGAGGTTACTCCACGCCAAAATGAAAAGTTTGTCATTGATCACTTACACTTATGTCGTTCCAAACCAATAAAAATTAGTTTGTCTTCGGAACACAATTTAAGATATTTTAGATAGAAACTGGGAGGCTTAACTGACTAGTAAACTACACTGTCAAGATTCAGAAAACTATGAAAGACATTGTCAGAATAGTGCCATCAGTGGTTCAACCACATTGTTTTGAAGCAATGAGAATCTTTTTGTATGGAAATAAAACAAAAAGTAATTACTTTATTCAACAGTTTGACACGTAACATCCGAATAGTGCCATTTTGGTGAGCATCTGTTCTGTGTCAGCCATGACACAAGGATGCACTGTTTATGTTCAAACCGTAAATACGCATAGAAAACCTATCACGGCTGACCCAGAAGAGTGAACAAGCAATCAATAAAGTTATTGTCTCCCAGAAGAAAGAATCTACTCTGAACAGCCTAAACGAGTCGTTAGTAATTTGAAACCCACTAGCCGTCACACATATGCATAATTCCCACAGTTCTATGTTTTTCCTTTCAAAGATTTATTTTTTTGCATTTTGATAGGCCATTGTAGATGAGACAGGAAGCAAAGTGTGAGAAAGAGAGGGGGGCGGAATCAGGAAAGGTCCTCAAGCCAGGCTTCGAACTTAGGACGCTTATTTTGCAACAGCACAATGTCTGATGGCAGCCCACAAGGCTTTTGGCATTAACTCAAACATGCCATTTTAACTGACGACTGCTAGTCTAATCTTGTGAATTCAATGCAGAATTCACATAATGCTTGCTCTTGAAAGATTGTTTAGTACCCAGTTTATATAACCAGCTGGCTCCAATGAATCACAACCTGTAAATATGATAAATAATACATGTTGATATTTTCTATAAAGTCTCCAAAATGTGGAACTATGGCAATGAGCTCTGTGACATGGGCTGTACACAATCGCAACAGACTGTTGTCAGAATGGAGTAAATTCATGAAAAGGAGGGATTTAGAGAAGCTGAATCTGCTTAGAACTAATCGTTTTATAATCAACAAAAAACAAAGAAAACGAACCCATTTTTTGACCTTGCATGCACGTAAACCTATTGTGGGCAACTCCCAAAACAACACAAGAAACCTAAATATAGCATAAAAGAGGCACTTTAAGAGATACTCAAAATTGTAGTTTAGAGGGTATAAATACATTTTTGTATAACGTCCAAAGAAAAATAGCACATTGGACAAGCATTAAACTTTCTAGCATATATCTAATATAAGCTGTTAAAATGGAGAACGCCTTGCTATGTACCAGCCATATACGTTAAGTGTTCACTTTTAAACTGTGTATACTTTTTACTTAACTAAAATCAAATGAAACAACAAATTATAGACAACAATTTCTTAAATAAAGTACACATGCCAATTGAGTGAAGTATGTGCTATTATAGTGTGTCCATGTGAACAGTTCACTTGTGTTGAGTTTATAGATACTATAAAACAATACCTGCTCAAAATCAGCTCCATTTTGGCAGTCGCAGTGTTTGGAGAAGGTGTTGTGTCTGGTATCCTCGATACTGGTGATCAGATAGTAATCTTACACATGCGTCTGTATAGTTTATGCTTCTTTTTTTTTTGTTTAAGGCGGATATAAAGAAATCATTAAAGTGTGTGTGTGGGCAGCTGCTTGTGTCAGTGTCTGAGGCTCCTAGTAATTGCTCAGATGAGATTAACATTGCAAACATTTCCTCACACATTACCTCATCCACATCAAAGCGCTCTACGCTGATGTCACCACACACTTACTGTCCATTGAAAACACACACACATGCACTCTGGCCTCTCATGCACTTACATACACACTCTCTGTCTCTATAAAGATAAAGAGAAATACAAGTTAAACAAAATGCAGATTTGTGATACTGGGTGTGTTTATCAAGTCTGTTTGATCCTGTATTTTTGCGCATCAAAAACCATGAAATGGCTTAACAGTATCTCTAATGAAACAGGAAGTTAGGGTAGGACTTCAGATTTAAAGAAAGAATATTGCAGCCAGTTTTAAACCCAAGAGCCTTTACATCCAAACACAATATACATTTTCACAACTAGTCTAACACAACATCCTGTATCATTTTCACTGACACATCCAACTGAAAGAGGATGTTTACAGAATAGTTAGTGTGAGATAAAAGCATCAATCTTATCACTTTGCTGGCAACAACAGGACACTTACTGAGATAAAATGAAGCAAACATACAGTACTGGTGAGGCTACACTCTCATTTACTAGAGACACCTTTAAAGCATGAAAGCTGCAGAGTGAGAGAGCGCTTTGAAGCCTTGAAAATGAAGCAGCGCTCCCCGTTTGTTCTACTCTCTCTTCCCCTTAGGTGATCCCTCCTTTACCCTCTCCCTATTTCCCCTCTTCCTTTTCTCTTTAAAGAGAGAGAAAAGGAATAACTAAACTGCCCCAAAAACACAGAGAAAAGACTTTTCAAACATTGTTTGAAACTCCAGCCTGTTTCTCTCTGAAGGACTTTAAAGACCAGAATAACAGAGCTTGAGATTTGTCGAAACATCAAGTAAGAGATTTACCAAATCCTTCAATATTACTATTTAATAAGTATTCAAAACACAGATAGACAGTGATAAAAACATGAATTAAACATTAAACAAAAAAAGGAGATTTTATTTATTTTTCCTATTATGTATCAATGTGATAATTATAAAATTTTAAACATCTTTTACTCTCACCAAAGTATTCACTTTATTACTCACTTCAGTAATATTATGAAATGTTTTAAAAACATTTTATTTCAAAGTTTAAAGTGGACTTAGTTTATTCTTGTGAAGGTGAATTTTCAGCAGTTATTACTCCAGTCTTATATATAAATATAAAATATATATTATTATATAAAAATAATAATATTTGGGAGGTTTTCTTGTTTCTTCTTTGTTTACTTACATATAACAGATCAAGAATCTTAATCATACCCTTTGAAGTACAGGAGAAACATAAATGTGTCAGAGCAGCTGAATAAATAAGTGTTTTGAGGTGGTTGGAACAACACTGTCCTGAGCTCTTGCTGCTTGTGGAGTGTGTGTGTGTTTAAGGAAATGTAGAAAACACAGCCCAATTCTCAGCTGTTAATCCTGGCAACTCAGTCCACACATTCCCACCATGCACTTTGATCTCTAGAGCACATCCGGACAGACGTGCTTTAATGCACAATACACACACACACTTTCTCTCCCTCTGATGCACCTAGCCAGGCGCCACCCTTGCCCCCAGCACACCCCCATGCCACACATACCTAAGCACTATTTTTACACACATACTTATACACTTGCATTACACATAGCTAAATGGAAAAACACATAAAAACACGGGCAAACCATTTAAATCAACTACAACTGACATGACTGCAATGCTTTCTGTTTGTACTACAAGCCAGCGTTGCATGTGTACTAACCAAGAGTAACTTGAGAGGAAAGTCCAGTTACCTCAGACATGCCTTTTAAGTTTCCCATCTCATTACAGGTTATCTCAACTTAGATTTAGTTCATGTGCTGCTATTCCTGGATACAGGCTCATTCATAAACCTCAATGAATGAGTTAATGACAGTCAGTTTATTTTACATAAAGTTGTTTCTTTTTGCAAATTCAGACTACCAGACTACATCTTATCAGACTACAGTTTGCCTTGATGATTTTTAAGAAAATACTTTAACGTGTAAAGATCTACTGTCAGTTTTAAACAGTATACACTCAAAAGAAATATTCAAATTTTCAAATCATTGTTGTTCCCTTGTATTCTATATTTATCCCAAAAAGGCAACAAATAATCAGCATGTTCAAATGATTTCTGAAGGAATATTAAATAGAAAAATGTTGTTTATATTTTCATATTTCCCAATATTACTATTTTTATTGTATTTCTGATCATGGCAGCATCTGTGAGCATAAAAGACATTTAAAAAAAAGAT
>JAUCNO010001819.1:11717442-11732213 GCA_032353835.1 Enteromius viviparus
TATATATATATATGTACATATTTGATCTATTTTTATAATGTATTATAATTTTTTATTTAATAAACATACTCAGGTCTACTTATTTAAATTAGTTTAAAAAATTAGTTCCTTCGCCATTTGATATAGCTGGTCCCTTCACTCTTCCTGTCCTGGAAGAACAATCTACTTCTCCTCTGTTCCCCTCCTCCCTCCTCGTCTCTTATCCTCTTTTCCATTCTTATAGGAGCCCCTCAACAGCCCTACACTGGAGCCAGGTGCTGTCCCACTCCCCACAGGCACCCTCTTCCCTTTTCTTTCTCTTTTATAGAGAAACATAGCCTTTCCCTTCCGCCCCCACCCTCTGTCTTTCAATCTCTTTCTGTCATCCTTTCTCAACCAGCCCTGGAGAGACATGGTAAACCTGACATCTAGAAAAGAAAAAAAAAGTCTGAGGGTAAGTGCGTGACAACCACACTTGATGCTTAAAGTGAAAGAAATACTTGGATATTGGGAAGGGAATAAAAGAGACAAAGGATATAGTGCATATACTGTCACTCTTTGTGCTACAATAAAGAACATTCTGTAGTAAAGACAGCAAGAGAAAGAAAAAGTGTGTTGGTTGTCAGGAAAGGTTTAAATAGCAAGTCTCGGAATCTAAAAAATTCCCTCCAAAAAGTTCTGAAATTCCAAAAGAAATTATTTTTAGAATTACAGCTCTCTATTTGATCTGGGCTTCAAAGTGTTTGGTCTCTGAGTGATACTACACACAGAGTGATACAGAATGCTTTCAAAGTCATGATCAAGCCTGGTTTATAGTTGACCTATTGGCTGCTTTTGACTGTGCTGGAGATTGTGTTTAAAGCTGTGATGTTGCCTGGTTTGCCCTAGTTTAGAACTGTTGTGCCAACTGGTTTCAGAGTAGATTTCAAAAGCCACATTTCAAAGCAGTAACATCTTCTGGCCTTGGCACTTTGATTCTGACTGATTTTAGAGCTATGATGTTGAGTTTCTTCTTTGATAGTGTAATACAGACTGGTTTGAGCACTGAAGAACTAACCAACAGAAAACTATGCAGTGTAAAAGCAATGTGGACATTGGTTAAGAAGAACCGATCTCAGTTTAACAGATGACTATAGTGACTGAGGTTCAAAACAGCTAGGTGATGGGATTAACACACAGAGAAAATCCAGTAAAGACTGTAAAAGTGCTACAGTAAAAATCTGTTAATCAGTTAACAGTAAGTTCCCCTACTATATACGGTCAACAACTATATTGGAAATTGCATGCAATTTTACGGCAGTATACAGTTCTTGTAAGTGAAAGCTACCCAATTACAAAGCTGCACCATGTGACACATCACCATTCAATCACCGATAAGGAAATAAGCGAATCACTGCACTGACTTCAAACTAGAATGCAAAGAGGGAAACAGCTTCATATAGAGGACAGGTAATGATGGTGCTAGACTTAAATTTAAACTGCCAGCATGAGAGTCACAGTGCAGCATGCTAACAGCAAGACCACAAATCTGACCCCCACCTCTTTTTGAACAAGAACTTTTAGTATATAATTTACTAATAGCACAAGGCCTATGCAAACTGGAAAATGTAATAGGCAGAGCTACATAAAGCCTTGTGTGTGAAGCCCAGTTAACACAGCACAACACAAACACACTCATCAAACAGATTCCTGAGTCAGACTCCCCACCGTCCATACCATCTGAACCACATTTCAACACAGACACACACAAGTGTCCGAACTTAAGCACAGCTGCTGTAAATAACTAACTCTCCAGGTAGCCTCTATTAGTCCCAGTATTATCAGCCTGCATTTATATGTGAGGTTTATGCTTTCTTCATGCTCAGGGAGTGAGCTAATTCATTGAATTTCACTCAATAAGACAATCAGAAATAAGAAGTAGTAAGAAAAGTAGATTGTTTAATTTAACTTGTGACAAGCTGTTTTTAAAAGATGTGTATTACATAGTATTAACATCTAAAGACAAGGGAAAAGATGGTGGCTATATTAAACAAATCAATTCAGATAAAGACTCCACACACGGATCAATATCTCTCAAATGAATAACATAAAATAGCAAAGTTCACTTTCCATCAAACCAAAATCAAAACTGCAAATCCACTTTCCCGCTAAACCAGCTTCAAATTTCAGCACTACGTAAAATATTAAATTGTCCCCGAGATGCTTCATGTCAAAGCAAAATGATTATTTCTAAATAAGTATTTATGAAAATACCTTCTCTCATTTTTTCATTCTCTGCAACGCTTCATTAAGCACACACCATTCAGTTATTCAAAATTGTTCAAATGTTTGAATTCGTTCAGCAGAGATCCTTTCCCAGCCTGGCCAAATCACTTCACACCAACTGGAAAAACACACACACACACTCCTCAGTACTGCTATTGTTTCTTAAACTCCTCATTAGTACATCAGAGGGAAAACAATCAGGTTGTGTGAAAACAAACCCTGCTTCAGATTATCATATTTAAGTAATGAAGGCAACGTTAAAAGAGAAAAGTGAAAACTTTATGACTTTATAATGTTGAATAAATATAAAACAGGTAACTCAATGAAGTCATTCCAGACTTTGTAACTGTTGTTCAGTGCATTATGATCTCTCCAGCTACAATAAAACCTTCTCACAGCAGAGTAAAAAAAGTAATAAACTTCAAACTGTGTGAACTTTAACCCAGGCAAGAACTGTGTGTTCCACGCTCCTTAAACTTATTTTCTTACCTTCACACCACGGGATCTAAAATACACACCAATATGGTTACAATTTCTTTGCTTGCAGTGCAATACTATGCATCTTACATGCTAAATAAATGTTTATTGCTGCTATAGAGAGTTGCAAAAAAAAACGCAGCATTTCTCCAGCAACACTTTGGACTCCAAAGGTTTAAGAGCTTCAGGTATGTGTTTGAATGTCCACATATGTGGATTGGGTATAAGAAGTTGGGACTGCGTTCTCCTGCTGTTTGAGACGGCTCTTTAATAACAGCCTTCTGGATTTTCTTTCGCTTTTTCTGTCACTCTCAGCGTCTCTCCCTATCTCTCCAACCCTCAAAAAAGTCTTTTGAGACTCTGCAACAGTCCTTGACCAAAAGAGGCTTACTCTGAGGTATTTCCAGAGGATTTCTCCTCTCCTAAACGACAGTGCTCTTATGTGTTTACTAGGATGCCAAATCTGAGACAGACTGGCCCTCCCTCCACCCCTCTCTCGACTTCACAATACAGCGCTGTCACCAGCCTGTCAGCCTGCAATGCTTTCAACCCGCCGTGATCTATTACCTACAGAGAGAACTTGCATCTGTTCCTAGCCCTCACACAGTTCTTCCCACCACGTTCAAATAAACCATTTACCCATGTGAGCCGCCAGTGAAAAGTTGACGCGCCTTTTGTCTAAACATGACTGCTAAAACATTCTCCTTGTTGGGCAAATTCAAGATAGAAACGCATAACTTTTTGCATGCAAGAAGAAAAGCGAAAAAAATCCAAATATATGCTCTCAAACACACATGCTCCCTTTAAGATAACAAACCTACTTATTTATTTGCCTATTGATATTTGCTCTCCGAATGATGTGCCTGTCAGAAATAAGCAGTCTGAACCTGTCTGGAAACCTGACTTTTCCTCTTCCTATCATTCAAAGGAATAACAACACAAAATCTCCTCCTCTGGCTTCAAAGGCAGCAGCTGAAACCGTGGAGAGCGTTTTAACAGACATCATTAAAGGGAAACGTGTATTCAGAGTGTTTTGCCTTTAATCACTTTTGGTAATAACGCCTTTGGCTTTTATAGCTGGGCTCAAACTACAGAGTGTTTCCAAAGAGTAAACTATTGTTCTTGGTGACGTCACACAACAATGGCACGATCGTTTTCAAAGCGCGTGAATTGGGTGGTAAGCGCGTGTGGCCTCTAAAACCAAGCAACGATCATTATGCAACGCGAATATTGCTTATACACGCTTTTACCATTTATAACCCAGTAAGGTGCGTTGACTTGTAATGTCCATTAACTTTTTTTATTTAACACAGACTTTAAAATGTACACAAACGTAAACGTTTTTCCAACGCGCAAACGAGTTTTCTTTCGAGTTTCTCCCTAACCACATTTTTTTTACTTCACTAGTTCATTTTAGACAGTTCTGTGATACAACAACTACATTCTTAAATGTACAAATATTCCATTTATTCTATGAGCTAATATGAGGTCATAAAATATAACGTATACCATTACAGAATAATTGGAATTCTTTGTTTAAAATAGTTTTAGATCCTTACAGCGCGTCACCCCTCTGACACTGCTTGATATTTCATGTCAACTACCCATGAGCTGTTCATGCAGAACAACTTAAAAAAAAGAGTTGCATTGCAGTTTATAAACGACGCGTTTTATCAGTTGAAATGCAAACTTTAAAGAGCTCCATGCACACGCATGCCTTACTTCAAAGTGCGCAACATTTCACCAGTCAATAACTAAACACCCAAACAGTTGAGAGTTTTGGAATGAAATGAAGGCGAAACGCAGACAAGTTCACTTTCTCAAAGTCCAAACTCACACATTTAACATGCACGTGATAAAAAGCCATTAAAACCTTTCACGTACCCTCGGAGACAGTCCGCAGGTATTTTTCTGCTGGCAGTCCTGCTGATCTACACGAGAGCTCGAGCAGTAATACTTCTGCTTAACCATCCAGTCATCCAGTCCTTTCCTCGCCAAACACGCGTTAACTACAAAACTATCGCCTTAAAAAAAGCAAGAAAATACAATTTATACATATTTCCATTGTGTACTTAGCAGCTAAACAGCTTTCAAGTTTGTTTCTAACGCTTTTCTTTTTGTTCACGCCAAATGTTCAAAGATGCAGCTTTGTTTTATTAGTCATTTAGCCAGCTCACCCGTTTTAATTATTATTTGTATAACAAATAAAGGTACTCACCCTCAGGACTCTCCCTCGCTTTACAAATAGCAGCTTTAAAAAGAAAAGAAAAAACGTCGTATAAATGGATTACTCGAAAGAACTCAAGCGCTTTACAATCAAAGAGATGCCGTCTTACCATGTTTGGAATGAAGTTTACCCATTTCTCTGCATCGGAGAGCAAGTAAGAAACATCAGAAATGTAAAACAATCCAGAAAGCGTGCGATATTTGTGAGCGTCCGTGGAGAACAGCGCGCGGGCTCCGTACACATCCAGCAGGAGGAGGATCGAGTGATCTGCGGCTCCAGCGGACCAGACGCGAGGCGCTGCAGCCACTCAGCAAGCGTGATTGACGCCTCGCGCAGGCCGCCTCTCCTTCAGTCTGATTGGACCGAGGCGGCACATGAAAGGGAAGCGGGATTCTTTTGGAGTCTCCAAATATAAAAAGAGCAGCGCAAAGCCCCCCGTGGGCGCCATGAGCAGGACGTCAGCTAAACACGTCCAGCCGAGCGGACACCAAATAGCTGCTTTGGACAAGGAACTGAATAACATTAGAGTGTAAAAAATGATTGTCTAGATAAACTGTAAACTCCACTCTGGTAACAAATTACTTTTATAATACTTTTTTTGAAAACGCTTTTTAACTAGCTATGTAATGTGCCCCGCGTATAGCGAACTAATATGTACACAGGTCTAGGCTAGAAGTGAACAAATCTCAGACAGAATTTACCTATATCTATTAATTTAATAATTATTAATTAATTAATTCAATCGCTAACAGTGCTTTATTACAGTATTAACCATTACAATATTGCCAAAGCCAATAAGGTATACTTACAACAAAATTATAAACACAATTTTTTTTTTTTAATAAATAAACAAAGTAGGTAATATATGACATTTAAAGACCATTTAAGAAGAAAAAAGCCTGCATCAACATTAGCTCTTCTAATATCATATCCTAAGAATTGCTTTTTACAGCGCATTACTGTAAGAAGCCACAAGAGAAGAACAGAAGTCATCTCTCATACAAATCAGTAGCATGAAGGGTTTCTTTCTTTGTGCAGTGTTCTGCGGATGACAAATGAACGGTCTGTATTTGTGGTGCAGCTCATGATGCTTTTGGGAGACCCATTGCTTGGATTCCAACTTATCAGGAGGCGTGATTTAAAACCATGCAGTAAAGTATTCACAGAAAAAACACATCCTGCAATTCTGCAAAGTCGACATAGATCTTCATTTCACAGCCAGTGAAGGTGCAGCCAACTGGCCATAAGCAAGCAAAGTGTGTTGTAAATAAAGCACCGATATTAGGTGCCAAACATAAACAAACCAGTCATCCAAACTCCTTAAAGTCTTCCCAATAAAAGCTCAATGAGGTTTGAGAAACGGCATTCCAGTGCATCAGGCTCTACTCTACAAGGTGAATCTTTTCCAAGACAAGTCGTGCATGTCCGCAGTCTTGGAAAAACTCATGCGGATACAAACAAACATGCACATATGCCAGAGTTAGGCATCAGTGCCACAGCAGATTTCACATCCTGCTTCTCAAAGCAGAGGATTCTGGCTGGCTTTGAACCTCCCAGACACACACGCATATATACACGCACAGAGATGAGCATGTTATTATACCCTGCATACACATATTTTCTCTCTCTCTTTTGCTCACACACTAACACACACGCAAGGGCTGGGAACCAGCCGGCTAGTCGCTTTGACACACTTCCTGTGCTTTGAAGCGGCCAGTGGAGAGATGGCTTTTCCCATCATCGCCTTTGAAGCCTGCGTGAGGAGGAGGCTGTGTGTGTATACATGGTATGGGGGAAGGGAGGTACTGACATTAATTCATTGTAATGGCTCATCGGTTGCTTTTACTTTGCGAAACGATTAAAACATCACGCAGAAAGTTTTTTTGTCTTTCACAATATCCAGTCGAATAAATGATTCAATCTCATCACACATCCTGCGGTGTTTTTCTTATGATGTCCCTGCAGTAAAACTCTCACATTCCTAAATGTCCTGGGATTGATTAAAAAACGTAACATTTTGGCATTTTTAAATCACCTATAAACATTTCAGCAGACCGACAGAAAGCAAGAAGAGGACAAGGCCAGCAGCTGTGGGGTGTTCAGCAGACATGTGACCGTTGCTTTTTTCTTGCGGGACAAAAGAGTGCAGGGTGTTAGAGGGCAGAGGGCAACAGTCCTGCAGTACAGTGCAGAGTCCTGGGATGGATGCAGAATGAGGCTTTGTAAAGACCCAGCATGCTGTGTGTCAGAAGAGGGGGGTCTGGGACAGTTGTGTGTGTTGGGGGAGGGTGGTGAGAGACAGCAGGCTGGCATGTGTGTAGTGTGTATGCCCGCTAGATTAGCACCATGACCCCGTTGTGCAGTGAGAGCAGACACAGTCAAAGACAGGCTGCTATCATGATGGGTAAAACAAGTCCCCCTGTTTACTGCAGTATCTACTTTAGAATTGATGTTCAATCAATCTTTTTTTATTTATTTACCCTCATGTCATTCCAACCTACACAACTTAAAATCTTCTGCTCAAGATAATTTTAAGAACTGTTTTAAGTCAAGTTAAGTGCTAAAACAGCCCTGTATTATATAGAAGGAAAAGTGAGCCATTTTTCAATATATGTGGCAATGTCTGTAAAAACCTAGCTAAAGTCATTTTTGTCATTTACAGAAAATGTAACCTTGATGTCTTTAATATTGACTGAGTGCAGCCATGTCAAGGATTGCAATTATAATGAAATTAATGGTTGAAAACAAATTTGAAGTTTAAAAATCTTGAGACTTTAGCCTGGATTTTTTGTCTTCCACTGAAGTAAAATTGGAACGGCACAACAATGCATACCATAAGGTGAATTGTCCCTTAAAGTTTACATAAACCTAATTGTCCTTTCAGACTTGATTCAAATTGCTTAAAAGACAAATAATTAAAGATGTATTGAAGCCAAACATAGTGTATGCCGTGCTTTAGGAGTAAAGCATCTTACTGGATAAGCTTTTTTAAAGGTTTGTCCTTTAATTAAAAGGATGCTGATGTGGTGTTTTATCTTAAGAGCTCCTGGTGTAAAAAGGGGAAACTGTGGTGTCCCACTTAAGAATGCCGTTTTATCTGATGAGGCACACACAAACATCCGGACGCGTACACATACACATACTCATGAAGGATCCTCATAATCAGGCATCACCGCTGAGAGAGTTTAACACTACACATTTATAAAGAAGATGCATTTATGCAAGCTTCAAAAGTTTGATTTCAGCTGTACTAAAGCAATAACTCAACTTTTTAACATGCAAACTCTTTAGTTTGACTGAAATTGAGTGTTGACTGAGCGTTGGTTTTTGTTAAGTGGGACACTATGTCTCCTTCACGGTTATTAATTGCATTTTTGGTCACAGAGACTCAACACTCACAAAATCACAAAATCGATCACTGGGCAGCGTAAAAGTAAAACGTCCCCCAAAGTGGTTATCTGATTGTGTGTCCCCTCTCTGTGATATCTGTGCCCTGCACTGGCTGGTTTTGCAGCAGTTGGGGGTTTTGCCCCATCCAAAATGAGGACACAATTAGAGCACTGAGCGGAGAACAGTGGGGATCCCTCTTTGAAGTGTGGATCAAATAGAAGAGCCGCATGGTTTTGTTCAGAATGACAGAGCTGGCAAACTCACCACAGCACGGCTTATAGAGAGAGGACTTTATGATGCTCGTTAATTATCCTTTCTGTCACAGGCCATAGAGAGGAAGAGAGAAGGGAGAAAGGAAGGAAGAGACGGACGGAGTATGAAAGAAAGCTACTGTAATGGCATAGTGGGTGGATGTAGGTGAGTGGTAGACTGCATGCAGGGAGCACTGAGACGGCTGGAGGGAAAAGGAGAAAGACAGACATGATGATGAAATAAATGTTGGTAAGTACGAGTTTAAATAGAGTTTAGTTGTTATTTTAAATGGAACAGATGGCCGGAGAGGGTAAACCAGAAATAATGACAACAACAACGAAAAAACAGGAAGCAAAAGTGGAAGGAAGAAACAAAGCAAAGAGAAAGGGAAGCTGGAGATAAACAGTTTCCTGAGATAAGAGGTGCCACCAAGACAAATCAAGGCTTTAAAGTGCGAGACGCTCCCTGGGGGCCACAGAACTGTAAACCTTTAACCACGGCTTCAGAGACTAATCCTGCACCTGATCCAAACACTGGCCATCCTGAAGCATCCCCTGTCTCTCTCTGAGCTTATTGTTCCAGAAAAGTGACATGAATCATTCCATGTAGCTAAAAAGTGAATAAAACATTGAGATCAGCACAAAAACTACAAAAAAAGTATATCCATAATGAGAACATTCAAAGAATACACAGCACTAGAAGTCAGATGGAAACACAGACTGCTTAAATGCTAAGAAAATGTTCTGTTCATACTGACCTGAAATGAGCAGAAATAAACCAGATTACTCTGATGTCTTCGTCCTAATAGTACACAGTACGGTACATAATTTTTATGATCACTACGGTCAGCTGAGAGTAATTATGAAAGCCTAAACATGTCTATTGTTATTAAAAACAGGTATGTTTAATACTGCTAGCAGTCTGATGCTTTATTTGAAGTCCGATATTTGACCTTTAACCTTTTTCTACATTGAAGGCATTGTGTGGATGAGACTGTTGTTCTCAAATGGAGGTGCAGATGTGTGTATTGGTATTCACTATGTCACGTGGACTGAATGTTTCCAGTATAGTAAGACCAGTACGTTTTTACCTAATGGGGCATTTTTGGTTTCCATGAGGAAACAAGCTAGTGAATCATACAGAATTAAGATCTTTGAAAATCTAAAATAGTCAGTCTTTCAGTGAGGGGAAGGGGTTAGAAAATACAGTTTGTATATTAGAACAACCATTACATTTATGGAAGACTTTTGGATCTCTTTTTTAACATGGCAATCCTGGCAGCATTGTTGCTTTAACTTATAAGAACCACATCCAGAATAAAAAAGCTCATATACAAGACATAGTTGTTACATAAAACTGAAAGCCTATTTCTGCATTTGTAAGTGTCAGTCGCCAGCTGGAGTGCCTATGAACTCTATTAGAGGGCACTCCACCCAGGACTCAGCCATTGGTTTCTGAAATTCCATTTCCCATGTGTCCCTTGCCCCTCATGTCTTGTGCAGCCTTGATAAATGTGTCATGTTCTGATTGGTTCCTTGTATTGCATGTGTCGTGTTCTCATTGGCTGAATCTGTCCTATGTTCCCTTCTGTCTAGCTTAAAAGAAGCCCTCACCCTCTCTCTTACACTGATTATTGTTTAGCCCATTCCTTGTTTTCTAGTTCCTGTGTTTTCCTTGTTTCATTGTGTTCTTGACCTTGGACTGTTTTCTAGTTTTTTGATTGTTTGCTGCCTGCCCTGACCCTTGCTTTGTTATCGGATGCTCTTTTGCCTTTGCCTGGATTGTACACTTTGCTGGTGTTTGACCCTGCTTGTTTGACCATGTCTTGTGAATTAAGTTTTGCACTTGGATCCCCACTCAAACCTCAGTCCCTTCATTTTGCTTTTTTTTGTTTTGTTTTTGATATTGGTGCAATGCAGGACAGGGGGGTATTCCAGAAACATACCCGGGTAAGTTAGTGGATAACCTCAACTTTCGGTTACAAAAACGGAGCTAACTTTCTGGGTATGTATGTAACCATAGGAACTTACTCTCTGAAGATAACCTGCTCGGTAGCAGGTTATGTTTCAGTGTAAGTTTGTTTCAGAAGGTTACTGAGCATGGCGTGTACTTTCGATGACGATCCTGTGGACGTGGAGGCACAAATTATACTAAGTTTTTACACCGGGAGAGAGTTATAAGACCGCGTATCAATGTATTTTCATTTTCTAATGGTTATTTGAAAGAGCGTTATAGGTTTTCAAAAGATTCTCTTGAGACTATTGTAAATGTCACAAACTCTGGTTCTTCACTTAGCAGAGAGAAAAAATAATTGCATCAGTTTTTTGCGTCAGGGCATTTTTTGTACAATGTGGGCATGTGCAGTGGTGGTTGTACATGGAATTACTCCCTGGGCGAGACCCCCTCTTATGTACGCGCATTAACTCTGGGTAACCAGTAGGAGGTGGATTAAACTAACTCTTCTCAGGTGTTTTGGAACCGACAAACTCACGGTATGCGGGTTCGGGGTCAATCAACCCAGAGGTGGTATGTTTTACCAAATGGTAAGTTAACCAAGCTTTCTGGAATACCCCCCAGGGCTGCGGCTCAGTTGTTTCTGACTCAAAAAAAAAATTAAAGCATAATTACTGTAAGTCTTTTTATTTTATTTTTTTAAGCCATACATTGTTTAAATTACAACATTATAACATAATACTGTAAACAACAACCCTAACAACAATTTTGGTTATTTGAAACATTTGACAGCTGAAAGCATAAAGTTTGAAGCAAGATCTGTCTTCATGTCATAATTCAAATTCAAAGACAATTACACTAAAATTTACACAGAATGGAAAATTTTGTCAATGAGAACTAAGTAAGGGATTAATATACATATTAAGGGTGGAGCCTAACCCGAATACTGTATTTGGAAAGGCGCAAATAACATGTTTTTACAAATATTTCTTTTAAACAAATACTTTAAAAATATTTGTATTTAGGAACAAGGAAAACTTTATATCAAAAAGCTGCATTTCCTCATGAGACCGCAGTGCATGCCCGCATGAGTGAGTGAGTGGTTGCTCCACAGAGAAGGCTCAGCTGTGAAAAAAGACTTTCAGAGTGAAAAAAGACTTAAATGAATCACTATTTTTGTTGAATAGATTTTGTACCTTAACTGGGTTCCGGAGGCAGTTTATAACTTTTGGGAAGCGGAATTTGATCAGGAGATTATCCTGCATTGTTGACGTCTGCAGATGGGTGCTCTCATATTCGCTGTAATTGAATTACATAGCTCTGTTAGCTCTGTAATTTAGACAATAATCTGTTGACAAAGTAACGTTAACGTTCAGTTAAAAAGGTTAAAACAATGCTTGTGCATTTGAGTCGAAGTGTATGCACTTGTGGGAGTAATATGGCATGTTTAATTACTCTGTTTTTTGCAGACAGCAAGATGTAGGCTATAGGCTAGTTAACCTTAGCATAGCTTCTCGTCACAAGAATAAAGGTTTAAAATAAAGAATAAAGAAGCACTCTCAAAAATGGAATGGAAATTTGTGCACTCCACGTCTGACATCTGGACGAGCAAATTTTCCATAAATGCATATCTTTCTCACACTGGCTACTGGATAGAATGCAAATAGAGTCACAAGGAATAGATTAGTGTGACAGCACTTCTCAAGATGGAGGTTCTTAATTAAGATCACACAGCAGCCAACATTCTACATAACCTCCAGATTGTTGTGAAACAACGGCAAGAAGATGTTGGAGCAAAATTCTCTGTTGAGTATTTTGTCACAGATAATGCCACTAACACGGTAACAAGGCAATGGCTGATGGGAACTCTATGCACATTAGGTGTACGGCTCACACCTTACACCTAGTGGTAACAGCTGCTCTAAAAGAGTGCCGGAGAGTGACCAATGTGATATTGATTGCACTGGGTTTGTACCCAGATCAAACAAAGCTGTGAACAAACTTCACAAAATCCAGGTAGAGCTTGTCCTTCCCAAGAACACTTCGGTGCATGATGGGTCAATCAGGAGGAATTCCTCCTTCCACATGCTCCAGCAGCTGTTGGAGCAGAGATGACCACTGACTACCATGAGTGCAGAGGTGGATCTGGGAGGTGTAATGTCACACCATCAATGGGAACTAGTGCAGGCTATTGTGAAAATACTAAAAAAATATGAGGAAGCAACACACACTGTGTGTAAGGATGAAGCTTCTCTGTCTTCTGTTTTCCCTTGTGTACATGCATTCCCTTTGCATTAGCAAACTTAAAGGTGGATGCGGATGTACAGGCTCTTCCAGAGGCACTTAAAATGGTAACTACATTGCAGTCTCAGTTGGCTCAGCGCTTCCAGGCTGTCTTTGATGACTCCTCTGGTCATTACTTTAAAGCCACCCTACTGGATTCCCAATTTAAGAGCTTGCCCATGTCACTACTTAGTACATCAGAGTTCGACAGGCTCAAGGCAGATGTGGCTGTAGAGGTGATTGCAGAACTCCAAGCGGATGATGTTTCTGGGGTACCATCAACCTGGTTCATCATCAGTTGGGAATGAATCCAGTGGGCAAAAAAAGCCTCTTATGGGGGGTAATGCACAATCTTGCTAAACCAAAAGCCAAATCTGTTCTCAACTTGTGGAGCAAGTAGAAGGTCAAACTAAAGGCTTTATACAGTTGCATACACTTAGTTTTATGTGTGTGTTGATCCGGTGTGTTGATGCGGGACCTCGTCCTCTGCAAGAGGAAGTCACAATTTCCTTCAGGATTTAATCAAAACGCCTGGCAGGATCTCTCACCTCTACCCAGAATCCCTGCATCGCCTGACACATTCAGCAGATGCGTGTGTGTTCCTTTACTCGCGTGCGACTCACCTTCCCTTTCATAAACCACTTGACTATTTGTGTGACTTTCTGTGAGTGTGTACGTGCATAAACTATACTGTCATGGCCTTCCATTGGCCTTCTGTGAGTGTTCAGAAGACCTTGAGGAAGAAAAACAAGCTTAGGCTCACATACTAGGAAGTCTGGGCTGTATGCTCTCTGCCATTCTCCTGATATACATGAGGACATTCAGCTCTACTTCTTTAAATAGCACTGTTTTTCGTCAGTATACCCAAACATTTTTTACTTAAAATTAAACAGCTAAACCTTGACCCATTGCACATCAAAACAGGAAACATTGTTTAATTGTATTATTATACTATTTCTTCTACAGATATATGATAAAAAGTAAAGTCACACAGATTTTTTTATCAAAAATCTTGTATATTTTTAAATTTTTATTATTACAGTACCATTAAATAAAATCCAGGTCTTCACACAGTTTCTTAAAACCATATAGTGGTACATGATAAAGCATGCAAGATATTTGGTAGTGGGAGAAGAGAACAAAAAAGGAGATGTCAAAGAATCAGAAGAGACAGCAGTGAAAAAGGGAACAGTGGGAATGGCAGATGTACGAACATTAGAGGAAACAAAGGTCTAGTGAGCCAGCTGTTTCATGGCCTGAGAGAATTATTCATTCAGGGCATGTTTTGTTCTTCACTGAACAACAGATAGGCCAACTTCATAATGAATAACTAACCAAACCAAACGATACTATGTCTTATTACATGTTTGTGATTGAGAGTTATACTGCTCACTGTAAAACCTAACCTTCTACAAAAAGTTAAATCCAGCACATTTGATTGTGGATCTCTGAACTTTTGTGATATGATATATTTCATTGACATCTCGATATTGATCTGTAGATAAATTTGGCAAACTTGTAAAAGTAATAGAAACAATAGAAATAAATCACAAGGAACTATCCAGTTTAAATGAGTAAGGCTAACTATATTTTTAAAAAAGAGAACACAGCAACAAAATTGAACGGATGCTTGTGTCTAACAGTCCAATATTTAAAAACCAACTGGTTATGTGATTTACATACACCTGTATAATTTGCATTTCTTCAGCGGCAGAAAATGAAAGATACTTTAAACCAGATACTTTCTCATTCTCTTCAAAGGTATTACTCATACCCACAGGGTTCACTGACCCTTAAAGGATAGGTCACCATGTGATGCCCAGCATGGGCACACCCAGCTGAGAGATCCTCCAGGACACACACGAGACGAGACGAGACGAGACGAGACGAGACGAGACGAGAAGAGAAGAGAAGAGAAGAGAAGAGAAGAGAAGAGAAGAGAAGA
>JAUCNO010001819.1:11745607-11763255 GCA_032353835.1 Enteromius viviparus
AAGCCGCTTCCGCCCTTCACGCAATGGCCATCCTGCAGGTCCATCAGGCCAAAGCGTTGAAGGAGCTAGACGAGGGAAGTACTGAACAAGGGCTGGTGCAGGAACTGCGCTCGGCGACTGACCTCGCCCTCTGGGCGACGAAAGTCACGGCGCAGGCCCTTGGTCGGACGATGTCCACTCTGGTGGCCCAGGAGTGCTATCTGTGGCTCGGTCTGGGCGAAATGAAGGAAGCCGAGAAGGTTTGCTTTCTCGACGCCCCGATCGTTCAGACCGGCCTGTTCGGCGACACTGTGGAGAACTTCGCTCAGGAGTTCTCCGTGGTGAAGCAACAGACCGAGACGATCCAGCACATCCTGCCCCGGCATGACCCCCCAGCTGCCACCCGTCCGCCGCAGGCCCAGTCTCGGTCTGTGCGTCGCCGTGGTCACCCCCGCTCTGTGTATGCACCGCCGCCAAGTACCCCAGCCCTGGCTAGGCCTCAGTGGCGCGCACAGCGCAGGAAGGTGACCCCCTCTCCGTCTCCAGCGACCGCTAAGCCCTCTAAAAAAGCCACTAAACGTCCCTGAGACGGGAGGCCTGGAGAGGCGATCAACTGTTCCCTTGGAGATGGTGGCTGCACCGCTCCATCCACCCGGGGAGGGCCGGGTGGAGAATCTTTTGTTCCAGTTTGCGTTCCGACGCGGTACCCCAATTGGTCAAAGATAGAACAGTCATTGCACTCCGGGCCATGGTGCCTGTCGCACGATAGTGAGCAGCCACCGGCTGTCTCGCGGTCTTGTGCAGTGCGCCGCTTTGCCAACGGCCAGGAAGTCTCGGTTCTCGGAAGACCCACTTCCCCCCGGACTTTCGGCCACACGCAGTTCTGTTTTGAGTCAGTCCGCTGTCCAATTCACACCTGTGAGCCGTGACGCTGTTTTGAGTCAGCCGGCCGTCTAATTCAGTCCCGAGTCAGCCCGCTTTCCAATCCAGAGCCGTGGAGCGCAGTGCTGTTTTGAGTCAGTCCGCTGTCCAATTCAGCACCGCGCATCGCTGCACCCCTTTAGGCAGACTGGTGAGTATGCCATAGCACCGTACGGCGGTACTATCAAGTTGCGACGGGGCTCTTTGGTGATGGTGTTTTCAAGGGGGACCCAGTCTGTCGATACGACATACGTCGTAGTGAACGACAGACAAGGGAACGTCTAGGTTACCTATTGTAACCCCCGTTCCCTTAAGGGGGGTAACGGAGACGTATGTCCCTTTGCCATCGCCTCGAACCCCATCGCTGAAGGGCTCTCGGCTCTTCAGCAAAATCTAATGAGTGGTTGAACCTGTGCCTACTTATACCCGGCGTGCCGGGCCGGTACAGCTGGTGTGCAATTAACCACTTGCCAACTTAGTTGGTGTTTTCTCAATACTGAGCGAATCAGGGCTCTCAGGTATAAGACCCAGTCTGCGGGCACGACATACGTCGTAGAGACCGACAGACAAGGGAACCGTTGTCCGGCCCAGTCCCCAAATCACAGCCAGGAGAGCCATGGTCTGGTCCAATTTCTGAGTCACGGCCAGGAGAGCCATTGTCTGATTCAGTTTCCGAGTCACGGCCAAGGAGAGCTGTTGATCAGTGCCATTCCTGCCCCGTTCCTGATTTACAGCCATTATGTGTACATAATTCCTTTGAAATAGACCTTTTTAAGGTTTTATCTTGCTCTTTCTCTAGCTAATCCGCTGCCGGCTCCTCCTCAGAAACCCATGATCCACCCTGTTTCACCAAGAAACACAAAGCAGGTACTGTCTGGGCCGTAAAGACCAAAACTAACCTCTCTATGCTATATGTTCCAGTCCGAATCACCCTGAAAGGCGTCATTATTGCCAAATCCGCCTTAGAGGGCGTCTCCATTTCCTGTGCCACCCTAGAGATCATCCCCATCAGTTCAGCAAGGAGTCAACCCTCCATCCCTTCCCTGCGCTAATTACTGTCCCCCCTCCTAGACTGTTTTTTTAGCATCTGGATGCTATTCCTTAGAGGTGGGGCTATGTCATGAGTGCCCTCAAGTGCGACTAGAGGGCACTCGCATCATCTCACCTCCCTGGACTCATATCCTATTACGAACTTCATATCCCATCATGCATTGCTCACCCTCACCTGTTCACATTTAGCAATCATCACCACCAGCTCTTGCTCATACTCAATATTTAACTGTCACACTCACACACAAACAATTGTGAAGTATTGATTTGCTCAGGTGATCTTACAAAGCATTCTTACCCGTGTTTTTGACCTCTGCTCTTCTGCCATTCTGTAAGTCTTTGCTGCCTATCTCAACCCTTTTAATTGTATACTTGACAAAGTAATTTTTAACATACTTCTGACCCCAGACTTTAGTGTGCATCAAGTTGTACAACTATATGTGCCATGACCTAGCATCTAAAAACCTACAAAAGTATAGTGCTTTTATAAAATGACATGCTTTACATTTATACTTTAAATCCTCCATATAGCTCTCATTCACTTAACAGACAAACAGGCAAATTCCTTGTATAAGAAAACAAACTCCTAACACTTTATGCCCATATATTAAAAAAAACATAGTAATAATAATAATAATAATATATATATATATATATATATATGCGTACTAATGACACTTCAGCAGTGGATTTACTCGGAGTTGAGTGTTTTTGGGAGTGGTCCTTGTTTCCACAGTTTTCCATTTTACGGAGAGAGAGACAGTAATGGAGAGCAAGCGAGACAGGGAGAGAAAGGAATGTTCCCAGCCTCCCATTCAGAGAATAGGGCAAGGAGAAAAGAAACGCTTTAAACTTCCACACAAACATGCAAGAAATCTGAAAAGAATTTGCGCGTCTCCTCTGGGTGGCATTTGCACATTATTGGCTAATGAAACTCTGCCGTGTGCTGCTCGGTGCTTTGGAGTGAAGCCCTAATGCTAATTAATTGATTCCTAACAAAACTGTATGGCAATTACAACATTCTGCAGAGCTCCGGCGCGCCGGCATGTACAACATTAATAGCATAACCTTCATTTGAAGAGAAAGAAGAATTTGAGATGTCTCAAAACAGCTTCTGCTCATTAAAAGGAAATCTGTTGAGTCTTCATTAAGGGATTTCTTCCCACCTTTTCCCTCGTTCACGGAAAAGCTGATGGAAACAGCGAAGAAAGAGCGTTTTATTTCCCTGAAGTAGCCAGTAAGTGAAAAGCTCCAAAGACATTTGTTTTAAGTTGTAAATGGTCAAGCATTCAATATTATTCTTTATTTTATATGAAAAGGGCGAAACTTTAAAGGCTGTTTTTATGCTAATGCAAAGCTTAATTGGCATTAGCAAAATTGCTGTGGCATGCTGAGGGGCTGTGAGATTAGCTAGAGAGAAAGAGCGAGATAAAACCTTCAAAAGGCCTATTTCAGAGGAATTATGGGTTTCCTTTGAACATCTTCCAAGATTTAAATACATTAAAAGCCTGTTGGCATACATGTAAATTAAGCAGTACCAAAGCGTTCCAAAGAATTCATGCCGGATAATGCCAAGGGTGGGAGGACAAATAAGAAAGGGCCCGATCACAGGGGAAGTGAAGCCAGCGATCCCTCCACTGCCTGGAATCCCTCTCAGCTCATTCATTCTTCCTCCCGTTGTCCATTGCTCTTTCTCTCTCCTTGTCTGTCCGCAGGCCAAGTGGCTTAAGAGATGAAAAGGCAGCAGAGTGGTGAACGATCCCAGAGAGACAGATTCATCAGAATCCACAGCTCAATGACAGTGTATCAAAAACACACACATACACACACACACTATAAGACACAAAAGCCCATTTAACACCACTCAGTCAAGAGCAGTCACAGCAAGCCTTGCAGTGAGAGTTCAAAACATGCACACACACACACACACACACACAGTTAAAGGACGTCTTCAAGCATCTGTTGTGAGTTACCTGTTCTAAAGCCGTTGACTTCATGCAACTTGTGCTATAAGCTTCTCCACCCTTCCTCCAGACTCTAGGACTTTGGTTTCCTAATAAAATACAAAACTTGCCCTCATCTGAAAAAGGACTTTGGACCAGTGGCAGCAGTCTAGCTCTTCTTCTCCTTAGCCCAAGTAAGGTGCCTCTGGCGTTGTCTGTTTTTCAAGAGTGGCTTAACAAGAGGAATACAACAACTGTAGACAAATTTCTCGACACATCTGTGTGTGGTGGCTCTTGATGCCTTGACCCCTGCCTCAGTCCATTCCTTGTGAAGTTCACCCAAATTCTTGAATGAATTTTGCTTGACAATCCTCATAAGGCTGCGGTTCTCTCGGGTTGGCGTGCATTTTTCTTCCATACTGTTACGCCCTTCTTGACTTATATGTTTGTTTTGGGGAGTCTATTGTATATTTCTGTGCAGGTTGAAGCTGATTGGATCCTGTACCTGAATTAATGCCACACCCTGTCTGGTCAGTTGACTCCCGGCTACTTATAAACACTTCACCCTCACTTCCTGCATGAGCTTTTTGCTAATTTGCTATGCTACGCTACCATTGCTGCTAGTTAGTTAGCTTCCTGTATAGAAAGATTGAGAATTGGTGTGTACATTTGAGTCTGTTATGTGAATCCGTTTGACTATTGTTAGTGTTCTTACCCCTCCATTTGTGCCTTTATGTTATTCTGACCTCTGCCTGTTAGACCTTGATTCTGGATTTCCCTCATTGGATTTGTTTGCTGTCCTGTAAATAACTGTATGTTACTGGGGAGGTAGGGAGGCCGACGCCATTTTTTGTCTGACTCATTTGTTGATTGTTTTTTTCTGTACATGGAGGTAGGGTATCGATTTGTATTTCCTTTTGTTTTTTTAAATAGGTAATATTGAAGCATATAACTTGTTAGTTGTTTTGTTTGTTATTTTGGCCTGGTCGGCTCCTGAAGACATATTTTCCCCATCTGTACAATTCTAATAACTATTTTCATTAAGAACATTGTTTATTCATTTATATTCCAGTACCCTGATAATTTCTTTCATGTCATGCCTTTACCCTAGATGGGGGCGTACTTTTTCCTTCCACTCAATGTTCTGTTAACATGATTGGATACAGCACACCGTGAACAGCCAGCCTATTTGGCAATTAACGTTTGTGGCTTAGCCTCCTTGTGAAAAGTGTCAATGACCGTCAGATCAGCAGTCTTCCCCATTATTGTGTAGCCTAGTGAAGCAAACTGTGATACCATTCAGGAAACCTTTGCAGGTGTTTTGAGTTGATTTCCTTATTGGCATGTCACCATATTCTAATTTGTTGAGAGTAAATTATTATTATTTTTTTTTTTGAGGGTTTTTGTTAAATGTGAGCCTAAATCATCACAATTAACAGAACCAAAGACTTAAACCACTTAAACCACACAGTCTGTGTGCATTAAATTTATTTAATACAAGTTTCACAATTTGAGTTGAATTACTGAAATAAATGAACTTTTCCACAACATTCTAATTTATTAAGATGCACCTGTAATACTGCCAGAATATTCTCCAGTTCAAGATATTTGGGGGATCTACATGAAACCTATACAGAGAGGTGACTGACAAAATAAAGAATAAAAATAATTTGTTATGATCACATTTATTAGCAAGAACCTTACAACAGTCTTGCTAAATTTCTCAAATACTATAAAAAGTGACAGTGTGCAATCAAATAATCTATTGCTATCATTTAGTCACGCAGATGACAGCATCTTCTATTAAGCCATATCAGAGCATTTCACTGCAACTGTTGCATCATGTTGCATAGGAAGTTAAAAAGTTAAAGTTTTAAATCTAGCTAATCGTCATACACCAAGGCATTGTACTTCTGTACAAAACAAAGACCCAGTACCTTTAACAGCTAGAAATACTCCACATGTGAGGAATGAAATCCTTAGCTTGTGACCTTTATCAGAGCCCTGAAAGGAATAGCATGCATTTTACGTCCCTGTGCTAGCAATTACCTCACCATAACACTTCAGCGCTAATTTCACCAGGACAACAACAAACAGATACCTACATAAGAGGAAGAGAGAAAACATTCTTTTGGTGAGTCATTAGCAATACAGTAAACACCCAGCCTCATTCTCACACATACACACTGACATACAAATGCATGCTATTGACATCACCTGAGTTCCGGAGTTTTGTAAATGTGTGTTCTTATACAGGGTTCTTAGGCTTACATGAGTCAAAATCTTCAAAAGTCAAAGTCTTTGCTTTATTTCCAGACTTGCTTGAATCCATCAGATGAACACTGACACCTCAAGCAGGCCACAGCACTTAATATAAAGTTAAGAAGATTTAGATCAAAAGGTTAGCAAGAAGAACAAAAAATGAAAGGGCAACTCAAATGAAAAACAGTTTTTAAGCTGCATTTCTCTGCCGATGTAAGACTCTGTTGGTTTCTTCATAGCCTCTGAGACGTGAAAGAGAAGATTGTCCGGTAGCCAGCGCCACATTAGATTCTGCTCTGTCTGACCATGCAGCCAGCCGAGAGAAAGTCTGGCAGATCCATAGATGTGCTATGAGAGTGGCCCATTACAGCTGTCAAAGTGAGGGATTTGTATAATATTAATTATTTTGGCTTATGATGATAGGCCTCTGTGGACTGAAGCCTTGTTGTTTGACTCGTGTCAAAGAAAGGACACAGAGGACTGTGAATCTGCTTTCTTTTAAGACTTAATCAAAAGGCATTCTATGAACCTCGTTTTCTTTTTCTCTTCGCTTTGTTCAGGACACTCGTTTGCACATTTATTTATTTTTTTCCCTCTCCAAAGTACTCTTTAAAAACAGCTGGAGTGCTTTAAGATGTTCTCAACCACCTGGTGAGTATGAGACAGCTAATTGGTCAGCTCTTGCTGATATTTTATCATCAGCAAAACAAGCATAAAAAAAAGTCAAATCAAAAAAGAGAAAAGCAAACATAAAGCAGCAAGCTGAAATCATGGGGTATTTAGAAAGGAGAGCAGTACGGGGACTCAGCCGGTGCTTGCAGGTGGCTAATGGCTAAAGCAGTCTGGAGTCATATTGATACCGTTTACCGGCCCAGCTGTGCAAATGACAGCTAAGTTAATTAGCCCATGCCGAGCTTTTACACTCAGCCAAAACATTAAGCATAGTAAGGTGAATATTTCTCTTTGATTTGGATGAATTTGCTAAAACTGCATATAGTTCGCATCAAATCTCATATTTGCAGAATGTCAAAACAATGTGTTAATGAAATTATAGTATTTACCTCCCCTCATGACTATAAGGCTTTTAGATAGATTTTTTAAACACTAAAACAAAATATTTGTGAGACTGCAAAACTCATTTTATATGATGAACAGATTACATTAGGCATTTATTTATATATTAACACATTGCTCATATAACATATGGTAACCGGAATCAGTGAGTTTCTTGGGCATCAAGTTGCACTTTGAATAATGTGCCTCAACCATGGTTTATAAATTAATTGAAGGTCAAATTAAAATCTGTTTATTATACAAATGAACACTCTACTGTATACAATGTTTTAACAAACTTTTAATAAATTGTGAAATGTTGGTTACGTGGACTTTCAATAAATATCTTAATGTGTGTTGTGGGAAAGTGATGTGTGGTAAAGTTTAAATTATGACAATTAAATTTTTGGATGAATTAGCATTAATAAGTAATGTGCTTCCTTTGAGTTATGGAGCCTGGTACTGAAATGGAAGAAATATAATGTGCTGCCAAGCCATGTGGACCCTTAAAAACAAATAATGCCCTGAATGAATCTACAATGACTGGAAGACGTGCCATTACAGGAGAAATTAGAGTCTTTTTCTTGGGTTGAGTTACTACATAAATGCCTGACATATATATTTATGAAACTTCCATATCACACATTCCCTTAATAAATTTCCTTTAATTGGCCCATTTTTAGTACATTGGTGAGATTTGTTTTTTAAACAACAGACTTAAAACTGTAGCATTTAGAACAGACAAGCCATACTTTTTGAATAGAAACCTGTAAATCACATTCCTTAAGTTTGTGACATCCAAATAATATTATTCTCAAAATCTTTAGAAATATCTTATTGCGTGTTCTCAATTTTTACACTGCATTCATCAAACCTAAACATTAAATACAACATTAAATTGTATTAGTGCAAACCCTATAGAAACTAAATAGTAAAACAGAATCAAATAAAACAAAATCAAATATAAAATGTATATTTCTTGCTTTTGTGTTTAATTTAGAGAATATGACCCATGTTTTTTTTTTATATTTTTTAATAAAATCTTTAAATATTTGAATATGTATAAAGTAAATTCTTGGAGGAGAGTTGTAACGATCTTACTTTTTTTCCTCCATATTTCTTTATGTAGACAGCAGAATAATTAATCCAACAATTATTTAAAATTAAAGAATTAAAACATAGCTATCCTGGTTTATAAAAGCTTTTAAGACAATTTACAGAAATATTTGAAGATGCCAAAATGTGAGAAGTCATGTAGCAACTGATGAACTATTTTGTCAAAGCTAAATTCTTATGAAAATAGTTCTAGATCAAAGAGCAATGAGGCAACAGATAATTGATGAATTAATAAAATCTAATAAATGAAACAGTTTACTTTCTCTGTGACTGTGAATGTTTTATATAGCAGATGTTATGCTCTGCTTAATGCATTCCTAGTAAAAGATGTTTGAACAGATCTCTCACAGTGCCAACATGTGTGTGGTCAGACATATGATACCTATACAAACACATACACACATGGGTCATATTAGGGTTAGTTAAAGGATTAGTTGAAGTTTATCATCGTTTACACACCCTCATCTTTTCCAAACCCATATTATACACAGCAAGTTATCAGGCAGCATATTCAGCTGGGGACATGATCCCATTCAGTTATGCCAATTATTATTATTGGTTATGCCAATAATAAAGAAAATATGTTCAAAAACAATTAAATAAATGTAGTAATTATTAAAATTATTCCTTCTTTTTTTCTAGATAGATAGATAAGATAGATAAATAGATCAGGAACATTAGGAGTGGCCAAATAAACAGTTTGGTATATTCTGAGAAAGAAAAATGCACTGGTGAGTTCAGCAACATAAAAAAAAGCAACCCATGAGTTTTTGAAGGTCAAAAAGTAGAATGTTCTGCAATTGTCAAATCAATTTCCCGATCTCCACCCCTATCGAGCAGGAATTTCAGTTGCTCAAGATACAAATTGCTGGAAAACAAACAAACAGCTTGTTTGACAGTTGAAGTCAGCTGCAGTAAAGACCTGGCAAAGCATCACAAAAGATGTCTATGAGTTCCAGACTTAGGTCAGTCATTGCCTGCAAAGGATTCTCAACAAAATATAAAAACTAACATTTCCGGCCCCATGACACTACATCATTCAACAGATAGAGCTAGTAGTGTGAAACCCAATTCGAATCTGGGAAGATGCAGCTTCGGTGAGCCTTCAAAGCCCTCCAATAACAACTAACTGGCCAATCACAAATCTTGTTCTTAACCCCTTGAATTAAAGTATGTACTTCAATTGCATTGTGATTGTTTCATTTTAATTATATTCTGGTGACATACAGAGCCAAAATTCTAAAAATTGTGTCAGTGTCAAAATATATATGGCCATAACATATATAAATATATACACTAACCGGTATTAGGTACACCTTCTATTGCTTGGTAACACAAATAGCTATGTATCAGTCAATTACATGGCAGCAACTCTTTTAGAACAGAGAGCAATGAGGCAACAGATGTGGTCAGGTGGTGAAGACAACTTGCTCACACACAAACATCTCTAGGAATATATTCAGTGAGCAGCAGTTATGTGGATGAAAATGCCTTGTTGATGTCAGAGACTGATTAGAGATGATAGAAAGGCAACAATAACTCATATAACCAAGTAACCAAAGTGAGTGACGGTGCTTGATGGCTCGCGTTCGGTGCGGTGGTGCTCTTCTTCCTCTTTCCAGTGGTTAGGTGATCCATAAAGCCAAGGTGATCCAGGTGAGTAGTGCAGCGAGGCCAAACGGTCACGGGCTGAGTTCTGGGAGAACAAAGACAATAGCATAAGCGTCAATGTGTGGTTGGCGTGGAGTCAGTGCTCAGTATACCAGTAATCCAGTGGCTGTATTTAAGCCTGGTTCTCCCGTGACCAATTGGCCCGCGGTGATTGTTCCCAGGTGCTCCTGATGATTGCCATGGCGCCGCTGATGAGCTACGGGGTTTCCCGCCAAAAAAAAAAAATATATACATATATATATATATATAATTAAGTTTTTGAACTTGTAAAAAATAGATTACAGATGTACATTTTACAAAAAAATTATTTCAGTATTTCTACCTCAAAATGTCTCATTTAATTAATTTAAGTCACTTGCTGTTTTTGTAATTTATTGTGAAATTAACTAGCAATTTACTAGACTGAAACCTTTTTTTCAGTGTGTATTATACAAAAGTATTTGCTTAAATGCATAATGTAAAATATCATTGTTATTTTTTATTTGACATTTTATCATTGTTCATGATCTCTCTCTTTTGGTATTCTTAATGAGAAGCACTCTTCTTTTTTCCCACATAAAAACTCTCCTTCCCTACAGTTGTCTTTTGTCTTGCTGTAAAGCTGTTATGAATAATCCAGTGTTATTACAGGACACTTTTACCGCAGCTTACCAGCCTCTCTTACGCTGTTCCGGTTAAGGCTTTTAATCTGTCTGCCATGGTAGAGCAGTCTAAGTCTGAACAGGTGCATGCTGGACATATACACACAAATCCTCCACATGCACACACACACATACAGCTCTAAACACTATATCTGTATGCACTTCAGAGAGGACAAAAGGGACAAAGTGAGACACGAGTGGCCATTGAATTTTGTTATGCGTCAACATGGGGATGACATTTACAGTGCCTTCTAAAAGTCTCCCTCTCTCTTTCTTGAACTCCCTCTTTCAAGCTCTCTGTCTCTCTCCCTCTCCTGCAACATGCCTACAGGGTTTTGAGGACAATGGCGCTCTTCTACTTCAAGTAGCTTCAAAGGCTTAACTACAGCAAGCAGGCGTCTGTGACTTCCTCTGAAGTGCCTCGCTATAATATATTATATCTAGATGTCCCCAGAGTGCGGCCCAGGCCTGCAGTCTGGAACAGAACCGTACCGGGGTCTTTGGCCTCCCTCATAAAGTCTATAATCATTCCACTGCCACCATGATGCATTCGAGATGACATGAGATATGAGGGACGAAAGAAAAAATCAAAATGGTGAAAATAAAAATGGCGCCAGCGAAGACTTCTAAGATGTGACTTTAGAGAGTTTGTGGGTACACAACAACGACACAAAGGGAATACCAGATGAAAGCATTAGAGATGTAAATAACTCTTCTGCCAGAGAGAGAGAGAGAAAGAGACACTGTGACACACAGACAAAGAGAGAGAGAGAAAATATGTGTATGTGAAGAGCTATAGAAACAGAAAGATTGTAAAGTGAACCGTATCTATATAGAAATCTGGTCTGGACTGATCATTTCCCCAGAAGAAAATCTCCTGGCATTCACAAAGTTCTCCACCTCTTGTGTATTTGTTACTAAATATTGTTGGTTAATTTGACTGTGCTGGTTAACATGTTTAAATTTATTCTACAGATGTCCCACTAACATAAACAGAATTTTTTTTTACATGTTTGGGCCTAGAAAAGGGAGAAAAAGCTCCCTTTGATTAATTTTTAAACTGTTGCTGTAAAAGAGTCTGTAACAGCATATTATACATTTCACAAGTGAGCGCTTCTTTATGATATCTATAGCGTGTTTGGCGTGCTGTCCAACCCTAGCGAGGGCTGAGCTCAGCGTCCGGCTCGAACTCCGCTAGCCCCCTGAAGAAGGAAGGTGCAAGGCGGAGAAGGGGTGGAGGAGAGATGCATAACGAGATAAGGAAGGAATGGATTGTGGCTTATTTAAGGGGAAAGCTTGTGGTTATGATTGGATGAGACGTGATTAGGTTGATTAGGAAAATATTTTTAATCCTAACAGTTTACACTTAGAATTAACATCCTTCTCAGGTGATATGATAGGTGTTCAGTTGAAATGCAAAGGACGTTGATATAAAACATGATGGCTGCTAAGTGCTGTATTTTATAAGGAATTGGATCTTTAGATTTAAAGTGATTCATTTAGATTTGAATGATTCAGAACAAAGTGTTCTGCAAACTCTCAAGGGGTCTGCATAAAATAAATCATGGTTTAAAAATGTAATGTATAAATTATTATTAGTTTAGTTATATTTAGTTTAGTTAAGCCAATGGCTAGTTTTCATTTGTGGTCCCTAGGCACGTAATAACAAATCAACATAGATTATATTTTGATATATTTTTTTATATATTGATATATTTTGATCAAATTAATCACTAGAGACGTCTTTTATTGAACAGCTGTAGAGCTACAATCACATTAGGCTTCTAGAGAAAAAAATCATGATTAAGGATAGTCAACAATTTGAAGTGGACTAAAACATTTATTCCAAAGGTTAGGACAATCTTAAATATAAAATTTATTTAAATATATAGTTAATACATTTTCTTAAGTAAATATATATTATATATATATATATACTCACCTAAAGGATTATTAGGAACACCTGTTCAATTTCTCATTAATGCAATTATCTAATCAACTAATCACATGGCAGTTGCTTCATTTAGGGGTGTGGCCCTGGTCAAAACAATCTCCTGAACTCCAAACTGAATGTCAGAATGGGAAAGAAAGGTGATTTAAGTAATTTTGAGCGTGGCATGGTTGTTGGTGCCAGACGGGCTGGTCTGAGAATTTCACAGTCTGTTCAGTTACTGGGATTTTCACACACAACCATTTCTATGGTTTACAAAGAATGGTGTGAAAAGGGAAAAACATCCAGATGGGCTACAACAGTAGAAGACCCCACCGGGTACCACTCATCTCCACTACAAATAGGTAAAAGAGGCTACAATTTGCACGATCTCACCAAAATTGGACAGTTGAAGACTGGAAAAATGTTGCTCGATTTCTGTTAAGACATTCAAATGGAAGAGTCAGAGTTTGGTGTAAACAGAATGAGAACATGGGTCCATCATGCCTTGTTACCACTGTGCAGGCTGGTGGTGGTGGTGTAATGGTGAAGGGGATGTTTTCTTGGCACACTTTAGGTCCCTTGGGCATCGTTTAAATGCCACGGGCTACCTGAGCATTGTTTCTGACCATGTCCATCCCCTTATGACCACCATGTACCCATCCACTGATGGCTACAGTACTTCCAGCAGGATAATGCCACAAAGCAGGATAATGTCACAAAGCTCGAATCATTTCAGATTGGTTTCTTGAACATGACAATGAGTTAACTGTAACAAAAAGGACCCCACAGTGACCAGATCTCAACCCAATAGAGCATCTTTGGGATGTGATGGAACAGGAGCTTCGTGCCCTGAATGTACATCCCACAAATCTCCATCAACTGCAAGATGCTATCCAATCAATATGGGCCAACATTTCTAAAGAATGCTTTCAGCACCTTGTTGAATCAATGCCACGTAGAATTAAGGCAGTTCTAAAGGTGAAAGGGGGTTAAACACCGTATTAGTATGGTGTTCCTAATAATCCTTTAGGTGAGCGTATATATAATACATTTACTTAAGAAAATGATGTATCATGTTTATAGAGAGTTGCTGATATTTATACTGAATTAACCCACCACTGGCAGGTTCATTTTAGGGCCTGGCTATATATAATAGAATGTTCGTCCTGAATGGCATAGTAATCTTATCATTCAGAATGCATGAAGTTTAGCCTTCACTGGCCCTGAAGGCTTTGAAATCCGGACACAAATAAACAGAAGATGTGAGCCTGAAACGGAACAGGAAGCAGAGCTCATTCTTTCCTTCTAACCCTCTGTATATGTATCCCACGTCCTTCTCCTTCCTTCATCTTTTTCTTACTCTGTCTAGTGCTTCCGTCTTTAAACATTGCTCATTTGAAAGGGAGATTCATCAAAGATGGAATTTCAGTCCAATTTGTCTTCAAAAGAAGGTAAAGTCTCTCATTATGTGGGCCGTTCCCCTTCTTTCCCATTAGAAGGGCTGAGAGAGAGAGACAGACAGAGAGAGATGTGTTAGTCATGGCCACTTATCTAGCAACCTTATGAGTGCAGGATTAAAAGATGAAAGAAGAGAGAAGGGTTAGTGTTATAGAGAATGTAAGCCGTTCGTGAGCCCTACGGACTCAGCCTTTAACTCTTTCACAACATATTCAAACTTCGCACTGTCCCTATCAGTGTCACCCAAATGAGGAATAAGGGAAAGTATTAACTAGATTCTTCGGAGTACAACGGAGTGACACTGATATTTAGATTTTAACACACATTGGCAAATTGGTAGTCAACATAAAATATGTGGTATGACATGCAATACTTCATCTAATTATTGCATAATAAAATCAACTTTTTCATTTAAAAAAAGTGATAGAGAAAGCTGGAGCAGCAGCTGTGTGGGTGTTTATGTTAATAAAAGCATAGGAATTCTTCCAGTTAAGCAAAGCATGCAGGAAGATGATTTCATGTTTCAAATATAAAGGGAGGAAAACAACTGACATTTTTTTGTTTGTCAAAATTTGTGAAACATGTTCATAATTAAATGAATAGTTCACCCAAAAATGTTAATTTGCTGAAAACAGATTCAGAGAAATGTAGCATTTAAGGGATATGATGTTGCTAAGAAGAACATTATTTTGTAAATTTGGTGTAATGCAATGAGTTTATGCAGTTTAAGGTTCAAAAAACAGATTATTGTCCACATACTGTACTTTATTGTTTCTCTTCTAAGTCCTGCCTTAGCAGGTTGATTTAATAAGAAAATGTAACTTACTTAAAAGTTGTGAGTCAGGATCGCCAGACTGTCCTTGCAGAGGTAGAATTAACTCATTTAATAGCCTCTGTGCTGCACAGGCTGCTCTGCAGGTTTTAGGAAATACTTCTCCTTTAATGCGGTGAAAAACTTAACTTAACACTGATTTCTAGTTCTGTCCTATTTTGGAAGCACAAACAAAGAAGTTTCACTTACACAATGACACACAGCGTCTCCTGAACATGGTGCCGACAGCAACACTACAGTGAAAAAATAGTTCTGCCTTTTTTCTTTGCGTAAACATTTGGACAGTGTTGTGAAAATAAACCCACTCTGTGATGTAGAGAAATGTGTGCGTTTAAACAAGCCGTTTTAGGGGGAGTGGACTTAACTGTCATAAAATCTTTGGTTTTAAAACTTTAGCCTTTTTAATAGGGCTGGGCGATTTAATCGTATATTTATTCATTCGTATTTCGTCAATACAGCCAGATCTTTGATTAGCGGTAAATCTCAATCAGCTGTTTTTAATTGAGCGCCAGTTGATACACAGAGCCGTACATTACTGACCAGCTACGCAATATCCCATTCAAAATTGACAATGAATCGCTTCCGATTCTGAAGATGATATTGCGTAGCTTGCTAGTTGCCTTTGATGGCTTTGAAAGTGACTGAATTGCTCAGCATTAACTATGCAGAGACATAGTTCAATTACTGAATAACTGAAGGAGAAAGAATCATTTATATCAGACTCATCTGTGAGGTGTGAAGCTCACAATCATTATAGTAATGTGCTCTGTGGTGTAGGCAGTATAGCTGTGAAAATGATTAGAAAACAAAGAGTATAGACAAATAACAGGAAGAAAGAAAAAAGCCCACATAAAACAATAGAACAACAAAAGAAATGTGGGAGGAAGGGATTTTCTTGGTATTTTTGCAGTAAATAAATAACTGAAATAAATGAATAAGCAACTTTAAAGGTCCAGCTGACCTTAGCAGCAGAAGGATTATTTCTGCGGCAAGGTCAGCTCCAGAAGGATTGCTGTACTGCTCTGTGTTCTTAAATGTGGTGTGGGGGCATGTTTGAGCGGGAGGCATTCTCTAAACAATGCTGAAGCTTTGAAGTGCTTCATCTTTTCATCTGTTTCAGCAGCCTATTTAAACACAGCTCTGAAAAGTGAGAATGAGGGGGAAAGAGAGAGAGAGAGCGAGGATGCGTGGATTATAGGAACTATATATTGAAATAATATATCAATTATGTTCAGAAACGGTCATCATAAACTATTCGCATGTTCATAATGGTACATATATTTGACTTGCTGTCTATGTTGGAGCACATGAGGTCAGCTAAATTTAATATATAATGAAATAAATCATTTATGGAAGCGGAAAGTTTTAGAAATAAGGTGAAATTATGGAGATAGAAGCCACATAAAACAAAACTGACATACATATATATTCTTGTGCTGGGATTGACAAGAGTACTACTTTCAATTTCTTTAACCCCTTTTACATAATAAAAGAGAAAACATAAAATGTCTCATAAAGTGATTAATAAACATAAAAAATAGACAGTCAGCTCTTTAATGTGATAATCAAAAGCAGAGATGGATTTCCAGCCCTATGGTATGAGTTGCATGAGTGACCTCCTCTGTAACACCTTCCTCTGTCTTATATCTCTGTCTCTCTCATGTTCCATCGGAATCATCTCAATATCACCTCACACACCTCACCTTTGCCGTCCTCTCCCTCCCTCCCTCCCTCCCTCAGCTGGGGTCCAGTGGGGTTGTGAGGAGATTAAAACAAACAGGGTTTAATCAGCGGTCCTGCCGCAGCTCAGGAGCAGCAGACAGAAGGAGCCCTCTCCAGGAGAGCCGCCTGCAATCAAGGACTGCTGCACCCCTCTTCCAGATCCCTATCACAACAACACAACCAGCAGAAACAATTATTTATTCCTTTTGATGTGGGGTTTTGAAGTTATCCCTCCATCCTTTTTCAGCACCCCCCCCATCAAACCTCTCACTCGCTCGCTTTTTCTCTTTCTATTTCTCTCATCTTCCCCTCCCTTTCCCTCCGTGTCTGTGGTTTTTTTAAACACTGAGGAAACAGGGTCATGCTAGCTTATTTCAGAGAGGGAATTTGTGTTTGAGTGAGCCGAAATCGAGGCGTTGTGTCCCGCCCTGTTGGATCTGCTAGGAAAGATAGACTCTCCTATTCATTCAGCACCAATTAGAGCAAACATGCTTCACTATCTGCTCCTCCGTGCAGTGATCTGTAGTGTGCAGCGTGTCGGATCGGTTTCCTCAAAGAAAGTGGAATGAAGACCTGTGGAAGTGTATGGCTTTGATACATGACTGTTTAGACAAAGACTAAATGGTCCAGTAGAATCAGGCATGTTCATTTTCAGTAGAATTACATTCTGTAGAATAAAGTGTGAGCTACTGTAGCCAACAACAGGTCAGTTTGGTTACCTGTAGGTTACTTGACAAGGAATGTTCCAGGTTTAATACAAGTTACTGTGAGTAATATAAATCACTCATAATAGAAGTAAATGGGAACCTATGCTAATATACACTCAACAAAAATATAAAGGCAACATTTTTGTTTCTGCTCCGATTTTTCGTGAGATGGACTTAAAGATCTAAAATTCATTCCAGATACACAATATTACCATTTCTCTCACACATTGTTCATAAATCAGTCAGATGTGGAGGTCCTGGGCTGGTGTGGTTACACGTGGTTTGCGGTTGTGAGGCCGGTTGGATGTACTGCCATATTCTCTGAAACGCCTTTGGAGACGGCTTATGGTTGAGAAATGA
>JAUCNO010001819.1:11778746-11794075 GCA_032353835.1 Enteromius viviparus
GCACAAACGGAGCACAAACGATTGAGACTATTTTTGTGACGTTTTGCGTTGGGTGGGGGGCCAACTTCACGGAGGTCCGCCCTGAGGGTTAGGGTTAGTAATATTGTAATATTGTTCAAATGTATTACAGTTTAAAGTAACTTTTATATTCATTTATTTTAAAATGTAATTTACTATTGTGATGGCAAAGCTGAATTTTCAGGAGCCATTACTCCGTTCTCCAGTGTCACATGATCTTTCAGAAATCAATCTCATTTGCTGCTCATAAAACATTTACTAGTATTGTCAATGTGGAAATCTGGTGTTCTGCATTATATTATTTTGTTACATTTTTTTAGGATCCTTTGGTAAATATCAGCATTTTATTTAAATGATAAATTATATATAATATAATAGATGTCTTTTTTAAATCAGATAAAAAAAACATTTATTTTTCAAGTTATTGACACAAACTTTGGTGTATATATTATAATTCTGAAACAGTTCTCTGACACAAATGACCTGCAAAAGTAGTCTTTATCAGAGTACCTTATCGGCCCGGTGTTGTGAGTCTTGTATCCCTGTGGCTTATGTTCAGAATCCTGTCTATAATAACTGCGAATAAAAGATGAACGCTGTTGGCTTCTGTTTATTGCAGGAAGGACCCAAGTGCGTTCTTCTCATTTCCTGTGACAGACCTGATCGCTCCAGGGTACTCTTTTATTATAAAGAGACCCATGGACTTCAGCACTATGAAGGAGAAAGTGAAGAAAGAGTATTACCAGTCACTTGAGGAGCTCAAGGTAATTTGATCATCACAGCTGTTTCCAGAACACAGACTAAGTAGTCGAAGGATTGAATATGTCAGCCGCTTTACTTGCAGAGGGTACAACATCTGAATTAGTCATAGAACATTTGCATATTGATGAAGTATTTATATATTAAAAAGCATCTTGTTCATTTTGACAAATTAGTTGACTGTTCTGCATGGTTCTGCCCACAGCTGGATTTCAAAGTGATGTGTGAGAACGCTATGATCTACAACAAACCAGAGACGATTTACTACAAAGCTGCAAAGAAACTCCTTCACTCTGGAATGAAGATCTTGAGCACGGTGAGTTGGAAAAACCTGAACAATTTGAATGGAACTTGTATTAGATTTAGAAAGTAGTCAGTAGGTATGGTTTTTGGAACCAGCAGAGGGCACTTGTGTGCTGTCCTACAATATGATCCTATAAGCTAGTGTGGTTGGAATAGTTTTACCTCTTCTGTTATACCCATAAACTGTCAGCCTGGCAAAGTTGGAAGTCTTTCACACATGGATGTTAACTATGTTTGTGCTTTCAGGAGAGACTGGACAGTTTAAAACAAAGCATTGAGTTCATGGCTGGCCTGCAGACATCCAGCAGTCATTCAGCAGAGGATGGAGAGGATGAGGGTGGGAAATCAGACGCTGCCAAAGAGAACTCCTCTGTTATGGACACAAGTGACAACTCCCAATCACCACGGGTCGGAAACAAAGATACGCCAAGGTGTGAATTATTTTTGCTTATTGTCTAGGACTAGTTTTTCTAGAGCAGGGGTGCCCAAACTTGTTCACGGAGGGCAAGGTCTGCAAGGTTGAGCTCCTACCTTAACTGAACACACCAGAACCAGTTAATCAAGAACTTCAGATTCTTTAGAAACTTCAAGGCGAAAGAGTGGCAGCTTAAATAAATAGCACATTAATGATTTTATTAAATATTTGGTGTGAACAGGCCTAAATACATTCTTTTCATCTGAGTTCACAGTTTGGAGAAATTTGCATCCAGTTATCCAATTATGCAAGAATTTTTGCTATGAAATTGGCTTTGACATGAGCAAATTAAAGACGCAACACGGAAAAACATCTGTCTAAACGTGTGTGGGTCTTACGACACCTTCTCCCTCAGAGGCAAATGAAGGCACTCTAGATAAACCTCTCCATGTGGAAACAAAACGCATATCTGAAATATTCCCAGCATATGGACATCAAAACAAATATATATACGAAAAAAAATCATATTGTGTTTTCTTTATATTTTGATGGGTGCAGTGGAGACTGGATCAGTATCTGCTGCTGCTCTATTAATTAATTAAAGATAATGTGACACTAAAACCTGGAGGAAATTGCTTTCGACAGGAACAAACTATTTTAAAATATATATTAAGATAGAAAAGTTATCATGATTATATTTCACACATATTAAGTTAATTTTAGACCCTTATAAAGGAGATTAATTGACTGTCATTACAGAGAACTGATTCCAGTCATTATTCTTCCTTGTTGCCTTTCATGTAAGACTGGAAAAGGGAGTATGGTGACGTACATAAATGAGTGATGCAATGAGTAAAATGATCAAATGCTTCCTTTCACTATTTGTTGTGTGTTTTGTAACTGTGCAGCAATTTATTCTTTGTAGCTACATTCAAGGCTTCTTCTGCTGTATTCAAGCCACTGAAACATTCCAGGATGTTGCTGGGGTGTTTGTTGGCTTTCTCTATTTTACTCTCTCTTTTTGTTGCTTGCCTACGTAAATCGGCTTAGCTGCTACAGTGTCCAAGAGTCTTGGAATGCTAAAACATGTTGTGACTTGTAGAGCATCTGTAGCGCACGAGATGCACTCTCTTTAAACACTCACACGTAGCTTTTCAGGGAGGATGAACCCAGCCTCCTGTACACTACTCCACTGGGTCGACATTACTCATAACATATCCAAATCCAGGATATTCATTGCAGGAATTATGTGGCTCATATGTGGGGGATTTATTTACTTTGAAGGGGTATATATACAAAATTGTATTGATGTCTGTGTAGCAGGGACAGTAAAGATGATGCTAAGAGCCAAGCAGAGAAAGACCTGGAGGAGATTAAGAAGATCATGGAGGATTCTGGGGGGAAACTGTCAAACAGAAGCCTACAGTGTGAGGTAGGAGTGCAAGACTAGATGGGATGAATCATGTGTTATTGTACATCCTTCAAATGTGAGATCATTCGCTGAGAATGTCAAATAACAGTTGATGAAGGGTCACTTTTTTTGTGCTTTTTTGTTTGTTTGTTTGTTTGAGCAGCTGGAGTTTGAGAGGAGGAAGTCTGATGGTTCAACCACTCTGGGTATTCTGAACCCCGCCGACCTGAGCGCTGGAGGTTTGTGACAATGAGAGTTCAAGAAAACAAGCAAATGTTAGACATAGTATGATACAAGTCTACAGTTCATTATGTTTCCATGTTAGATCCAGGATACTGCCCAGTCAAATTGGGTATGATGTCAGGTAGACTGCAGACTGGAATCAACACCCTTCAAGGTTTCAAAGAGGACAAGAGAAACATGGTCACTCCAGGTAATATGTATATACAAATATTAACTCTACAATAATTTTCCCACCAGCTGAATCTCACTTCTGTGTATCAGTCTCAAGCGCTCTGTTAAACCAGTACTCTTGTTCATTTTCCTGGAAAAACAACTTCATGGAAAAACTGTCTCTCTTCTGTGGCCTTACCTTCAGTCATGTGGAGAAGATCATCATGGGAGGGGTGCCTTCTAATCTCTAATAGTTCAACTGCCAGAGGAATGTAATATTACGTGCCAGAAAAAGTGTTCCTGCTGTCAATAGGAAAAAAATCACTGCTGAATCAGTGGACTTAAGTTCCTTCTCATCTGAATCTTTTTTCTGTCAGTTATCTGTGGTGTTTGTTATTCTTAGAGTATTAGACTTCTGTCCCACAGCATGTTACCGATATGAATCATTCCTCAAAACATTCAGGATTAGGCCGACAAATATCAAAGCCTTCCATTTAAGGAACCTTCCATGAGAATTTCTCATATTCTTTCACGTATTCAACATGTAACAAGTCGAAGGTTTAGGGTAAAGTTAACCAGCTTCTGAAGGGATTGTTTTGGTGTGTGCCATATATTAGACCATTGTGTGTTATAGTTCTTAACCATAGGGCCTTAAAAATACTTACAAATATTTAAAATAAGACAAACAAAAAGCACCTAAAACAAGATCATAATTTCACCCCTTGTGTCCTTTAAAGAACCAGTCTTTTTAAAAAAAAAAACTTAAAAAAAGCCTTGTACGTTTGGAATAAAAATAATTTGTACCCAGCCTTTAAACAATTGTATCCATTAGAAATAAAAAACAAAATAGCCCTTATCCAATAAATCCCAGACAGTATTTAAAAAGAGTGGGAACATTCTGCTCCTAACATTTTTGAAACACTGAAATTTCATCATTTAAATTAAGAATTTAATGATTTAATTATTTACAGATACTAAAAGTGCCCATAAACTTAAATGTTTCAGAAACAAAACTAAGCCGAAAGAGCCTTTGAATATTGTTGTGTTCAAACAGGAGACCTTGAAGTCAAAAAGGTTGAGAACCAAAGTTTAAATCTTAAACTTCCTTTGACAGAAATGTTGTTGAAGTACTTTTACAGAAACCAGTCTGAAGTTTACTGAATCTGTAAAAGTCCCCACATGTACTTCTCTCTTTCTTTTCAGTTGCTTATATGAATTACGGCCCATTTACCTCATATGCACCAACGTATGACTCCAGTTTTGCCAATGTCAGCAAAGAGCACTCTGATCTCATTTACTCCTTCTATGGAGAGGACAACAGTCAGCCAGAATCTGAAAGGTACATGTATAGAATCAGCCATATAATGAAATGCATCCGTTGATCAGTTTTGGATGAATAAGTCACATACTTTTGTGTTGTTTTTTGAACCTCTCGAACCAGCCCGATTCACACCTTTCTATCATTCCGCTTGTGTTGCACAAATGTAGTCTGGATGTGTTTGTGTGTAGCATTGCAGATTACCTGACTAAATCCGAGGAACACATGAGCAGGTTGGCAGATAATGTCTTGGACGCTTTGACCAGTGGGGAGCACTCAAGACAGCTGAAAGAAACAGAAACTGTAAGAAACCTCACTACACACTTATTGTGCATGCCAAAATAAATGCATATACCACTTCAATTATATACTGCGTAATATCTGTCTTGAATTCGTTCCAACTGGGCACTGCTTACTCTTGATAGGATGATTTTTGCTCTCCTCAGGATAACCTGCCCATGGAAGAGCCTGCAGAGAAAGTAGACACAACAGATGATGCTGAGGTAAAATGCTCTCATGCCCTCAGAAAATAGCATTTCAAATGTCTGTAAGTGCACACTAGTATATAGCTCACTTGAGTGGAAGTAAAGACACAAGCCTGCTATTTAAAGGCAGCGTCAGAACCACAGGCTCTCTGCTCTGCAGCAGCTGTGTCAACAACACCAACCAACTTTCACACTAATGGAAAGAATATTTGCCCAGACACACACAAACATACTCCCTCCTGTCGTTTTTGACTTCCTCCTTCACTCACACTAATCTGTGTATGTGAGGGTGCTGTAGATGTAGAGGGAAAGGTAAGCATGAGGCGTCTATGAACGTACTGTAGCATAAGTCTGTGTGTGGAAGGCCATCTTTGACTGTGGTTCTGCTAGCATACTTTAGCAGGGTGGTGCTACCGTTACACTGTTTTTAGCTCTGCACATTTCACATATAGCATGGGTTAAAACTGTTTTATATACTGACCAAGACAGCTGGCTTGAAGAAAGAACAAGAGGGATTTGATCTAGTCATTCCTACCCAGGTGTTCTGTATGTGATCCTGCACCATAAAACCTGTCGTAATTCAGGTAGCAGCAAAGAATATGGGTCATTGTATGGGTCAAAATTATTGATTGTTCTTTGATGTCAAAAATCATTAGGATATTAAGTAAAGATCATGTTCCATTTAGATATTTTGTACAATTCATTCTGTAAATATATCAAAAAATGTTGATTAGTAATATGGACAGCTATATATATATATATATATATATATATATATATATATATACTGCCCTCCAAAAGTTTAGAAACACCCTAGAAAAAAATGGGGGTTTTGGACAATATTGGCATGAATCCTTTTAATTTGTGATAATTTTGTACTGATAAGGGACGACACAAACTACAAAACATAAACCGCTACACTTTGACATGGATATATTGGCATTATTATGTCATTAAAAATACAGTTATTATTGCTGGTCTTCATTGATAATGTCATGTTACTTTAATGTACAGTATTTGCACCAAAATAAGCGTGATTTATGCTGATATCATCCAAAACCACACCGGGGTGTTTCCAAACCTTTGGGGGGCAGTGTATATTTGAAGGATTTGATTGTGCTTTGTTACAATTATGAATGATAAATTAAGAAAAATATGGTAGCCAGTACATTATCCCCCGGTTTCACAGACTAGGCTTAAACCTAGTCCTAGACTAAAATTTAAAACTGAGCTGTTTAATCTTAAATAAACTTGTACTGACTGATCTTAAAACATGTCAGTGCCTGTTTTGTCTTAAGATGCACACAAGTAATGCTTTTTTCAAAGGTGTGTTTATAAAAATTACTTAAATGTCCTAATTGAACTATGACCTAATCCTGGTTTAGGCTAAACTCTGTCTGTGAAACCGGGCCTATAATAACTTATAAACACTCCACTGAGTGCAAATTCACTGTTATGTAACTCTCAATAGTAAAATCACCTTCCATGCAGTTGACAGACTTCTTTGTGCTACATTTAAAATTTCAAAACAAAAGAAATTAGAACTTTGGTCTAGAAAATGACACTAATTGCATTTATAATGCATTATAGTCCATGCCCACCTTTTCACACTTGTTCATGTAGGTTGTTGTGTCGGAGCCCAGCAGTGGTGATGGTGTAACAGCTCTTGGTTCTTTGAATCCGGACCTGCTTCCTGAGAACTTGGACTCAGAAGGTCAAATCCCTATATTAAAATCTTTAGTTTAAAATATGGATCATAAATCTCTTTTAGTCATTTTAAATGTGATCAAACCCTATGAAAATCAAGGCCCAAAGTTTTTTATTTTATTTTGCAGTTTATTAATGAACTCTTTTCAGGAGACACTTCTTTCATGTGTATTATGCTGAATGAATTGATAATAACTCTCCTCTCAGAGCTGTGGAATAGAACGTGTCACATTAATAACACGTGACCCTTCTTCCCACCTATTAAACTGACTGATTTATCTTCCTTCATTAGAAGCAGAGCATTTCCAGCAGAAGCTGGATGAGACGACTGTGCTGCTGAGGGAGCTGCAGAAGATTCAGAAAGAAAGACTGAGCGCTAAACAGCCGCCAAACATCATCTGCCTACTGGCTCCTACTGCTAAAGAGCTGCAGCTTGGTACGAACACACACACACACACACACACACACAAAAGATGACCTGTGATTATAGGTTCACTGCTCTCGTTTTTTCATATAGTAGACTAACACTTACTGGAAGGGATGTTTTTTTTCCTGCCTCATGAGTTTATTGGAGTTAGTATTGTTTCAGATGAACAGATCTGTGAGTTTCAGCAGCTGTTTAAAAGCAGATTTTGTACAGTTTTGATAACTTCTAACCTCCAGTATCCTTCTTGCAGCGGAGAAAGTTACGGGTAACTTGGCCCAGCTGACCAGTCAGGTGACCCCTGCAGACGTGTGCAGTGTGTACGGTATTAGAAAGGCCATGGGTATCTCTCTACCTAACCATATCGCACAAGATTCCTTCATACACCTGACCACAGGTAACACTGAGCACAAGAAATATTTAGCACATTCGTCTAGGTCTTTTGAGTTTTGTTTGTGAAATAACTGTCATGGCAATGCTTAGGAAACTATTTATCTAAATAAATGCGTTTTCTATTTTAGTGGGAGATGCAACTGAACCCATGGAGGGAGTGTGTTGAGATCCTCCATCATTGCAGTCTGTCATTCCTCAATGGTGCTGTTTCTAATTAACTTTTCTTTTTCATTAAATAAACATCTTTTTGTTAAGTAGTTTGTGTTTCCATTCTTAATAAGTGATATAGAAATAAACTGTTCAATTAAAGCAGGGCCTTCCAAACTGGTGTTTAGCTCCGACCATTATCAAACACACCTGAAGCAGCTAATCAAGCTCTTACTAGGCATTTTACACACTTCCATGCAGGTGTGTCGAGGCAAGTTGCTGCTAAACACTGCAGGACACCAGCTCTCCAGGAGCGAGTTTGAACAGCAGCTAAAACAGAAAATGTACATAATATACTCATGTTTGGGCACGCAAATGATTATTTTCTCACTTTTTTGTCTTTTCAAGTGCACACAACCAAAAAAAAAAACGATACTGTGTTCTTGTGCATCAACAGTTTCTATTTTCCGTATTTGATGTTCTCTATGTGCGCATGTTTATCAATGTGTATACTAAATGTTTGATTAAAATACAAAACGGTTAGAAAATTCTAGATTTAACGTTGAGAGCAGCTTGTTCTCTCGTCTAGATTCACAAATCCTGTCATGCTTTGGAAGAATTATGTCTAAACCTTAAAGGAAATGAAACCAAGTCCTCTGAACATTGTTACGTGTCACTGACGCTTTGGTTTAAAGCCAAACGAAAGGTTCTTCGTTGTTGTTTACACAGAATCATGGGTAATTCTAATCTCTCATGTTTGGCAATGCCAGATTTATATTACTTCGATGAGAAACAGTTGCAAGTCCACATTTTAAAATAAAAGTAATATTCCAAGTCTGAGATGAAGGGTTAGGTTCTTATCCTCGCAGCACTGGGAAATCAGCGTGATTCATGTTTCACAGTGACCTGCCGTAAGGCAAACAAATCATAAATCTGTAATAAATAAACTTGCTATAAGCACATAAAGTGTAAAATTATTTATTCTGTAACATTGCATACAAAACAGGAGACGGCAGGCGTTCCTCAAACACTGCAGCACAGTAAATTCAGTCACTCTAACACTCAGAGAGGAGCATAAGATTTTCAATCTCGATTGAAGATTTATGACTATGGCTTTATCAGACATTTCCCACTTTCACTAAGCATTCTCACACAATAGAAGCAGAGACCGTCTGAGCAAAGTAAGCGAAGATGCGTGAATACATCCAGTAGCGAATTTACAGCTTCAGATGAGTGAAGCCACAGAGCCGTTTGGTCAAGATCTAAGAAAGACACACATTCACCAAAAGTTCTTTGAATTTCATTGATATTTTTTCCCAGTATATGCAAACATTTCTGAATAGTTTTCATCTGTAGCATGTTAAAAAGCTAACGAAGGCTCATCCTCAACATTCATAATCTCAACTCAAAGGCAACAGCAAATCGATATTTGGCATTCAAAACACTTGGCAGTTGTTTTAAAGAAAACAAACCAAAAAATAAAATAAAATAATCCACAGTATGTAGATTCAAGCAACAAATGGCATCTACCGTCGAAAGGTTTATAATAAGATACATATTTTAAACAACTGAAGAAATTCTATTTTAACATCTGCGATGATGGGTTTGTGTGTGTCATGTGTTCCCTCTGCCTGCGAGCCTCAAATGAGAGTGCGTGTGAGGCCAAAACCGGCCGACCAGCTCAGTCATCCCAAATCAGTTTAAATCCAACAGGATCAAGGCCACTATGACAGCAGTACCCAGAAAGTCTGAGAACAATACTGAGAACCAGTACTTTCCTTCACCGAGCTCAGTTACCCACTGTCTGTGGTCTGTATCTCATAAGAGGATCGCAAAGTTCAGCTTGTGTTCGTGTGAGATGCGTGTATGTATACGCTTCTGAATGTCAGAGAGTTTCAGGTCTCCAAAATGCTGCCAAAACAAACTCCAACGTGTTAGAGTTAGAAAAAAATGTGCAGTTCTTTAGACATGCTCTAAAGAAACAAATCCAGTAGCAATAAAACATTCGTAAATGAAAACAAAGATCACATATAGGTTCCGGAGTCTGTGTGTAAGTGCACGTGTGTGTATGAAGCTGTCAGCGGGCTCAGCTCAGACCGATCCCCTGCTGTTTGCTGGAATCTGTGCACACAAAGAAAGTTTTGAGCTCTCCTTTGCCCTTCACATTGATCAGGCCACGACACTCACATGAATAGCCCAACTTCTGCAGGACATCAGACGTCTCCTCCGTCACCTGCAACACAAACACGATCACTTGGCTATTTTGAAAATCTGAAAGTGAGAGGAGAGGTAAGAGTGATTCAGCACGTACCTGTATTTTACCCAGCTCTCCGGTGCTTTCCATCCGGCTGGCCACATTCACAGTGTTACCCCAGATATCATACTGTGGTTTCCTGGCTCCAATCACCCCAGCAATCACTGGACCATGGTTTATACCTGCACAAACAGATCAAATACTCAATACACAAACTGCAAATATGATATTTACATGATGTTTAAAAAAAAAACTTTAAACCTCATAAATTTGGCTTGTAGCGTAATGTAGATCTGTAGACAGCGAGTTTGATCCACAAGTGATTGCTGGAATGTGCTTTTCCCTTTTTCTAATAAAGTCTTTTAGATGGGATTTGTGTGTCTCTGCCACAGATGGGTATATGCACTCAGACTCTTAAATATAGCGTTTATGAAGCATTTCATGCCAGTTCCCGAGTGCATCTGTTACCCCGAGCTGCTAAAGATGCCTGAGATCTCTCTTATGAGCTGCTTCTGTTTTCAATTTATTAGCTACATCCTGTATATATTGGTTTTATTTTTAACCCTTAAAGCAGAAGTAATAGATGCAAAGTCTAAACAGAAATATCTATGCAATACCTGGAGGGTAAGTGTTTTTTTTTGAGTCTGACTTTATGCAAGTATTAAATACAGCTGCAAGCATCAAACAAAAGTACCAGAGCACCAGAGGTAAAACGAATCTTTAATTAATTGGTGAAGACCAGGGTTCTCCAACCCTGCTACTCTACTGCAGACCTAAGGTCCAAACCTGCTTCAACACAACTGTCTGTTATTAGGTAGCCCTTGAACACTTGAATTAGCTAGCTCAGGTGTGTTTGATCAGGGTTGAAGCTAAACATGAGGGTTGGAGACCCCATTAAAGAGATTTGTAGGGCTATAGGATTTAGGAAAATTGGAACGGCATATTGAGTTATAAGCAAGTCATTTTTTGATATCTATTGACCGAGATGTAGCACTCTGCTCATGTGCCCTCGGGTCATGCGTGTTATAACATATGTCAAAATCTGCTGAAGTGTTGCAATGATAGTCTCATGTCCATTTTTGCACAAACATTTTTCTAAATTAGTTTACATTCTTGATGAAAACAGTTTGGTATCTGAAAAAGCTTTTGATAACTTTTTGTCAGAATCCTATGATGATAGCAGTTTGGTGAAAATTGGACAAACCATCTAAAATGAGTTTTAAAAACTAGATTTTTTGAGAAACTTTAAATTTTAGATTTAAATTTTTTTACTTACAATTTTTTTTTACTTTTTACTTTACAAATGCATGATTTGCCCACTTTATTTATGTGTTTGTCAAATTTTAAAACATAGTCAAAAATAAGACAATAGTTTTTTTTTTACCAAAGGCTTCACAGAAGACGTTAAACTGCCAACTTTAGGTATACTAAGATGGACCAAGCACAATTATTTAAGTTTTACTGAAATATAGCCAGAAATACTTTTTTTTAAATTGAAATTTAGAAAACTTAATTACAAAAATGTAAAGGCTTTCACATTAGACATGCAAGACATAAGAGCTTCCAGATCATTTGAGTCGTTTTAAGGGCAGGTAGACTGAAGTGTTATCTGCATAGCAATGGAATGCTGATGCAAATGTGGCCTGTTGATGGCGCTAAAAAGTTCATGTTATTGTCTTTAAATTTGCTGTGGTTAACAATGAGACCTCCATCCGATGCCAAATTTCAGAAATTTAACGTAAATAGCTCTATAAAATAAGATTCATAATGATATGTTAAAGCATTTGTAAAATACAGCATTTTACTGCAAAACTCTAAATGGCCCACGCTTACAATGGCTAACAAAGAAATATTGTTTAATTGGGTATGCCACTCTGAATATAACTAAATCAATCTTGTGATTTTTGGTCAAACTTTAACAGTAGGCGGTGCTATGCCGAAACTACTCATGTGGCTTCAGGTCATACTAGACCTTGATGAATCTGCTAAAGCATCATGTTTATTTTTGCATGAATTTTGTCAAATTTGTGAACACACTGTCTAAATCTCTGTCTAAAGTTGTAGAAATTAAAATTTCAGTATGCATTCATCTTTAATTTTTTTTGAAATATGCAGTAGTTAATAATGAGAATGTCATCTATCTGTGTGGCGTATTTCATAACTGTTTTATGGGCTGCCATAGATTTCTAAAGCTTCTGTAATTAGACTTACCGACACGAAGTCTGAACGTGTTGAAGGAGTGTCTGTTGATGCCGTCCAGTTTGCCGATCAGAGCAATGGCAAATTCCACCATGTTCCCTATCTGAGCATTCTGCCTCTCACGGTCCTGAGGGCACACACAACAAAGCTCATTCAAACAGAAATACATAAATTATCTAGCTTGAAAGATACTTTTTTGAAAAATGCTGTGTGACCAGGGGTCAAAGAATAAAACAAACTGCATTGAAGGAAGGATCATCTTTTTCAATTGCTTCTTAAACGTGCAGCTTCCTATTTTTATTACCTCATTCATCAGGTGCACAAGTCAGAAGTGCTGGTCAATCTTGAAAAGGCTAGTCATAAATTCTTTCAGCTATGTTCTCTTCACATGCTCTTATATAAATCACATTTAAGAAAATAAAAATAACTATAATTTCAGTTAAATTAAGGACATAGTGGACATAGAGGGAAATAAGAAGAAATTCATCTGTCCATTTTGGGTTGAACTGTGGTAGATTGGTTTCTACCAAGGTCTTGAAATTTACTGCCATTTACGATTTTTGATACTTAATGAAACACATTTTGAGATTTAAATATGCTACAAATGGCCTGGCATAGACGAATGTTTAAAATAAAATCAATAACATGCATTTAAATAATAGAAAGTTTAATTGAATGTGTGGATTGATCAGGTGACAGAGATGGAAAAATGTATTAATAAACAATTGATAGGGTTCATTAATACAAGATTATCTCAAGTCCAATCTGCTTTTCGTTCTCCATTTAGTTGTACTGCAACAGTTGTAAAAGTTATGAATGATATGCATAATACAATGAAACTACTGTTTTACCTTTGTTTGATTATAGTGCTGAGATATATAGAAATTCACTTAAAAGTGTTCTGGAGCAATTACATGTTTTGTATCATGCTGCAATTTGATTACTTATGCACCCTACAGAAATGCATCACTGTGAACTATACTCCCTTTCTGAACTGGACATCATTGCATACAAGACAGGATATTCACTAGTTTATTTTTATCTATAAAGATCTGCTGAGCTTAAAACTTGAATATCCTCAACAGTGGTTGAAACCTCATTTTAATATAGATAAAGCATCTAAATATACTTCCTTGGCTAGGAAGAAAACTACTTACGGTCGTTCTGCTTTTGAATGTGCTGCCCCACATGATTGAAATGTGCTACAAAAGTTACTAAAATTGCAGACAATTATTCCAGTATGTGCATTTTTCCAAATTATTAGTAAGTGTTTTAATACTTTTTTCTTTTATGTATTGTAATACATGTTTGTATGTTTCTCGGGAGATATTACCCCTTCTGCCAGGCTATTAAAAATATGTTCTTAATTAACTTGTCTGGTTAAATGAAGGTTAAATAAATAAATAGACTCTGATTCATGTATTTAATTAGCAAACATTTTTGCAATTCATTAAGTTAGTAATCCTTAGGATAAGCATCAGGATATGCAAATACCGTCACTGATTGGTGTACAGTGACAGACGGCATGCTCAAACTGCCTGCTTTCCATTTAGCAGCAAAAATGTGAGATAATAGCTACCAAATGTCAGAAGCATGACAGCAAAAGCTTACAATTAAACACAAAATTGGTTTCAAAACCTACAATTAGCATGAGATAACATCCTCTTTCACTCTTTCTTGAATATTAAATAATATCAAAGACAGTGGCGATTTTTTCGTTTAAATTGCACTTTGCTGTAAATGTTGACATTGTGATATGTGTTGCCTCTGCAGTACCTGGCTGCTCTGTTCTGGAGGTCCACTCAGTCCTGCAGCAGCCATGTATGTGCTGCCGATGGTTTTTATTTTCTCCACACCACTGAACTTGGGCTTAGACAGCAACTGCAGGTAAGAACAGGAGAGAAGGGTCAAGTGGATATCAGTGATTTAGAGCAGTAGAAATCCACGCCATGGTGTTATCTTCCCACAGAGATGAAATGAGAGAATAATAAGAACTGAAAGAAAAAGAGGGACAGCAGCCATACCAAACTGAAACTCCGTACTAGCAATATTGTATTTAAATCCCTCTAGGTGAAGCACTTTGCTGCCAGAACTGTTGGCCTAAACATTTTTGTAGTCAGTCAACCCAGGGCTTTGTTGTGGTGTGATCACCAAACAAGTCCTGGCTCTTTTCCTCCTGAATCCTCAATCCAAAATCAGCTCTCACAAAGAAGCAGTTGAAGTGAACACGAGTATACATTTACACAACGGCTGCCTTAATTCATTAAACTACTCCGGTGATAGCTGAGGTGATGCCCTTAAGAATTAAAAGCATTTTGGACGATGACAGAGCACTATTCATGTGCAATGATTCATCTATTCATTCAGGGAATGACAGGAGAAGAAAGACAGCGGAATAAGGAGATCAGAGAAAAAGCAGCACGAATAGACATACTTGGAGACATGAGACATGACATCACTCTGACCTCATCAAAGTCTGCGATGATCTCATTGAGGAGCCTCAAACACTCCAGTCCTTCTTTATTTATGTCACACTCAGTGTAGAACTCTTTGAAGTCTGGCACAGAGGCAAACATCACACATACGCAGTCATACGACTTATAGTACAGGTCCTGGAGAAGAGGAGACACATACAGCAAGAGCTCAGTGCTTCTGTGTGCAATAATGCACAGGGTGCAACAGAAACAACACAAACTGTTTTCGGACAGGATATTTACAGACTATGTGGATATATATGAACAGGTATGAGGTACAATGGATATATGGCACGGGTGTTGAGTAACAGGATGAAAATTGTCACTAAATCCATTAGAATTTCAGAGAGGCACTAGACTGAATGTGCCGAGACATCGGATGAGATGCTTCACAAATAAAAAACTGCATATCAGACAGTAAGAAAACAAAAAGAAAAACGACACATCAGACTATTCTTCAAAGGGTATCTTTTTAAAGAAATTAACAGAAGGACATTAAATTGAACAAAGAGGACAATGAATACTTTTTTTTTTTACATTATAAACAAAATCAATAAAATATACACTATATTACCAAAAGTTTTCGCTCACCCATTCAAATGATCAGAATCAGGTGTGCTAATCACTTG
>JAUCNO010001819.1:11813261-11832097 GCA_032353835.1 Enteromius viviparus
TCAGACTCCGGAGGTTAGGTAATCGCGGGAGTTAAAACCTCGATATCGATGCGATAAAGGTTAATCGTGCAGCCCTAGCGGTGTTAATATATACACTGTGTTTAGACTAACAATAAAGTTTTGAGTTGTGAAACTGATATTTTTATAGTTCGATGACCTCTTATATATCATGACCACTGTATTTTTGATCAAATAAACGCAGCCCTGGTAAACATACTATAAGAGACTGCATTTCAAAATGTAGATAATTGCCTTTTTTACACTATTTTTTACTAGTTGATCAGTTCATCATCATTATCACCATCACGACCTATTCCTGATCTAAATGTGCCTTAGTACAACCACATTCCCAGGTGATGGAAGCGATCCACAGAGGAAAAGAGCAGAAGAGTCTCTGTAAATAACCCTTGTCCAAAGGTCATGATTTCTCAATGCGGGCTATTAATGTTTGAGGAGAGCGACCAGATGATCATGGAAGCGTGAGCAACCGCTTTACATCTGAATGCACACACACACACCTTCAAACACACCTATGAGTATTCAAGTGATGCTAAACCTGGCTATGCTGACGCATTGCTGACAACATAACTTGAATTCAAAAGCAAATATTATATTGCAACATTTTTGTGTTTTCCATTTCATGTAAACTCATTGGATTACTAGATAAGTATTAGAAATATCCTCTAATACTATTACAAAAGCGTAATGCTAAAGGATGTGATTTAAGGTGAAAGACACAGAAAGCGAAGGACTGCAAACAACAACATGTAGAGAAAGAACAAGCTCCAAAGCTTCACTGAAGTGCCTCTGAAAAGAAGCACAGAAAGCAGCAGGGAGAGAGAAAGAGAGAGAGAGAGTGAGTGATAGAGAACTGGGATGCTCCACGATTTTCTCTTTGTTAAAGGTCATTAAAGACTGAATGACAGCACCGTGTCACTCTCTCACTCTCCCAGACAAATGCACCCAAGCCAACAAGCAGCCTTTATATTCCCAAACTAAAGTTACCATGGCAAAGGAACAATTCAACAGGGCAATAACAGAAAGAAAGGAAGAGTAAAGGCTGGGAGGGAAAGAAAGAATGAGAGTGAATGGCCTCTCCATGCGGAAACAGGGAGGGTCAAATCCTCCTGGCTGCTGCTGTAGTTCCTGGATGTGCACAGCAGAAAAGTGGGGAAGCTCTGAACCTACACAATGATCTGACGCTTAACATGACACAAGCACAGCACTATAATCAGGCCGCCTCCTCAGGGTCAAACTTTATGCAGTTGCAGATAAACATTACACTAGACTGCACTGCAGCACAGAAAAGACGCTCCACACCATAATGTCATAGATTCAAATTAATTAAAATGCATGCAAAAGAAAAACAAATGCAATAGAAATGTTTATATTGTTACTTAAATGTGGCAGTATTAGCATAGAGTATACTGAAAATCACTTTTGTTTACTATTGTCCTTCTGCATTATCGAAACAATAAGCCCACTTCATACCAAGTATTATAACGATAAATATAACAATAAAAACATAGTTTTAAAGAATAGAATAAAGGGGCAGACACGCTTGAGCTTAGAATAAACAGAAATTATTATTCGCTGGTTTAGACACAAATATTTATCGCTATCACTATCTTTTTAGTTATCGTGCTACTGTAAGTGTAAAAGGGCCTTTATACTGTAAAGCTGCCTCAACACAAGATGTAATTGTATAAAGCACAATACAATAGGGCAAAAATCAACATCATAATTCTTATTTTGAGCTCCACAAGAAGAAAGTCAGTCATAGGGACTGTTTGTTGAGGGTGAGTAAACAGTTACAAAAAATATTTAAATTGATATTAGTTCCCATTTTCTCATTCTAAAACATCATAAAGCATGAAGTGCCCCTATCTTACACTAATCTTTCTTCTGCACTTCTGTGGAAAAACATGTGATGGAGAAAAGAGAAGATGGAAGTGCATGTGTGTCCAAATCTCAGAAATCTAAATGTGAATTTTTCAAGAGCTGCATGTCATGTGATAGCTCGTATTATCATTGGTCAAACCCAGGACAGTGGCCTTTTAACACATAAAAGCCCCATTCTCTGCTTTAATCCAGCAAAAATGACAAGAAAATTAGCCATTTACACTCGTTATCTTCTCTGCTTTTCATCTCCCTTTTGTTTTCCATTCCATCCTGTAGAGCTGCAAAAGTCATTGATTTTTTATGTATTAGAGGCTAATCATTAGGGTTGTAATATAAATGTGATATGATTTTACTCTTTCATCTGTGAAATTTATGGTAATGCAGAGACCAAAGACTGCACGTGATTATCTTCCAGGAGGGTGTGTGTATTAATGACATCATACACTTAAAATAAGCAAGTAAGCAAGACATGCATCCAGTTTAAATTTCAATTGATTCTTTAAAATGCAATGCCACTTAAATAAAAGAAGTGTTAGCTTTGAAGCTGGAGTGATGTTTACCCAGTAAGAGAAAAACACATACTGCGTGTGTCATGAATTTACACACAAACACATACAAATGTTTCATATATATATATATATATTTTTTTTATTTATTTATATATATATATATAAAGAAAAAAATCTGTTTTCTACTGAAATATATTTTTGAAATGTAGTTTACTCTTGTGATACCAAAGCTGAATTTTGTACATTTGCATAAACAGTAGAGAAATTATACTAGATCAATCTTATTACAGTAATCAATAAGGCTGCCTACATAGCACTACTACAATCTGAACAGTGTAGTTGTATTGTGAGAAATCATACACTGCGTCTACCGTGACTAATATTTGCTGCATATTATTTAGGTTATATCCTCATAGATTATTATCTGCCATGTTTACACATGATAACTGATTTAGCAGCCAAACACCTCCCTCGGGATTTTATGTTTACAATTGCAGTCTGTCAGCTATTTTCATAGCTGTGCAACTATTGACCTTTATCTTTTACTACCTGCTAAAGTAATTATTTAATATGTTTTTAAGTAAATATCCGCCAAGAACAACAATATAAATGTAGGTCAGACTTGGCAAACAAGTGACTAAAAATGAAGACAATACGATACAGCATATAATATAATAATAAAAGCAGTGTTATATTGTTATAATTGAATCTTTAAACACAAACTATTATGTCTTTGTGTGACAGGTACTACTACCCCTCAAAGTGAATAAATCTCCCATACGAGGGATATTGAATTAGCACTGATGAGGAAGACTAGGACAAGACTAGGGGCTGATTAGATTAAGTCAGATGCTATCCGAAGCTGGCTCGGCTAATCAGTGGTGCTGTTTACAGTGTACACAGGAAGTGAAGACTGTCAAAGGCACATGCCCGACTTGGACAGAGTAAATGAATTCTGTCTTAATCTGTTGTTGAAATTCCTCATCTTTCAGTATGAACGTCCAGTCTTCTGCTACAATGATGGGCTGAAAGAAATTAACTTTGTATGGTACATCAATATATTTTCAAATGAGATTGAGGAGGAGAGAATCCCATTAACATAACATCAATATATTTTTATGCTGCAAACATCAGAAAATAATGGATAACACAAAGTGAGCTGCTGCGTGAACATTTCATGATCCATAAACATGCTGTCCTAAACATGAAACTAAGATCGGAAATATTTTATGTACCTCACTTTTTTTTTTTAATGACTCAAAATCAATATTTGAGCAAGTACATAACCAATGATCTTTCTTTAGCTTGATTCACAGTGGTAAGCTTATAACAAAAATGTTATTACAATGTTACATTAACAATATTTTTCATGTATTGCTTTTTTCATCAGTTGGTCGGAACAAAAGTGTCAGACATTGTTACTTGTACAGCTGACAATATCTTGTAAAATGTATTTATATTTGGATCATACTTCCAAGACATATAGTAGAATCGTTTTTTTCGAAAGTAGTGTCCTTACCAGTGCTGTGACTGACAGCCAAACTTGCTCCTTAAAACATTAGATTCATCTGTGCTGAGAAGCCGTGACGGTGCAAAACCCATGCAAGGAAGATAAATCTGACTAAATTAACTAAAATCATAACGGGTATGACTGTATTCACTGTAACAGTACAAAAAAAAGAAAATAGATTTTGCTATGCCAAGTCTTTCAAAACTAAGGTCAATATCTATTTTAACTTGCAAGTCTGATCTGCAATCAAATGACGGTTAGATATAAACAAATTTCGGGAGGATCAGGTACGAAAGATTAACCGCAGCTGATGCCTCGTTCCCTAATCAACCACGAGGATCCCATCCCTCTCGCCACACTTGCCGCCGCCCCACAACATTAACCACGAGAACCCGCGGTTTCAACAAGAGGCGTACAACCTAATGTGCCCTCCCATTAATCCTTCTTCCAGACGCCTCTCAAGATCTCCACCCCTCTCAACCCTTATCTGCTTCTTCATACACCTCAGCCAGATCTTCAGCACAGCAGAAAAAATTGACTATCCCCACCCTCAGTCATACTGCCGCAGGAATCGCCTTTTTCTGGGCACTCTACATAAGTGGAATCGTTGTCAATTCTCAAGATCCACCTACCAAACCCTGCTCCTCCAAAAAAGAAAAAGAACTTGCAAAAGAAAAACCGTGCTTCTCAACATCCAGATTTCCGCCTCCATTCATCTCCACCCCAGCCATAGCAGCAAGCCCTCAGCTGACCTGGGCAGAGCCCCGGATGCAGCCACCCACAGCTTCTTCACCCCAGCCAGCCAACAACCAGCGCTGCCTTCCACCACCACAGCACCGCCAACAATAACAAGCCTGCCAGGACTTCTCCCAGACCTAGCTCTTCCCTTAACCTGGGCCAACCAGGAACTTGGGACCCTGAACGCCCTCGCCCTGGAACCCACACCAGTCTCAGCTTCCCTCAGAGACCAGATCCTTGTAAAATATCAGGATGCTGGCCCTAGATGCAGAGCCTCAGCCTAACCTGACTCCTGCCTATTTTCAATTGATATTCCGATAAATCACCCGCTAAGACCTCTCCTCGAAGCATCTCAGAACTCTATTCTCCAAACTCGTTTCCCCCAGTACTCTCCAATCCTACCTTACCACCTGGAGATCATTTAAAAGCCTTTCACCTTAGCTTCAACCTGCAGTTTCCTGATTTCTCACTTCTGTCAGCACCTGCTTAATCTCATTTCTTAACTCATTCAAGAATCTCTAAATCAGCTCTATCAAGGGGCATCTAAGCAGAGTGCTTTTTCGTAAGCTCCTTTCCGCCTTAACTTCATCCACTATTTCAACTGCTCAAACCTCTTTGCTACTTAAAGGCATTCAAAGAACAAATCCTCCCCATCCTGATTCATGGCTGCCACTAACCCTCGAAATTTTAACCCGTTGAATTTCTACCCTCCGTAAAGGTTATGTCCCCTCCCACACCACCCAAACCCTCAACACAATGTTCACCCAATGATTTTTCTGGTTCCTCAGATGCTGCTGATCCAAAAATCCATCCCACCATTCCCGATCTATCCATCCATCTGGCAAACCCCTCTTCAGTACCGCAGCCACTTATCCTTTTATTTAAATTTTTTCACCGCTGCAGAGGCTCTACCCCTGCACCCACGGTATCAGTTAACAGTAGGGGTGGCACGGTTCACAAAACGGTTCTGTTCGTATTGCAGTTTTAGGGTCACGGTTTTCGGTTCGGTACGGTTCTTTTTTTTTTCTTTTAATCTTTAACAATCCAGAAATGTACTTCAGCATATGACATATAGCTTAATTATCCACCGTTATAACACATACACACTAGGGCTGGGCGGTATACACCGCACGATATATTATGCGCATCTCATCAGTAAAGCCGGTTCTTACTGATGAGATGCGAATAATATATCGTGCGGCATATACCGGTATATACCGCCCAGCCCTAATACGCACATTCGTGCTGATGTGACTGAGCCGAACAGAACCCGATCATTCTTTCTAAATAAACCGTCGGGCTCCTCTAATAGGTAACAAGAAATCCAAAATAAACATCAGATTTATACGTCGCTGGCGCATCCTCCGGGCAGCCTTCCTTTTCTCTCCCACATGCCATTTCTACACGTACAGTATTGTGATCTGCAGCACTCACTCCACACCGTAGACACCTTAATTTCTTCGCGAGAAATGGAAACACACTGATGTCACATACGGGGCACGAGGCTACATTGCGCATGTCCTGAACCGTCGAACCGTGCGACGCATGCATGCACCGAACCGAGACAACCGTACCGAACGGTTCGTTTTTTTTTCATGAACCGTGCCACCCCTAATACCTTCATGCAAATCCCTCCCAGTTGAAACACAGTACTTGTTCTTTTTTCACCCGTTTCTGTGCTTTAGTGAAGTGATATACAGCTGGGCGACGCATTGGGCTATTGAAGATTGCGTGCCACATGCGCGATATAACATTTGGCAGGACAGGATAGTTTGTTTGTGTGAGAGAGGTATTATTTCATAAGTTAGGAAATGTTCCCTGTCTGTCCGTCACTACGAGTTATGTCGTGACGACCGACTGGGGACTTCCTCGGAGCCCGGATTTGCTCTGATTAAGAGAAAAAGGCAATAAAAATTGGCCAGTGGAATTTGCATCCTGCACCACTCACTAGTCATACGGGTATAAATAGGCAACAGGTGCAACCACTCATCAGATTTTTGCTTCAGAGCCGAGGCTGCATGATTGCCGTTTTAGTGTAATTTCTTCACTGGAAGAACGAGAGCAGAGACTGTGCATGTGGCGTGACAACGTGATCAGTGGCGTCTGTGTGCATTCGGTGATTCCCCTGGCGCTTCACACAAAAGAGCAGTTTCTGATCACGGTCGACTCGCGTCTTTTTAAAGATGCCGTACCGGCCGTGTCCTCTTGGGTGCGGTCATGGATCTGTTCATTTTTCCGATCCAGCTATTTTTTCAGTTTCAAGGTTGATATCCGATCTTAATATCAGATCGGTGCACCCCTAGTGTGCATCCAGCATGCTGAAGATGCGTTCTTGAAGGGTGTATGTGCCCATTGCGAGACAATGCCTCTGGCAGTCCTGCAATCACGCTTGTCTCTCCTCCGTGGGTTTGTAGGCGAGCTGTCGGCTGCCCCCTGCATCGATTTCTCTGCCCCAGAAAGGGAATCTGCAGCTGGCGTCGGTGGAGAGCTTCTCAATCAGGTACCCCCACGCGGACCTCTCAAGCTCTCCCTGTGCAGAGGATATCTTTTCTCGGTGTGGAGTTAGACTTGTTGAGCATCACTTACTCTGCACGCTCTCACAGAGGAGCGTGCAGAGTAAGTGATGAACTGCCTGAGTTCCTTCAGAGGCAGGAAGGTGGTGCCACTGAAGCACTTTCAGAGGCTCCTGGGGCATATGGCATCCATAGCTGCTGTCAAGCCGCTTGGATTACTCCTTTTTAGACCACTTCAGCACTGGCTGCACTCCCAGGTCCCAAGATGGGCATGGCGCCGTGGGGCACTCCGGGTGACTATCACACCGGCATGTTGCCGCACATTCAATCCCTGGACAGACCTTGCTTTCCTATGGGCCGGGATGCCCTTGGGCGCATTGGCACACAGCTGGCTGCAAGGCCTACGCAAGTGTGCCTTTCCCCCAATGAGCCTTCTCGCAAGGTCAGGGACAAGGAGGAACAGGTCCTGCTGGTTGCGCCATTCTGGTTCACCCGGACCTGGTTTCGGAACTCTTGCTCCGTGTGACAGCCCCTCCCTGGCAATACCTCTGAGGAGGGACCTCCTGAACCTTCAAGCACTGCCTTTGGAGGAGGCAAATTCCAGCCTTGGCGTTGCTGTGTCCTGTGAGAGCCCTGCACTTATACATGGACCGCACCTGGCGCTTCATAAGCTCTGAACAACTCTTTGTCTGTTACCGAGGTCAGCAGAAAGGAAAGGCTGTCTTGAAGCAGAGGTTGGCCCAGTGGTTAGTGGAAGCCATCGCTTTGGCATACCAGGCCCAAGGCAAGCCTTGCCCCCTGGGAGTGAGGCCACACTCCACCAGGAGTGTTGCCTTCTCCCATGCGCCTCTCTGGCAGACATCTGTAGAGCTGCGGGCTGGGCGATACTATAGTCTTTGCGTCGAGCCGTTGTCTTCCTGTCTGTTGCAGAGTGCAAGTGCCTTTTCTCCCAGGCGAGTTTCCTGTCCACAAACCCTGGTCGAGCATCCTCAAGCACCCCTCGGCACTCAGACTTGGCAGAGCTGTCTGATGCCAGGCAGAGTACTGGTGTTAGCTTTGGTCCCTGCGGGTGCCAAGGTAAGCGAATTTGCGCTGGGTCATTGGGAAGTAGGGGTGGGAATCTTTTACCATGTCACGATTCAATTCGATTCCGATTCTTGAGGCCACGATTCGATTCAAAAACGATTTTCGATTCAAAAAGATTTTCGATTAGAAATACAAAAAAAATAGAAAAACGTACCACAGAATAATATAAGTAAAGGGGGAAAAGGAAATGAATAATAAACGTTTAAAAAATTTTGTTTTATTTATCTATTTTTGCTAAATCCCACCCTCCCAACACATTAGGTGCGTTCAAGATGCACTACACTCCTTTGGCAATGAAGCAAGCGATAGACCGAGTTATTTTTTTTGCTCTCTCGGAGTTGGCAGGGAGTTTCGTGAAGCAGTGCAGTGTACTTTGGTCTGCAGCTGGCGGCTGACTCTGCTCCGTGTCGCTGAGCTCCGGGTGATGCCTAGTAATAGAAGCACGCACATTTGTAGTGCTGTCGAAGTACTTGGTCTTCGTTTTGCAAAGCTTGCACACTGTGTGTGTCATGTCCAGCGCAGTGCTTCCAGGCATTCGGTAAAAAACGAAATGACGCCAAACTTTAGCTTTAAGTGAAGACGGGGCTGATTGGATCACCCTCTCATCTGTTTGCTTCCTCTTTGTTTTAGTGATTTGCCACGCACGCTTACATTAAAAAAACGGCTGCGTGGTGGCATCAGTACAGACCGGCAAAAATGGAGGCGAACAGCCAGCTGATTTTATTTATTTATTAAATCAATTCTTGGACATTTTAGATCGATTCTGAATCATTGCAAATGAGAATCTAGATTTTTCTGTGAATCGATTTTTTGGCAAATCCCTACACTGTTAAAAATTGCTGTAAAAATACAGCCAATTTCCAACAGTAAAATACTGTTATTTCAATAAACAGTTTAATCCTGTAAATTTACAGTCCATGTTCCATAAATTAATTACTTGTCGTAAATTTACAGCATTTATGTGTAAACCCATTTGTTTCTGGAAAAAAAGCAGTATTGGGCTGTGAAAAATAGCACGTGGGGGCGGGGCATCTTCAACGCACTACGCATTCTATTTTTGAACAGAAAGCAGTTCGCAACATACATCAATGGTCTTAAAGAAGGACACTGTTCAAGGTAAGTTTATGTCTTTACTGTTTAGTCTGTTATGTCGTTCCCAAACTGTACAATCGTCTTTTTTACGAGTTTGTTTTGACTGTGCTGATTTACTGAGCGCGAATCGCGTTTTGTTAACAGAGCTCTCAACGGTTGAGGCATTTCGCCTGCTAATGAATGTTCTGAGCTCCGATTATCATGGTGAACTATTTGCTTGATTAAAGTTAAGTTACCATTTATTGATTAGTTTGGATTTCATTTGTAGTAACCCTTAACTCGATTTACATGAATGTTACATGATGTTATATAATCTCATGCATATAAATGCACATAAAATTTGCGTTAGTTTCCATACAAATAATGTAAAGCTGTTAAAATTCCAAAAGCAAAATAGATATTTATGTATATTTTTTCGATTTAGTGCTGCGATTAGGCTGTTACGTTACCTGCGGGTTTTGTGAAATTCACAAGTAACCTACATAGAGTCAAAGAGGTTCTTTTTGAAAGACGAGGCGGATATTCTTGACTTTTCGGCGCGAAACACGTTTTGTAGATTGACAGTTTTCAACAGCTGAGGCCTACTGAATGTTCTCCGTGCTCGACGTCGAATTTCTTTGCTTGGTTTAAGATGACAAAATGATAATTTTTTCTTCTTTTTTCTAGGAATCAGTTACTTGATGTTTTATTGAGCCCTAATCTTTGGTGAGTTTCACAGCACGCCATGTATACTTGCAAACTTTGTGCACAAGCATGCAGCACCATTTGTGCATTTGTAAGGCAAACGCGTATTCACAGACATGCTTTCAATACAACTTTTTGTTGTGCTCTGCCTGGTCGCAAAAAAAACATTTCAAAAGTTTGAGGCTTTCTTTTGACTTTCTTTTTTCACTAGAACACAGCAAGATTTTTAGAATGATATCTGCTGTTTTACAGACTTATACAATGCAAGTGAACTGGTGCCATATTATGTTATTGATGCAAGTAATCTACCACAGTGCCACAAATTATTTGTGTTTTGATTGAACAGGACAGTTAATAATGAAATATTAATAATGGATTTGTTTCTTCCCAACATGTATCATTTTACCTTTGAAAACATGAACTGATGGACGAGACTAGTGTGGATTACTGTAATGATGCCATAATATGATGTTTTCTCATCTTGTCTTAAACCCATAGTCTTTCTGTCAAGATTGTTTTTTTAGTTTTTTCATCTATGCTGTAACAAACATTACACCATCATTTGCTCTTTAAGATTAGTTAATAACATGATCATTTTATGTCTCTTTTAAAAGTGTTCGTAGAATATGTGATTACTAGTTTTTGACATGTGATTTATTTTCTTTTTTTTCTTTCCTCTCAGATTTGGATTTCCTCTGAGAACAGATCAAAAGCTGATGTGGGACTTGTTGGCTGTTTTTTTTGCCTTTTCATACAATTGGCAAATTGTCCTCTCAAATCCGGACTTCTCTCTTTGTAAGGTTTTTTTCTTTTTGCCTACTGGTTCCTATTTTGTGACCCCAACTGTTCATAAATTTGTTAACCTAGATGTTTTAATACTGTACCATAATCTAGCTCCTCCCCTTGTTAACTCCTTGTCTTTGTATTTGTAAGTCCGTTGTTTCCTTACTGGACTATTCTTGAGCTGTTAGCAGTTGTCTTCTTGACCGGCCTGTTTGACCATGTCTTTCAATAAAGCCCCACGAATGAATCCGCATGTCTCAGTCGCCTTCGTTACATTAACAGAAAACAATTATTTAGTTACCATTTGTAGCACACATCTTTCACCCGCTGTCAAAAACAACCATCCCACACAGAACATAGACTTACGAAGTATTTAAAATATAAGAATAATATGTAATAAATATGTCCAAAATATTATTATGTTGTATTGGTCACATATTTTAATGTTTTAAATAAATGGTACATTATGCTCTGGGGACGGAGTGATATCCATCCTTTATTGTGGTGTAAAAATGTTTCAAAATATTACTGTCTCTGGTGGGACATGTTGGCGCTGCTAAGGATTTTGGGCCCCATGAAAATAAAATAAACTTGACAGGGCCCCCGTCACAGCTGAGACTTTTTGATATTAATTTACATAAAATCAGGCGCTTTTATGGTATTTTGACTATCATTCTCATATATTTAAGTCAATCAGACAATTGCAGGGGATGCTGGAGTTAGAAGTTGGGAGACAGCTGGACCAGTTGCTGCTCATTTGACTCTGTTCGGAACGAGGCATGATTTTGACAAAGTGCGTTTGACTGCATTGAACGTTTAACTAAAACTGCAGAGAAAATTGAGTTCCCTTATCATGCACTTTAAACACTAGATCGGTCGTAAGACTAGTCTGGACGTAAAATGCTCTTTAAGCCGAGAGTACAGTATACCCGCACCATCTTGGCGTAATAGCAGAGGTAGGTGTAAAGTAAAAATCATGATTTGCTCGAGCATGTGTCTCGGTGTCTCCATCTCCAAAACTATTATTTTTCAGTAAAAGGCATATTTTTTGAGTTATTAAACATTGTGTAGTGAAAGTTGGTATTATACCATATATTGCCATCATATGCTGTTGTGTACCAACATTGACACAACATTTCCCCAAAATCATGTTTTATCGGAGATACAATAGTTATAACTTTGGGAGCAGGGAGATTATACGCTGTGAATGCCAGTCTGCGGTCGCCTTGAGTCTTTTGACAAGAGACAAGGTTTTACAAACTAATCAAAGGATAGTCTTTAAATACATTTTCCTAAACTCTATTTTAAACGTTAGAGCTATCTGTGATGCAATGCCAAAATAAAATGATGGTTGTCTCTTATCGACATTAATCTGCACGCAAAGAAAATTAAGTAAAGTCGGCTCAAAATGTCAAAATCATTATATTTCTTTTTGTTTTTTTATGAAGTTAATTTAGAAAAATGTTTGGAGCATTTTTTTTGTTCGTTAAATATATATATATATAGGCAGGCTAATGACCAAACGGCCATCAGGGTTGCAGTGAGCGGATCATAAACAATGTTTGATGACTTTAGGCTTCTCAAACCATCACGACTTGTCTAAAATAAAACTAGATATACCTACTGTTAATAATGCGCTATAATAATAAATGTGGGATGTGTTTGTGCAGGACGCGGCCTACGCCGTCAGTTTAAATGTCCATTAATTAAATACATCATTCGGAATTTTAAAGAGTCTACTTTTATTTGTGAATATCTACAAAACGTTGTGATTTTATAGGTTAAATATAAAAAAATGCTTAACCTGCCGCCTTCATTTTTAATGTTTGTTTGAAGAAATCTGCCACGTTTAGGAAGACTTCAGATAGAAAAACGCACTTGTTAGTAAATGTTTCCTCTGTGAAATCAAGGTGCGGTGGCTTCACTTGTTGAAGCGCGAGCTCGTCTCAGCTGGGAGAGAACGAGTCAGCGAGGACGCGCATTGTCTGCCGGCGTAGCTGCGCCTGGTCGTAGTTTTTGCTGGTGCAACTGCTGTAAATATTGAGCGGAAAGCTGGACGTAACTAAGAACAAGGTCTAATACCCAGCTTTTTTACGTCCAGCTGGTGCCCCTGATGCAAAGAAAAGTGCAGTACTTTTCTTGAAATATTGGGTAACAAAGGCCTGCTGTCGATCCTGTTTCACTTCTCTTATTTGTTTCTCTTTCCGTTAATGACTTCCAGTGTCAATAAGTGAATAATAAGTGAATTCAGAGCTATAAGCTTGAAGTAAATAATTTTTTTAGCACCACAATTTTATTGGGGGCTTCTCTGGGCCCCCTCTCAGTCCACAACACACTACATACTGACTATCAGAAACTTTACAAGTACATGTCAACTTATTTTACTAAGCCTAAACATACCCGAACAGTAACTCTGAGAGTTAGTAGTCATGTATTTGTGTTACAAACTTACTTTTTAGTTATAGTTAGTAGAATGTCTCTGGATTTTTTATCCAGTATGTCTATGGAAGGATGTTACATAAATCTCTTGATGTGCAGCAATGTGTCTAAGCAGAATGACTGTGGTCAGAATCTGTCTCTTTCTCAGGACATGGATGTCCTAGTGACTCATCGCAGTGCTAACCACACCTGCAGGCAGGCTTTATAAATACATAGGGCACACGCTACAATGCATGAAGACCTCTTCCAGAGAAGAATTAGAAGCATCTCTGTGGTGGATTCCCTTAAGGTAAGCTTGTTTAAAGAAAACCGTTTCTGAGATTGGGGGAGGAGGGGCGACTAACTGATGAATTATTCTTATTTATTATGGTGCAGAGAAAGTGGAAAATCCAAAGTAGCCTCCAAAGTTGACATTTAATCAATTTATGCTTGGTTTATTTAAATTCTATATTTCTATTAAATATTGCTCTGTTAATAATAACCTGTAGATAAATGTTTTATGGTTTATAGTAGCTTATAGGACTACAGTCGTGCTCATAGGTTTACATATAGAATATGCAAAATGTTAATAATTTAAACAAAAACAAAATAAAAGGGCATGAAAATTGCATGTTATATTTATTTAGCAATGGTCTAAATATATTTATATATACTCCACAAGACAAAATAATAATTGAATTCATTTGTGTCATTTCCTGTTTGAGTCCCACGTTACTCCCGCTGTTCAGAAAAAATCCTCCAGCTCCTGCACTTTTCTCGGTTTTCCTGATTCTCACTGGCATCAGACTATGAATAAACACAAGTTGAGTTATGTATATGCACACTAGTGATGCGCGGACCCCGGATCAAACAGCGCACATGCAGCTCTGCCGGTGCTGGAGTCCAGGCGAGATAGATTAAACCCCGGTACAGTGGATGCCTTTCTTTTTTTGCACAACAAAAGTAAAAACGCTAAACGAACATTTCCATGTGATTAAAAAAAGGCGTGCCCTATACAAATCTAAAATAAAGACTTGTTTAGCCTAGATTACAAACGCTGCTTTGTAAATGTTTAAAATGTGTATCATTATCTTGTTATTAATAGGACATGAATTATGGTAATGTTGTTACCAGTTTACAGTGTGATGTTCTAAGCACGTTCAGGCTGAAATAAAGGAAGTTTTCGCTTGAATTGCATGCCTGTCGCGTGGGGGGTGCGGGATGTAAAAATAGATACAGTTGTGCGGGGCGGGCCAAACAATTTCATAAAAGCGGGAAAAATACCCTACCCGCGCATCACTAATGCACATATATATATAAATATCTGTTATATGAAATGGCGTACTCAGCACAGTTTTAAATAAACAATAACATTTTCATAATCCCTCTTAAAAGATTATTAACATTTAGCGTATTCTGCAAGGGGCACGTAATCTTATGAGCCCGACTGTATGTTGGGTTTATGTAGGAATTACTTATTACACTTCTTCACATATTACACTTCTTGTAACACAGTAATGATCTGTTATGATGCCCGGAGGTGATGTTTGCTTTTAATGACTTTCAATATTAAACAATCAACAAGCCTGTAAGACGAATGTCATTATATTGGTAAGAAACATGGTTAAAGTATTAAAAAGATAACGTATCTATGTCAACATATCATAGGTCGCGTGTTTTGATGAGAGAGTAGTAATAGCTGAAATATCTATTTAATAAGTTAAACTCTCGTCTTCTATTATTTCAGTAGAGACAGTAGCGCCCCCTGCTGCCTCTAAACTATAACCTCATATTTCTATGTAGTTGTCACACTTTATAATGTTTACCTTACCTTGATATAAAACTTCATACTTGTGTTGCAGCGCTGAATCATGGGTGACATCATCAATGTGTCGTGTTCAGAGATTCAGACTCCAGCAGGGTTTGTGTATCTGACTCTACCTGTTTTACTGAATCACATCAATAATACTGACTGTGAACAGAGCTGGTATCTACAGGTGAGTGTGTGTCTGTCCTCAAACTACACACATACTAACACACACTCTCTCTGATGGTGTTGTATTTGTTCAGGACGGGCGTCTGATAGCAGACCCATCAGATCCTCTTAAACTGATGGATCCTGTGACGGCTGTAAGATCTGATGGTCTGGTGTCTTCTCTCTGTGTGAATCTGAATCATGAGATCATCTGTGATTCTGCTGATGGAGTAAATCATCTCAATCTCTGTTTAATATTAATGTGTTAGAAACGCTGCTCTGATGCTGCTTTCCTTTATTTCAGACTCATTTCAGTCACGAGATCATGTTCAGAGGTGAGAAACACTTCATGTTGTTGTTTATATGTTAGATGTTAAAGGCACAGCTCACACAGAAATATCATGATGTTCTTCATCTGTATCATGTGTCTTCTGTAATTATGGCCTGATAGCACGCATCTGAAGCTTGTGTCCTGATCCAGCTGAAAGGATTTGTGTGTCTGAAGTCTTGATGATTGTGTTTTCAGTGAGGAATCAGACCAGCTCGAGTGAACCGATGCAGACTCCAGGATCACGTGAGTTCAGCTCGACTCAAACCACATCAACACACACACATTTACACTTCAATAGTTCAGCAGAAATATGATTTTAATGTGCTGTTTATTATTTCATTGCTGTTTAGATCAGCTGTGGTGGATTTATCTTCTTATCATCATTATTTCCATCATTGTCTCGATCTCTTTCTTGCTGCGGAGAAAGAAACTCAGGCGAGTGATTATTCATTCATTTATGTTAAAGATAGTTTAATATAAACCAGTCCTACTCTGTGTTTTGGCTCCAGCTGTCATCTTTCTCTGAGTTAATAGAGAATGCTGTGATGAAGATAATGATATTTGATATTTGTGTTGTCAGGTGTTTTCGGAGGGAAGGACAGAAGGTCTCTGAGATCAGGTGAGTAAAATGAGTTTGACTGAATCACCTGATCATGTGTGAAACAGACGGATGGGGTTTGAATCAATCTGTAAATCATTGTGTTTCTCTCAGAGATCCTCCATCTGTCATCTGATGATCTTCATCATCTCCAGAGATTCATCACATCAACCCCTGAACGCTCTTCATTGTGACAGACAGGATAAACCCTTTCAGCTTCCCAGATCACTAAATACATTATTTTAATATATTATAGATATACAAACCTGTTTTAATGATTTCTATCATACAAATTTCAATGAAGCATTGTTCTTATGTCTGGCTATCCCTTTTTCATATTGAATAAATCTGTTTATTATCTGTTTATAAGCTCTGTTTCATAAAAAATTTTCACACATCCTTGTTTTTATGTTTAATTTTAATTAATGTTGCATTAATGTTTAATTGTTCAGTGATCACGTAATTCAGTGCATGAGTGTGTGTGATGATAAACACAAGCACTTGAGCCACATTTATAGGATAATTCAACAGATATGTGTCTGTTTGGAAAAACTGCTTTGTATATGTTTTGACACTTTAAACCAAAACTTCATCATCCATTGGGATTAAAGGTATGAAGTGCACCGTTATCAGGATGAATGTTTCGTTCCTGATGTTTTGTCTGCTTTCATGCTGCAGGCTGCTGTAAGACAAAGCATAGAGACACACCCTGACTACAGTCCTCGGGAATACCCTTCAGAGAGCAAAGTCCTCTATCTAAAACATATCCTGTTGTTACAAATATACACTAACAGTCAAATGTTTCTGAACAGTCAGATTTTTAATGTATTTTTTTTTTATTATTTACAATTTGGTGAATAAAATATCAAAAGAAATGATATAAATAAATTCTTTTGTTGAGCAAAGATGCTTTAAATTATTCAGACGTGGATCACGTAGAGGCTTCAGAAGAGACTTCAAGATATTTTTTGTTGTTTTTTTTTACTGTTCAAAAGCGTTTGACATCGTTGAAAAACTGAAAGAGAAGAAACACATCCTGTAATAATTTCAGAGCTCATCCTCTGAGCCTCCTTCTACCTCATCTTCAGTAGAACAAGGCATTTAATTTAATATTATACAGCATACATCTATATTATATACTGAGAGCACATTTGGAAGATTCTCATTTTCTTTTTAACTATTATACACAAGAAAAGCTTTTTTGATATAACTTTTAGTTGAATTACAGTAACTGTGACAGGGAGTCTTTCTCTTTTGCTTTAATGCCTACTAAAAATAAAATCTAGACATATATTGTATATCAGGGCTCATCAAACTCAGTCCTGGAGGGTCGGTGTCCTGCAGAGTTTAGCTCCAACCCTAATCAAACACACCTGAAGCAGATCATCAAGGTCTTATTAGGTATACTCCACTTCCAGACAGGTGTGTTGAGGCAAGTTGGAGCAAAACTCTGCAGGACACCGGCCCTCCAGGACTGAGTTTGATGACCCCTGTTGTATATAATAAAAACAGAAGCTCTCTGATAAACGTGTGTTTTATACACACCTCTAACACTGCAGTCTTTAACACCTCTTTCTGCAGCGGACCACCTCTTCATCTTGAATTTGGACATGAGGGAATTGTATATAACATTATTATAACAGTATTATATGTGTCAGTACAGGTTTATCACTAACCCTTAAAAAGTCTGTATTCCAGTAATATTTTTTATATAAAAAAAAATCAGATTTTACAATCTGCCTCTATAATAGTCTGGAATAGCTGACTTCAGAACAAATAGCCCAGAACATACAGTACATTAACATTAAACATTAATAAAATAATAAATTCAGCCCTACTATTCTTTCAAAATAAGTCTTATTCTACTTGAACAATGACAAAGATATTCTATTCAGCGTGTTACAAGCTATTGCTCAATCAAAAATTAATTATTTTATTATTATTGATATTACATTATACAACAAATGGACTTAGTCAAAGATATCCTTTACTGAGGAAATGTTGTTTTGGAGAGGTTATTTATTTATTTGTTTTGTTTTTAAACAGGTACAAATCAGAAAATGTTTACTGTATTATCTGTTATATTGTGTAGTTAATACTGTGTTAATAAGTGTGGGTCTAGTCACGGATCACTTACGTTAACAGCTACGATCTGCTTCTTTCACTACACTGTCACGGGTCCTAACAAACAATTTTAAATAAATAATGATCAAAACGAAAACACAGATACTTACAAGAGCAATTTTTATTTATAAAATGGAAAAACCGTTGGATAAAATCTATATCATATATGATTGTAACATTTATCAGCTTGTGTATCATATTATCAAATGCAAGTAATTAATTTTTTAAACATTTAAATAATTTAAGCAATAATTAATAATGTTATAAAATAATTAAAGAATACAATAATGCTATTTAAATGTTTAAAAAACTTGCATGCATTTAATTAGAAGCTGCTTGGGCAAAAATGACATGTAAACAATTTTAAGGCTATTTAGTCTTTGCTCTTCGGTCTTCGCTGGTCTGGGATATAGCCAAACCGTTAAAATTAGACCCGGATTGCCTCTAGTTCACTGGGTGGACTAAAAGACGACGACACATAGCCCGTCTAATTTATAGCTAAACCATGGCTACATATAGACCATGTCACGAAATTACACAAATATCTTTGAAGATATGATTGACACTGCGAAC
>JAUCNO010001819.1:11832197-11842657 GCA_032353835.1 Enteromius viviparus
TGCGACGCATGCATGCACCGAACCGAGACAACCGTACCGAACGGTTCGTTTTTTTTTCATGAACCGTGCCACCCCTAGTTAACAGACCTAATGTCTAAGCCATTGTACCCACCGCGTGGACTGCTTCCGCCGGAGATGGTGGAAGCCCCCACGCTGTTATACCAGTGGACATCCCAAACAAGAGCATTTCCCCCACTGCGATGGACGCTCCTGCAAGGGAAGCTCACAACGCACCCATTGCCACAGCAACGGATCACAAAAGGTCGAGCTTTTGCACCCACCACGTGGACAACTCCAGCCAGAGAAGGTTGTTTTGCCTAGTTCCTGCCATAAAAGTATATAAGCTCGAACTGGAGAATTGCACCCACTGCATGGACTGCTCCAGCAAGGGACGATCACTCATACCTCTGTTTGGCAGTAGACCTCAAAAGTCTGAGCCATTGCAGCCACCACATGGACGGCTCCAACCAGAGAAAGTCATTCTCCTCTGTTCCTGCCATAACAGTAGATAATCTCGAACTGGAGCATTGCACCCACTGCATGGACTGCTCCAGCAGTCCAGAGTCCCCTGCCCCAATTTCCCCCTTCTTTAGCAGCCTCTAGCCGAATTCTCATACTCCTACATATCCCACCACATTCCTAAATTCCAAACGTTACTAGACATCCATCGTCCACCTCAAATTGCCTTTTGTGGGGCACACTTTGTTTGACTGCTGTCCTTCGATACCAACCCTCCCTGCCTGGGGGTTAAAATCCCTAGGGCTCCGAGTCTGCCGAGCTCCCGGCCCTCTCCCCGGACAGCAAGCAAAACATGCTCTTTCTATTTGAATATTAATGAGGAAGTGTGAACTAGCGCAATGATGTTTTGATATAAACAAATTTCGGGTGAAGCACATATGAATGATTAACCGCAGTTGACGCCTCGTTCCCTAATCAGCCTATTATCTGATTATCCTATCAGAGCTAAAGGATTCTCCCTTAAAGGAGCTAACTTCCCTTCTCCGGCATCTCATTCTTTGCATCCCTCCACCTCCCCTTTCACTACCTCTAGTGCTAGATTACCTATGCTAACAATTGTCCATCTTTATTTTAGATCTAAAGTGTACCTGCAGAAGAAATAATCTTTATCTGGGATCGGGCCGGACACCGAGCTCCGTCCAACCCTCACTGTCTGGGGGTTAAAATCCCTAGGGCTCAGAGTACGACCCTCTCCCCGGACAGCAAGCCAAACATGCTCTTTCTATTTCAATATTAATGAGGTGTGAACTAGTGAAAGTGAATGTCTGTTGTGGGTTTTATAACCAGACAGTCAGCTAGTTATTAAATTCAAACATTCACACAATTTTTCCAACCTAAAATGTGAATGTTTACACAGTGTGTTCAATAAAGACATGAAATGTACCATTTTTTATGTGCTATTTGTTTCAGCAGACTCTGTTTGTCCATAACATCGCAAATGCCAAGCAATATTCAGCTTATGACGGTACTAGCTCACATAAATGCACTGACCTGACACATAAACATTATAAAAACATAAACTCTCTGTGAAATATGTAGAGTGTATTCTGGAAAGTAGTGCTGTGCTGCAGGTTCCTTTATTACTGTTTACACAATAACAAAAGTGCGTCACATGAACCACACGATGAGCAGTGGGGCCAACATAATTTTATGATGACTTTACAGAATGTATACTCATTTTTATCAAGAGATCAACTCTGCCTCATCTCTCTCTCTCTCTCTCTCTCCCACAGATGAGGTGTGGTTAATGGCTCCCTGCAGACAGAAACAGTCTCTATGAAGGAAACATATTCCAGCATCACTCTCATAAAGAGACATCACTGTTATCCTTTGGAAACACAGACAATAGCAACCCTGCTGATCGAGGGCAAGGTCAAGCTACAAAGGAATCCTGGTAGTGTTGATGTGGGTGGAGATGTAGTGTGTTTGAGTATGTGTTTTAAAATTACTGCACCCTTCCTTTCAACTACAGTATGATGAAGACGCCAAAACGTATGTGTTAAATTGTGATGCTCACAAAAATGGCGAAAGACGTAAGTCATGGTATGCTGATGCGCAAAAAAGTATTATCCTGTCATCGCAAAACAGAAGTTGTTCTACTGATGTCTGGATGGACTGTTTTACCAATGTTTATACTATGTTTCTGGATCTGGGATCATTTCAGTTGTATTGCTGTCTATGGAGGGTCAGATGGCTCTCTGATATTATCAAAAATATCCACGTTCAGGGGTACATCCGTCTCAATAAAGCTCTAATTTTCAATAATTAATATGCTTGACTGCATTTCCTAGTAGCACACACAAATTAGTAAAAATGTTTGATTTTGCAGTAAGTGGCACGTAGTCGATTTCAGCATATTGCCTTATCAGGATGGAGTGTTATAACTCTCACAGTAAGTGTTGCCAATCTGTTCGCAGCATCACATTTCATCCCACGAGTTAAATTAGTTTTGCAATACAGACACAGTCGGGCAGCCATAAACACCATAACCATAGAAACATATGAAATTGAACATAAAAGGGAAACAAATCAAAATGACCTCATATGGATCCACCCTGTACAGCTTCCTAAAGCATCTCTGTCCATTCTGTGGTAGGATTCACACCAATCTGCTTTTACCAAGATTGATCCTGTGCCACACAGCATATATCCTCTTTAAAAACTATTGGTAAATATTATATCTTATTTATTTGTGCTGCTCATTTCCCTTATTTCTACATTCAAACTAAAGAAAATGGTGCAAAAGCTAAAACCATTTATATTGTAACTTACGTAAATATTAACGGTGCATGTATCCTTTTTTCATGATGTTAATTATGACGTTATAATGCCTACATTTAAAACAATAGACTTTTGCATTTTTTTATTCACACAAATCGTACAGCATTTTAATAATACACAAGTTGCCAGGTTGTGACATTGGAAGGGCTGTGTCAATGTGAAATATGGCGGAAACACTGTCCATATCATATAATCTAATCTATATAGAGATCACAGAGCAGAACACTAGTATATTGCAAATGGCGTTAATCTCTCAAGTTCACGGATTGCTTTACATTTAGTTGTGACAGAAATAAATATATATTATAATTTTGAAGTCAGAATATGTTCAGAATATAATTTTTTTGTTTTGTTTAGACTACTTCCATGTTATGTCTCCATCTTTGAATGCATGACATGTTGTAATAATGAATGCATGCACAACGGATGCCTGGAGGAACATGTTTCCCAGCTACACTTGAAAGGCTCCATTATGACAGGCTGCTGAAAGTATCTGCACACCCAACCAGACCAGACTAGTAAATTACAAATAAACATTCACACTCTCTGCAGAATATCATTAGCTGGGGCAATATGATGTGTATTTCAGGTAAGTGTTGCACAGGAGGGCATTATTATCCTCCATCTGAGGTTATAGTCCGGGCACCCAACCATTCCACACCTCCAATATCTGATTACTGTGCGTGTAATTATATGTGATGTAACTACCGGCGATCTGGTCTTTCTCTTTCATTAGGAGCCACCATCAGGACTAAATGGCTGACTCATCTCACTGTCTGCCTTTCTGCATGTGTGTTGATTTTCATTTCTGCCTCCTAAGTATTCCCAGATAGCTTCTGTAGGTCTGGGCCTAATGTTTTTCTTTGCTAACCAGTTTCCTACTACTAGCATGTGCAAACATTTTATTTTTTCAAATTGCATCAGCTTGTCAGTGGGTTGCCTGAATTAACTAGTCAATTATTATAATTTAAAATACATTTCTTAAATTCAGGAGTCTCAAGACTCATTTCTAAAAGTTGGACACTTTTTAACTTAAAACACTTTTAATAACAGGCCCCCAATGCCAACGACATGCATGTTGTAGTGACTGAAAATAGTTGTTGTGTAATATATATTTGGAAATCACAATACACCTTTTCAGGATAAACAGAAAGTACAAAAGTTCAAGTTTAAAGTTCAAAGAACATCATTTTTACCTTCATTAGAAATGTCTTTACTGTGGTTTTATCAATTAAATGGATCCTGGCTGTTGGTCAGCTAACCCTACATAATCCTGACTGTTCAGCAGAAAGAAGCATGAACTCAAGTCTGTTCAGCATGAAGCTCATTCCCTGTCTTACTCCATGCATCAACCGTTTTCATTCTCTTCTTTTTCTCTTTCAGTCAATGAAAGCAGCCGTTGTGTCAGAAAGCGGTGCCCCGGTGTTGGATTACACTGTTTCAACTAAGTGTGCATGTGTGTGTGCACAGAATCAACAGTGTTTTTGCAGGTGTGTGCACCTCTGTGGAGCTATGCAGGAACATTCGAGCAGAAAGTGTGTTTCCCCGGGACGATATCGTGATTCAGTTCCTTCTTCTGTGGTGAATATACAGTATACTGGATCCCACACAAAAACCAGATTATAACCAGGAATAAGTAGTTTATTCACTGCTGTTTAAGTTTAGCCAATGCTGTGTGTGTGTGTGTGTGTGTGAGTGAGAGAGAGAGAGATAGAAAGCTGAAAGTTGATTATTAGCTAAACGGAAACAGCTATCTTGTGCATTAATCACCTACTTTAACACGAGTCACTCTTTAATTCCCACACACAGATAAATGCACTAATACATTGTACCACATGATCACAAACTAAAAATTAAATTTCTTCTCTTAAGGGTGAAGAACGTTTAATGACAATTGCTGAAAAACTGCAGAAGTGACAGCATGACATCATCTCCAAGCACCACGTTACAAAAAACTCTGGTCGCACGCTTTCGCAAAGAAACATACTTCAACGTGTTAATCGTTAGCCACACACATGCATGCTAGGCGATGATGTGAGAGACGAGGCATCAACATAGAGCTGATTTTTGTATTGTTGTGCAGATGAAGGCGGTCGGAGTGAGTGGGCACTAGAATAATAAGTCGATGAAATACACATCACGTGCAAACGCAGAAGACAGAATCCACCATTTTCTCAGCTAAGAAACTCTCATCAAGGACAACCTTAGATGTCTACTCAATCTAACCACACACCAACCCATTTCCTTAGCAACCGTGACTCATTTCCCTAACTACAGGGCTGAAGGCATCGCAGTACAGGCGGCGGTGCAGTGAGGTACATCGCTTCGAACAACAATGAACCTTTTCGGAGAGATTTCAATTGAGAAGGACTGTCCTTTTTCTTGAGCTCTGCAATTCACTTGTCACAGTACAAAAAGAAGTGTGTCTCAGACATGACATGTGACAAAAGACCGCAGCACCTGGACTCCTACAGAGCACAAACACACAGACTCTATCACTTCTTCTGGCCTTCAGGTGCATTCAAACATTAATAGGCTCCCCACTGTTCAAGAAACCTTCTTCTAAATAAAAGAACATCAACAGGATAAACACAACAAACCTGAAAAAGGATGATTTAAAGGGATTATTTAAGTTGAAAATCGATTAAATCGTTATATGGATTAGTGCAAGGCTGTGATGGAGACTATACAGTGGTACAAACTGTTTAAAGGTACTAGACTGTATCATTTTCAAAATAGTTTTATAGGGTTTTTGGCAACTGAATGTTTTTTAACAACACCACAATCCACTGAACGCACTGTACTTCTACCCCTCACAGCCTCATTTTCCTTCCTGCCAAACAGTAAATATGGCACTAAACCATTTGTGGGAGCCATTTAGCATATATTTAACTAATAAAGCAACCTCAAGTCGTTCCCAAAAGTAGCCTATCTAATTGTATTTATTTTGTGGAGTACAAGAGACAACAATCAAAGAACGTTTTAATCATTTGTCCATACACTGCAAGTCAATGGGCTCCAAAACAAGAAGTGAATAAATGATGAAACTATTTTTTTTGAATGAATGAATGACTGAATGATCAAAAATCTCCTTGCTTTCATAAAAAGGTCAAAAAATGAATTGCAGTCTCTTAATAACCTACACCATTCAGAAAAGAGAATCCCATATCAAAACCCATATACAAAAGCTCAATGTAAAAAATACACCCAAATCTGGCAAACCCAATAATACATATGCACAATAACAAATGTAAAACAGCGCAAATGCATGCCAAAATTGGTTTTCAACATGGGCTAAGAAAAAACGGTACCGATAAAAAAACACCACAGTGGCGACACACCCTCCACACAAAGCTTCGCATAAGCACCTGAAATACCTTTCAACGGCAAATGATCTTCAGAAAGAGCTTCAAGTGTCACATCCACTTTTAGGACAAAGAGACGAGAGTGTCAAAAGGGTCAAGAGCGGGAGAACTTCCATACAGTCCAGACTGCACAGGGATAAAGTCTACACCTCTGCGTCTCAGAAAGAGAGAGCATGTGAAGCAGAGACAGTGAAAAAATTAGAAGACAAGGCTAGACAAAACATTACATCAGTGCTACGAGCAAACATGCACCGCCAAAGAATGTTCCGAATGCATGTGACACACAGATACCGCTGCTCCACTATATGCTATAATCATAATATTTTTGACATTATCATCTACTGTTTGTTTATATGTAAGCCTTTGTGCCTGTGGGAGAAAGAGAGGGTTTTTAGGGGTTTTGCGGGAGGGGATGGGCAGAGGATATGCATCAATTAAACAGACCGGTGCGGTCCAGTAGATGAGGGTAAAGAGGGAGGGAAGAAAAACAAAACCAGAGAATAAGAGAGGGATTACAGGAAAGACACCATAACTAAAACAACAGATATGCTTTTTTCTATCAGCTCAAGTGCGCTTTATATGAGAGGATCAGACGATAAGACGTGGCAAATTAAATCACCTCTTCATCTCTCACAGGCTGAAGATCTGACATGACCTTGTATGATCTCAAAACCTGATGAACTCTTTGAAGTGTTCGGCTTCATATTAAAGTCTCTTACAGAGTGTATCATGACCTCAGATGTGGATTTTCAAGTGGACAGTATTACATAAATGCCATAGACCTTTCACGTGGTAAACTGCTACAGAGATTTTCAGGCTTCTAGGAAAAAAAACTGAACTAACATGTCTCCATTACAATAGAGTAAACAGAGTGTAGTATGCAACCCATTTTTCATACTCGCTTCTAGAGAAGGCTTACTAAAACATCAATTCCTCAGCGGCACATCTGTTTTGGTAAATAGTGCAGCACAATCGTTTGAAGTGCAGATAAACAAATGGGAGATTAATCCATGATTCAACCCTTTCTCTCCTTTCCAGTATTATTGGAATCCAGTCCTTTTTGTTCATCAAACATTTCTTATCAAAACAACACACAAACAAAATACTAATCAAAACGTAAGGATTAGCAATTTTTCTTTTTTAAATACATTTTATTCAGCAAGGATGCATCAAATGTATCAAAAGTGAGAGTAATGACATACATTTTTGAAAAAGAAAAAAACTATTTCAAATAAAGTTTTTTTCAATCTCAAATGAATCATCAAAGAATCTTTAAAAAATAATCTTGATTTCCTCCGTTTTAAATATTAAAGGGGTCATACAAAGGCAATTTTCCACAAGCTCATACGTCTTTAGGGTCTTAATAGAAAGTTTGTAATATAGTTTATTTTAAAATGTCTTAAAGATAGTTTTAAAAATGCAAATTTTACCCTGTCAAAAACAACTCTTTTGAACCCCTTTAAATCTGCACGAGCTCCGCTGACTCCGCCCCTCTTTTCCGAAGCACTCTCGGAGGATCTTTTTTTTTGCCGTATTGTGAAACTTGCTAATTAACACTTTATTAAGGAAAGGCTATTTGCAAAGACTCATTAAAAGACGTTATACTCACTGCTTCTGTAGGTGAGGCTGGATCATGAATGATTCGAGGGAACATAAATGCATTTCGGTTGATCAAGATCGCGTTTCCCTTCAGAACCAATCGTAACGTTAATACTCTGCATCTTCAGACCCTCAGATGTCAGGAGTAAATTACTACTGCTCTGTTCATTAATGCATTCAACAACAAAACACCTCAATCTCTTAGGGGTCTTGCTTGTCTCTGCGTCTCGGTCTGATGACGACTCACTCAGGACCGGTCTGAGGTAAGACACCAGTTCAGTCTGTGTCACACGCTGCTGTCAATCAGCTGTTGTGGGTGTGGCCTCTGTCTGTGTGATGCCACACCAACATGCATTTGAGAATGGCTTGATTTCAGAAGGGACAACTTATTTTTTATTAAACTAAAAGAAAACTACTGGTGGATCTTTATCATTATAGGGTGGTTGTTACACACACTCCCAACACACATTTCAGTCCAAACAGCTTGAAAAAGTGCATGTACCACCGTATGACCCCTTTAAGATACTGATAATAATAAATATTTAAATAAATATTGGTTTTGCCACCACAGTAAATTGTCAAAAATATTTCACTACATTAATTTTTGAATCAAATAAATGCAGCTTTGGTGATCAAGAGACTTTCAAAAACATTTAAAATACTTACTGACCACAGACTTTTGAATGATAGTGAATATGCATGCTACTGCTTAGCTATCAAGGCGTAGACTTCTACAGTAAATTATGTAAACTAGAGTAAATTATATTTACTAGAGGTTAAACCAATCTAAAACCCTTAAAAAGTATGCATTTTTGTAAATTAAAAATACTACTGTATAACAGCAACATTTTTAATCTTTTATTTTATAGTTTAAAAATGTAAATACAAAATAAGATATATATTCCATTTTTGAGTGCGTGTCCACAAGGAGGCTAGCTAAGTTTGGAGGAGACCCTATCAATCATCTAAAGACACTGACTGAAGTGTTTAGAATTTGACTCCTGCTAAGGTGCACGCCTTTTCAAGAGATGGCTGTTAACTCTACAACTCCTCCTCACATTTTGAGCACACAAGTGTGAGATCTTGTTTTAACACAGAGCTGTAAAGCAACTCAAATAGACCAAATCTAAAATAGATCATACAGCGCATTCTTCACTGCCCACAAAGCCAGAACAGCAAGAGACCGCATTGAGGGAGAGCAGGTTTGACCTACCTAGTGGCAGTCAGTAAACTTTTGTAGTAGCTATAATTACACTATATGACCTGTTTGTTTAAGATTTAATACAACAGATGTGATACTGTGAATTTACTTCAATTGACAGCCCTCTCCTACTCTAAATGCTCTGTGATTGTCATATGTGTGGTTAAGGATGGATCAGTCTGTCAGTCAAACAGCACAGCAAACCACAGCACTCCAAACCAAAGCACAATAATGAACTGCCATATCAAATATCTGACTAAAGCCTATAAAGAGCAGCTTGGCACCACTCCGTCTGTTATTGGTTAGGTGATTACATTACTGGATGGATTGATTTTGTGTAATTGGCTAAAAGAATGAGATTAAGGGATTCAATGGTCATCAAATTATAATGTTCAAAACATCTTCATAGTAGAGGTAGTCCAGCACTGAACCTCAAGAATGTTTTTCCATGTACGAGACGCTGCAAAAGATGCAAGACGCAAGTTCAACAGTCAAACATGTCTTTACATTTGACTTTTAGAGTTATACACATTAGGAAATACTTATTTAGCTTTTGTCTTGTAATATATTATATGTATTACAATATTTCTGCAAAGATATTTCATATTTTATTCATTATTTCCTTTTATTTCCTTGTTTATTTTGATTTTTTTTTATAAAACTTGCAGACATATTTGCATATGCAAAAGAAGAACCCAAAGTAAGTTGAGGAAGCGACTCCTTTATAAAACACAACATTCCATTTAGTGGAAGAGACATCGCCTGTGTGGATACAGAAACTCCAGAAAATCTCCACAGGAGGAAGGGAGTATGCTACTCACGGAGCAGGGGTGGAAAAACTCAGGGGACACCAGAGAAGAACATCCTACACACACACACTTGAATGTTTAACCTCTCTACCATTTATAGATCTCTTGCATTAGCGAGAGAGATGGGTGGAGAACACGTCAAAGTTCAGAGGGGGTTCATGTGCTTCTCAAATTAAAGATAAGCAATCTAGCAGGTCTCCATTGTCTTGGAGAGGGATTGTGTCTTAAAGTAAGAGAGAAGAAAGTAATCTTGCCTGTCATCAGTAACAATATCCAGAGATAGGCAGACAGACAGACAGACACACAGATAGATAGACAGACAGACAGACAGACAGATAGTTAGATAGACAGACAGACAGACACACAGATAGATAGACGGACAGACAGACAGACACACAGATAGATAGACGGACAGACAGACAGACAGATAGTTAGATAGACAGACAGAGAGACGGACGGACGGACAGACAGACAGACAGACAGACAGACAGATAGTTAGATAGACAGACAGACAGACAGACACACAGATAGATAGACGGACAGACAGACAGACACACAGATAGATAGACGGAAAGACAGACAGACAGATAGTTAGATAGACAGACAGAGAGACGGACGGACGGACGGACAGACAGACAGACAGACAGACAGACAGACAGACAGACAGACAGACAGACAGACAGACAG
>JAUCNO010001819.1:11844785-11857515 GCA_032353835.1 Enteromius viviparus
TAGATAGATAGATAGATAGATAGATAGATAGATAGATAGATAGATAGATAGATAGATAGATAGATAGATAGATAGTTGTTCCGATGTAAAAATTATAATTTTTAAATACTGGCAAGCGATTGACAACATTCTGTTCTAGTAGCTGACTGTTCACAAAACCAAAGATAAAAGATTTTTGTCATAGCACACTTTCAGAATCACTTCCTGTTGCTTAAACCCTTTCATCGACTGTGAGTGGAAGAGTTCATCTGTACAGTGTTGACTGTGAACGTCAAGTCAGGCTCTCTACCACAATGACTGTTAAGGACAGATCAGATGTGGGACCTATTACACTTTAGTTGTCTAAATACATATCCAAAATGTTTAGTTTACAACATTACCTGTTTCTGCATAAATTAAGCAAAGACTAATTTGATGGTAATCTGTACTAAACTGGTTGTGTAGACTGTGAAACATCGGAGCCAGAACACAGAAATACTTCTGCTTTAACTTACCAAAATCAAAACACAAAGCTTAACAGCAAATCTGACATATAGTTATTTTAATAATAAATGTTATTTGAATAAATTGGAAATTACCGAAAAACTATTATTTTCTTTTATTTGTACTTAGATGTTATTTAGGTTTTTTTTCACTTATTTGCAGCTTTACAGAAGAATATAGAAGACACTTCTCCATGTGAAATTTCCTCTTCAGTCACAGATTTAAAGCGTTCCCACCCTTTATGACCACGATGTTTCCAGTCATTCATGGCTAAGGTTTTTCTTTTTTTTAAACAAGTCTTAAAGATTGCTGGCCTAAAGTGGATCTCAACAAATATAAAAAGAAATAAGAAAAATAATTAATTAACTCCAAAAATAATTAACTAAATAATCCTCTATATTTTGGAGCAGATCACAATCACAAATATTTAAACTCTCCATTCCATCATTTTTCCAGACAAAACTCATTTTACAATTTCCTGATACCTCAATGCCTTTAATGACCAAGGGGCAAGGGGGAACCTGCTTCCAACACACTCTACACTATACTCTTAAAATCATCACAACATTACAAAACACAGCACTCCATTGTCCAACATACATCAGTCAGTAACTAGTAGGCCTTTTTTTGAAGATTTTGCATGTAACACCATCATGTAAAAGGCACGGTAAAGAGACTACGTCTGATAGAGTTGACCAAAAAACAAAAGTCATAATCCCAGACATAGTCCCTTCTACATGTCTCACTCAGCTCTGCAGTCTCTACATCTTTCTAGTAAAACGCTCCACTGAATTCTACTCTACTTTTGGTTAACCCATAAGAATCGAATTGATAGCCTTGAGGGAATCTTTTTTACCATGCCCCTCTCCTTTGCTCAATTTCAGATGGGAAGCCCAGTGGTTTTGTTTGCTCAGAATACATTGCATTTGATAAGCCCCCAGTGCACTTAGATTCATACACTCTGACATATTCATTTCATGTACCGAGACCACTTAAATCAAGAAGAAACAGAGTAACTTCCACATCTAGCAGACATAGCCTGAAGACTGCAGTTGTACGTTACTGATTGTATTTGAAAGAAGTCATTACCAGGCTAACTGTAGCCTACACCATGAAAAATGACAGTAACGCGACCGTACATGTAACCACAGTTGCGCAGGACAGTGATAACAAACATGTTTTCACCTTCATGATTCTTCAAACAAACATTTTTTTGTCTTTGACCACATTCCTTCCTCGTGTATCAATAAGACAAGAATGACACAGGTTTTCAGTCAGGAATGTTTACTCTGCGCCCAACTGATGCGCTACAGACACGACAGAGACTTGTAGATGAACCCAGACAACAGAAAAACCCAACATGTATTTGCATAAGTTAACTTACTTATATTACAATATAAAACAAAAACAAAGACATCTCTGTTCGCTCAGTTTCCCTCGAGAGTCCAGGTAACTGATCTCTATAGGTATTGAATCCGCTGAAACTTCACTCACCTGGCTGCTTAACTGTTGTTTGCTGCCGAAACCCACACGGCAAGACAGATTTGATTTTGGCCCTCAGTTCCGTGTTTGACTGTAAAATCTTGACTAACTGTTCCTCTCGCAGAGACTCGAGCTCAAGCGGCTCGATCACAAACGGAAACTACCGCGCGCATCACGTCTGTTCTGCGCGCGCCTCCTCGTGTGCAGCAAGAACGCTGAAGGGATGCGCTGCGTGAAACATTCATAACATCAGAAATAGATTTGTGTCCACACAACGTAAGTGTCCGGTTTTTTTTTTGTTAATGAATGTGTGAACACTCTCCGTTTTTTTACTTTCTTTTTTGGCCTCAAAACATTGGAAGGCGTCTGTAAACATAACACAGCTACACCGCTGATTTTAAAGTGCATTTTATTATTTTAGAATACAGATTTTCCTTATAATTGAGTCCAAAATTGAGCTTTATTCCCTTTTCATTCTCACAAAAATATACAAAACATATTGATGTCTTAATAGTAGGCTATGAGATCTAATTATATGAGTAACACAGCCTCAAAACAATGACTTAAACCCATTTGTTTTTGTTTTTTTCAAAATAAAGATCAACCATGAAATATTATTATATAAAAAATAATAAAATATATAATTATGTATATTCAATATTTGCTTAGTTTTGGGATTACCGGTTTTTAACATAACATGACTATTGAGAAGTCATTAGAAACACTGTGAAAGCTGCAGTTCTGTGCTTTGTGCATATCAGTGAAGCAGCTGCAACAGCCTACACTTCACAGACAGGCACTACAAGTAGGAAATATACAAAAAGTATAATTAAACAGTATAATCTGCCTTTTTTCTTTTTTTGGATAATTTTTTGACTAATTTTGGAAAATGTTCTATGACTGCTCAAGCAGCAACAATTGTTCCCAAATCACTGCCATATCAACTTCATATATATGTACAAATGAATCACAGATCATATAAATAGCAAAGCATTACATTGGCATGCCAGAGACAATAGAGATGAAGCTCAAGTAAATGTCTGAGTCTGTCCAGTCTCATCTATAGACAAATGCTAAGAATAAGCTCAGTTCATCTTCATGATGTGTCTCCCGCAGTCAGAGTGTAGTTACAGATGTGATTTTAACCAGTTTAGGATCATTAACTTTTTCAGTGTTTTACTTAAATCTTATGCAATTGCAAAATGACACCTGGGGTGTTCTGTATAGTGTGCAGAATGGAGCTGCAACCAAAATATATATTCTTAAATACCTCCTAATGCAAGGTTAACAGTATTCATGAGTGGAAAATAGGTTTGTGTGTCAAGTAAATTTGCTACCCTTTAGCCAATTTCCTCCACCAAAACAGAACTATGATGTTATTACACTGAGAGACATTTAGTCTTTCACAAAGTATCACTGGGTCTTGGAGAGAGATGATAATTTCAGGTTTAATTATGACGTTCGTTTTGTTCTGCTGTACCAGCTGACTATAGAACATAATTCATTGGCTTGGCTCAGTCGCTGGCATTAAGTTAAACGCGCTAAACCAAGACATTAAACAATATCAAAACTTGTCCAAACAACACTTAACATTAGGAAAGTACAAAATCTATAGCAACTTTGCAAAACAAAAAAGATGTGTTCAACAGATGTTATAGTATAGTAAATGTACCACCTAGATGTATGAAAGTTGTGCTGTAATTTTTATTGCATGGATGATCATGGATACATGTGAAGTTAACCTGTCTTGAGCACTGGCTGTGGCACTAACGATCCTTCAATTGTTCTATTTCTGCATTTCTCTCAACTCTATTTCAGTGGCATCCATCCAGTTTTAAGACATATTACTGGCTTTGATACTCCATTTTAGCATCATATACACAACACAGGTGGAGTAACTAATATTACCTCATCAAAAGCCAACATCTCTTAAACTTACAGAGATCTGTGAAAACTAGTAGGCAAATTTTAAAACAAAACGTCACAGGGGAATTACAGTGTATGAAATAACGTTATGTTACACCACCACCTACTGTTTATCTGAAGAATTGCAATAATATTCATTTAGAGAACAGGCATTCTTACAATACATCACAATCCAGTGGAATGGAGAAAATTAAATAAAATAAAAATCACACAAAAAAGAAATTCACCTAATCTTCTTTTTAAGTAGACCAGCCACAAATTAAAATGTTTAAATCTTTTTTTTGTCTTATATCTGTTAAAATGTACTTTCAGAAATAAACTTGGTCACTCAATTGTTATTAGAAAAATGGTATTTGACAATCAGAAAAAAAAAAAAGAAAAAAAAAAATTATATATATATAATATAGCACACTACATGACAAGCAACAATCATGTTTTGCCACTCAGTCATAAGACAGAAAAGAAAACATGTCTGGCCTTCGTGGTCAGTATATAGAAATCTTTCGTAAAAATAAAAATCTTAACAAATACAACTTTTTTGTGATGGGCAGATGATTCAGAGAAGCAGACTGAAAACCACAGCTGTAGTGCTTTTTACATTTCCAGATCTACACACTTTTCTCCTCCTGCTGACAGACTGTACACACATACACTCAACACACACATTCATACGGTGCGCACTGAGTTGTGTGTGTTTTTCGGATATGCAGTCAACTACTAACACCTCTCTCACACTGCCCCACCACATCATTACAAGAACAGCAGAAGAGGCTGATGATAAGTGTTGGCAATTGAACCCAAACCCGTACATAGCTGTGAAGAGCTGTTTTCTGGTTAATGTGTGTACATCTATAGCATGGCAAAAATTGAACAATACTAGAAAAGTATTATGAAACCATTTCCAAGTTGGATAATATTTTTGGTGTTTTTTTTTTCCTTTTTGTATAATTTTTTTTTCTTGTACAAATATCTGTATAATCTGCGTACATGACAAAAAAGAACCACTCTTCAAAAAAAAAAAAACATGCATAATTTCTCTTGTACTAATTACATTTTAAATTTTTTAGACATTTAAAAATCTTTGCAATTTCAATATAACCTTTTTTTGTAATTCAAGTCTTTTTTTTTTATTTCAGTTGTCCTCAGTGAGGCAAAAGTCCAGGGCTTCAGGTATTGCTCAAGTTGAATACTCTCTCCTACATTCTTCGGTCCTCCACATCTCCAGTAGAGCAGTGCAGCTCCCGTATGGGCAGTGAGCAGAAGCCAGTGGAGATCAGGCCTAAACTCTCCCACATGATTTCAATACCATGGCCTACGCCCCACTTTAATTATTCTTTTTTTATTTTTTCCATTTTCCAGCTACAAAGTCACACGCATCCCTTAAACAGTGGGACAGGAGAGATAAATGAAACCAGCAGCACCCTTCTGTGGTCAGGGACATTAAGAGCAGGTGTGAATCCGCAAGAACAGCTCTCCCTATCTACAGAAGTCATCATGCGCTACCTCACGCTGAGGTTTCCTTTTCTTCACGTTGACTTTTTGGGACTTGCCATTTTGCTGGATCTTGTTGGGGTTGTTGTGTGGGGTTTGAGCACTTTTGTTAGCAAGCTGTCGGCTCTGAATTAAAAAACAAATAAAACAAAGAAGATTTATTTAATACTCGTTATGTTGTTTGTTAAAATCAGCTGGGATAAAACTTTATTTTAAGGACCTGGGGCCTGTTCCATAAAACAAGATTAGAGTACAAGCCAGGCTTATTTTGGTTAGTCAGGCTTATTGTCAGTAGATTTGAATACAAAATTACAAAATAAGTCAGACTAACTGAAATAAGCCTGGCTTATTTGGTAAACTTGTTTTATGGAACAGGCCCCAGATCTCCCTTTTAATTAGTAGCTTGCATATTATTTGTTTATTAACACTTATTAGACATATTAATGCCACATTCCCAACCCAACTACTTTATTAACAACAATTAGGAAATTAGTTTTTTTTAATGAAAGTGAATGTGGTTTCTAATCTAAAGTGTTTCAATTAGCATTAGCTATCATAAACCTTCAAGCATTTTTTCATTTTGGTTATTTGATAAATATACTGTTGTTAAATATAATTAGTTGGAAGTATTCATTCATAATACGCATCTTAAATCTGAATTAGGCAAAAGCAAAATAAATTCTATTTGGACTAATAAATTCCTTTATTACAACAATTCATAAAACCTTAAAAAACTAATTCTACATTCATTTGTTAACTAAAGCTAATAAATTCTATGTTACAGTAAAGAGTTATGTATTTGTTGAGATCATAAACATATGCATCTCCATCATAAATTAAATCACTTCCATGAGATTCTTACCTTGTTGCCCTTATTAGTGGGGGTGGGCATTGTCGCTGAATGATTATGTGACCTGTGATTGGACAGATTCCTTTCTGTATTCTCACTGTAAGAGTTAGAGCTCCGCCCCAAAGCTTTTGAAGTTTTATAGGGCGTTCCATCAGAGTCCTGCAGAAAGCCAGTCAAAAATATATTTATTATTATCATTTTGAAATGCAAATATTTGACAGTTTAAAACAGTGTATATAAAAGGTTAGTTATAGTTGTTTGCTAAAATAACATCTAATGATTTCTTAGTGTAAGAAAATATTTATAGTTTAATTTTTTTTTTTTTAAATGAATAATATTACCAAATAAAATAAAAAAATATATAATGTGAATACATCGTTTTCCATTTTTAATTAAGTTTAAATAACTGAACATAAATGCAGTCTCATAAAAATGCTAGTTTTAGAGGAAAATTTCAGATTCCCGTTTATACATGATCATATTCATATTATACTTGACACATTTAACACTTATACATAAATTAAACAAACTTACCGCATCACTTGAGCTAGAGACTGTTGAAGATGGAGATGACGATGATGGTGATGAAGGGGAAGATGGGGAAGGAGAGGAGGAGATTGATGACACTTTGCTCCGGGGAACAGCAGGAAGTACCGCATTATCTTCTGAAAAGTTATTATTACACTCATCAAGCTCCTCAGACTCAACTAACCGCGTGACATCATTTGCTATGAAGAAATACAAAAAGGGATATTCAGCTTTCTAATGTTAAAAACAATTCAAAATGAGCTCAGGGATAATGTCTTACCATTACAATTGAGGACTGGCTCATTGTTGCTCCGCTGGCCCCACTCTTTAATGATCCAGTCACGGTACTCTACTACTTCCGGTGTGACACGGATTATTCGACCTAGAATACTGTGGGGGAAAAGAGAACACCAATCATGAATACCATCCTGAGTAATTTTTATACTTCTCTCAATGTTTGTCATTTTTAAGGCTTTTTACTTGCAATTACAACTTAGAAAAGTCTCTTTTACAGTTTTTACAGTCTCACCTCTCTGACTTGTTGTTGGGGTAGAACTTGGCAATTGGGGACACAGCGTGACTTAAGACAACGTATGCGTAATCAAAAGCATCTTTCACCTGCATCGCCCCGTATGAACTTCGCCCTACATCATTTTCTAAGACACAAACACAAACAATGATAAGAACATCTTTTATACCATATTTAGTGACATGTTTGTATCAGCTGAGCTGCTTCAAATAAGCCAGTGTTTGTGTTAGGGTTTGTGTTTGTACCTGGCTGCAAAGGATCCTCAATGTAAAGCATAGAGGGTCTGTACCCATCCAGCATGCCTTTCTGCACATCATCTTTGGCCACATACGAGCCACCATCTTTGATCCTGATCCCCGTCTTCAGGTAGTTAAAATGCCGTCCGTACAGCTCAAAAAACTCGATCAACAGTACACCGAGGTTTGGTTTTAAACTACGTGCGTCCTCTCTGCAGTGCAGCTGGGAAATAAAACAGCAATTATAACTGTAGTTATTATTGTATTAACAAAAAGCCTATGAGCAATTATCATTAAATAGGTAATGTTCAGTCTCAAGGCAAATCTGATGAGGCATATAGCTTTGATAACAAGCTAGCTGATATTCCCAAAAACATTTTGTAACAATATAAAAATCTTTACCGTCACAGTGCAGTAAGCATGTTTTTAGTAGGACTTATCTTAGGGTACCAGTAAAGCAGTGTGTATTTGACGGACTGTGTAGGAGAAACTGACACTGTAAGAAACTTACCTGTAAGAAACTGACAACCATGAGGAACAGACTGTATGATCCGATTCCTCCTGTAAAAACCTCATTCAGCTCTCTCTGCAGTAAAAACTGCTTCAAAACCAGCACCAGGCACGGTAATACAGGAAATTGCTGAAACACACACAAATAAACAAGTCAGATAACAAATGTGCATAAAGACTGCCACTACAAGACTAAAAAACCCTTGCGTTTAAATGATCTATATCAACTACAGAAATCAATCTTCAAGATTGACGCTATTTTGCTGGAATACATTCAGAAACTCATGTACAGCAACAGGAGAGTTTACTCCTGATTACATATCAAAGCATGTAGAGGAGGAAGAGTACACAGACATTTAATGCTGAATTCGAACAAAAGAAGATAAAAGAACGTGAAAAATAAAGTGCTTGGGAGGCATTTCACTTTTTGAGATGTTGAAAAGCCATTTTAAATGAGTTTCTAAAACCTAAACCTCCAGTTAAAATCAGCTTTTCTGGTGCCCTCTTAATTCATTGCTTGAAAGAGGACATCTCCACACTCACCTGTTTAAAGTCCTTGATGAGGTTTGCAGCTTTAACACCATTCTCCACGTTAAAGCTAATGTCCACTTTTACCTCAGTGTGCAAGTCTGTCAGTTTAATGATGGGGACCTACAAACACACAGAGTTTCAAAACACAGCAAGGGTTGTCTGACGGACATCAAAAACAGCCACAGCCGCGTACGTACCGTAGCTTTGTCCAGAACTTTGATAGAGTTCTCATCTGCTATTTTTCTCTTGCGCAGTTCCACTTCTAAAGTCCAGAGAGGTAAAGACTCCCAATGACCAAAAACCACCAAGTCTATATCACTGAAACAAAGACGTATTAAAAAGTATTAAATACAAGTTAACAAGAATGATTGTCATATTAATGAACAAGCAACTGAATCAAGTAAAATGAAAATTAACTGTACTGTATGATGTTTCTTAATAAACAAAAAATACACCTATGGAAGGGCACCAGAGCATGTTACAAATTAATTTATAGATGTTACAACTGAGTATTAAACTGAACTGCTTCAACAACTAGTGTGTATTGGCACAGACTGATTTATTCCACTAAGCCACAGTTCAGTAATCCAGGTGGCATATAAACACAGCATGACTGGTGTGAGTGTCGTGAGACTGGGGTAAAACAAAAATAAATTGCACACACTCGGGATCACAGGATAAGCAGAGCTAAAATTACAAATCTTAATCCCCGCTTTGCAAGCAGACAAAAAGTACACATGCACACGCAAACACATACACACATCATAGCATTACACAATTCCAAATATATCATTTTAGATCATATGAGTGGAAATAATGCAGCAAAAAAATTAGCATTACCTTGTAGGTAAATACAAGTCCGTGCTAAAGCTGCCAAACACTTGAACCTAAAAACAGAAAAGAGAAAAACAGGTTAAATTTGCCCTTACAAGAATCTAGCTATGAAACCACTAGTCCCAACACCCATCCTGTACTCGTATTTAAAACAGAAAAGATCTGTCACATGCAAATCAGACAAAGGTATATACATGAAGTTTTAATTCATACAGGGACTTAATGACATGTACATGGTTCTAAAATAGTAGGTAAAGCCTTTCCTTAAATTAAGTTAAATCTTCTTACACTGATGTAGACTATTCACATCATTTAGGTAATGTTAATAATTCATCTTCAGTACTAACAGCAGCTGCCTGCATGTGTGCTGCCTTCTGCTTACAGAAGAAATAATTGTTTAAGGATAGACTGACAATAAATATGCATTCCTAAATTACACCAGCAACCAGACACTGGCACTGAGGAGAGGATGCTATTTGGTTTCCTCAATGTGCAAGAGCAGGAAGACAAAACAGCACTGTGGCAGCCAAATACAAAAATGCTTTGGAAGAACACCTTTGACACAAATGCAAGTTCTAGCTGCTAGTGCCTTGGCTACTTTTCGAACACTTTGCACTCATAGTGTATATACACACAATAAACATGTGATCCTCTGTCATTACACTGATTAGGTTTCCTTGAAACATTATCCTGCGCTGAGTTAAAAATAAATAAAACCAAATATTTTTTCCCTCAACACAAAGGTCAAATTAGGCTGTTTTTTAGCTCTTTATATATGCATTTAAAAGTAGATTTTAGCAACAGACATTCCGGTCACCTCCTGTTTTTAAAAACTCCAGCTGCCTGATAGATCGGACATAATTTTTTTACTTAAGAAATTAGATTATTAGCCACCAACCTTTACAAAATAGCTGGACTGAGCAATGAAATATTATATTATATTATATTATATTATATTATATTATATTATATATAAGGGGTGGAACGGTTCACAAAAACGGTTCGGTTAGATACAATAGTGGTGTTTTCGATACAGCAAAAAAAAAAATTCTTAGATTTTTTTTTTCTTTTTTCTCAGTTTTATTTATTAAAACTAACAAAAAGTATGATCTTGTTTTTTTTTTCCTTTTCTTTTCTTTTCCTTTCTTTTCCTTTGAACAACAATGGAGCTATACATCACATATCTTCTGAGGTTTTTTTGTAGCAGCAAATAAAACAAAACCTAATTTATAACCTAAAACAAAAGCTCCTTATAAAAAATAAAATGTAATATTGTAGTAGTTATAAACTAATAGAAAGAAAATATATATATTTTTTTAAATGGAACTCGTTTCAATCAATTTTTAAGTTAGTTTTTTTTTTAGAATGAGAGTGTCCACATTTTCTTCGTTTCACCCCCAATATATATATATATATATATATATATATATATATATATATTACATAATATATATATAAAATAATTCAGAAGAGTATTTATTGTATTTCTAATGGGTTCTAGTGACAGCTTAGAAATGGGGTTCCTCAAGGCTCTATATTTAGACCCCTGCATGTCCATGACGTGTGTGTGTGTGAGCAACACTAACCTTGGCATTGGGCCACAAGTCCTTGATGACTCTGTGGATCCTAGTCACCACCTCTTGCCTCATGTACTTCTCCTCTGGACGAGGAGAAATATACTCATAGAAGTCATTTATCTCATCATGCAGCCTGGAAAGAGAGAGAGAAAAATTAAGTAGTACATAATCAAAGAGTGATTGCATTACTGGCAATAAGGCTTTTTAATGTTTAACACAAATACTACATCAAAGTGATTTGGTGGCACAGTACCACAAATCTTTATTGGAGAAAGGCAGTACCACTTTTGATCCATTCAATGCTCCCTCTTCTGAATAGAGGTATAAATTAATAAATAAAAAAATCTTACTGACACCAAACTTTTAAATGGTGTTGCATGCTGTCGTGTAAACGATGAGAACACTGCTTAACATGACTCAGGGTAAGAAAAGAATCAAATTCACACCCTAGTTACAGGCAAGTATCTGTTCAAAGGCAGGTTACTACAGCCGGGAGAGTTAGTAAGGCTTCTGAGTCAGGAAAGGGAAAGTGTGGCTACGTGACACCTCATTATTACACATCTCTAATAATCTGAGCCTAGAAAGCAGCACATCAAATAACTCAACCCAACCCATCCAGACACAGCAGTTCAAGTATATTCAAAACCTGTTACCTGAACACTAAATGTATGCATTTAAAATTACGCAAGCTGCTTAGAGAAGAACTCATTCACTTAAATAATCTCATAGTGTCATGCTATCATCTCCCATTTTCTTACACCTCTTAAATTTCTTCTGGTGCCAAGCGCCAATCCCATGAACAGGGCTGAATCTGCACATGCCATCCAAACTGGCCATCTACCATACTCATGCACATATAGCTGCTGATGCAGGTGGGTCCATCACTCTGTACATGTGCTGAGTCTGCCCATGACTTAGGAAATGACTCCAATAGACTTCCTGTAGCTCAAACATTATTCTAACAACAGCAAGGTCATGGATTTGATTTGCAGGTATTGCAAGAACTGATATAGCTAACTTACATAATAAATGGAATGTAAGGTGCTTGGATAAAAGTGTGGTAAAATACATAAATGTAAATAAGAAAAAAAAAAACTTCCTACATAACAGCATCAGAAGATTTCAGAGGAGACAGCCAGCTTAAAATAACCTTAACAAGATAAGCACACAAAACATGTTTTATTAAAGGGAGGGTAACTCTAAACCAAAAATATTTAGTTAAAGTAACTAGAACAAATTGGATGGAACCACTGTCCATAATATAATTGATTTGTTTGAAACATTTGGCCAGTTTTTAATAAACCAAAACATGTTTACAAAACTTAACCGGCTTAAGTTACAGGAAAGTGAATAAATTGAGTTGGTTGGAGTTGGTTGAGTTTGTTCACAATTTCATATAGATTCTTCCTCATTTAATTGTGTTGATTAAAACATTTTACTTGTCTGGAACCACTGACCATAATTGAATTAAGTTAAAAGAGTCATTTTCTTTTAGTGTACAGAGAAGAATATGTTCAGCCCCCTTCCTTCCAATGATTGCTACTAGTGTTAATTTCGTCACCTATTTTTAATTTAGTCTTAGTCTTGTGCCAAATGTCCTTGTTTGTTTTAGTCATATTTAGTCATTCACATATCTTTTTTTGTTAGTCAAGTTTTAGTCAACTAAAAGTCTCGTCATTTTAGTCTAGGTTTAGTCAAAAAATTGTAGTCTTATTGATGATATTTGGAGGAATATTAGCCATGTAATTGTACA
>JAUCNO010001819.1:11857615-11869575 GCA_032353835.1 Enteromius viviparus
ATCTTAGTTTTTATTTTAGGCAAAACATTTTCGTCTCGTCTTTTTTCGTCAACAATAATGCATGCTAATTTAGTCTTGTCATCGTCTCGTCTTAGTCATGAAAAAAAAAGGTCGTTGACGAACATATTTCGTCTCGTCTCGTCTGACGAAATTAACACTAATTGCTACCAATGCTTCAAAGCTTTAAAAAAACTATATTGGACCAGCCCTAACTTTAACTAAAAAAAAAAAAAAAAAAAAAAAAAAAAGTCTCGCACCCTCAAGAACAATTTGCACTCTGGGAATTCTAGGCATCTTATTACTTAAGAACAAGACTCACTCCTTAAGAATGCTCGGAATTATTCAAAATCCACATAATCCACCTTCTTCAGTGAGAAAGAATTGGTTACATGAAAGTAAAGGTCCACTAAATTGGCATTTGCTTATGTCAGTGGAAACTCGGAATAAAAATATTTTCTATTGTCTATTTTCTATAAGGTCTTAGTACCTCCGGTCACTCAGGTTCAACAAACAAACAAGTCATGCAAAGCTTTGAGCACAAATATCAACACAGACACTTAAATATACTGTCTCTTCTGGGGCTCTGATCGATGTCTAAGCACATTTGTCTGTCCATCCATGCTGGTAAAACTTAACTGCATGGGAAAAATTTCACCTGTGGGCATGATGCTCTGTAGAGGCAGTCTGACAACATTCATCAGAGCTGGCCACCACTGCAACATGAACACACCTACTGCAGAAGCATGCTCACGATTCCACAGACACAGGCCATTGGGTTTGTGGTTCACATAACCAAGGAAAAATTATCATGCATAACAAAAGAGCTTATTAAATCAGTTTCTATGCAACTAAAACACAACAGATAATGACAGTAGTAGCTCTGCCAATATTGTCAATGTCATACTAAAGTATTGGCAGGCTGCATAGAAAACTTTTTTCTTTTTTTTTTTTTATACATACAATATACAATATATACAATATTACTTTTTAAATTTGCTATTTTACAAACATTGGGTTCATTTACTAACATTCTTCCTTAATGAGCTTGAAATTAGCCATCCTTTATTAAACTGGCTTATATGAATATGTCCGATCTTTGAATCGATTCATAAAAAAAAAAATATATATATATATAACTAAAGAGCAATTATGTGTTTGCGTGTCTGATAGATAGGGATACATTTTTGTGTTCATGTGAATATCAGGTTTATTTAAAGTGCATCTGTATGTTTGCATATGGGTGTGTGTTTGCAAAGCATGTGTTCTTTCATCAAGGCTAGATTCACTTCTGGGAACTTAATAAAGTAAGTTTAGTTCAAGAAAGAAAGAAAAAGTGGAAACACAGGGCCTAAATGGCCTCTTGATCTCACCCTATCTGCTTTAGCAACACCCTCACAAAACATGCAAATTCGAGCCAAACTAGACTAATCAAATCTAAAAGCAGCAGGCTGTCTCACAGTTTGAAGAGCACACTTGCCCATGTCGTCCAGCCTGGCTGTGGGAAACAGATTACACACAGAGAGTCTAAGTTTCGTTTCACAGAATAAGCTGCTCAGATCAGTTTCAATTCTCCACAGCAGCCTGTTGCATCCTCCAATCAAGCACGAGCAGCGTGCAGTCGCTAAGAAACTCTTCACTGTGAGGGCCAACACCATTTTTACTGCTACTGCTGTGGACTGACTGACTCACACTGCACACACACACACACACACACAGAGAGTTACCCTAAACACTGACATCACACAATCATTTACATGTATGGGTGGAAATATTGAAAAGCCCTTTTATGAATGTCTACTTTGTTGTTTTTAATTCAAACAGGTCATTGACTGATCCAATACATCCGTTTAAAGTTGACATGAAAGGCATCAATTTTATAAATAAATGCTGTAGATATTTTATTGTAAGCAATTAAACTAAACCCCACTCAAACCCTGTTCCTGCAAGCTCACTTACTCAAAACTGATGAACAACTTTCACATCTCAGCATCCAACCAACAAACTGGTATTTAAAAATCAAGTCCCTGTGTAACGTTGTTTTCGGTTAATCTGTTATGCCACAGTACGGATCTTTCTCCCCTAAAAGAAATTCTGTCTACTTCCATTTCATTGTGACAAACAATGAACAGTGTTAATTTTCACACATATTTCAGTGGGACAGGAAGCTGTACCTGTAAACTTCTCTCTGCAATTGACTGCAGACTAACAATGAGCCTCTGTGCTAAAATAATATGACTTGTCAGTATCATGTTGGTCATGAGTGTAATCACTATTTTGGTCATCTGCTGGCTGAGGACTGCTAGTCTTTCCTTTTTAGACGTCACATACACCAGCAGCTCATAGGGCATAAAACTGAATCTGAATGCAGGGGGAAATCCTCTTTTAGGGTGGGGGGGGACGATACTCATGATACAAATGCAGATTTATGCAATAATATCACATGTACTCTTACGCTGGTTTCACACTGCACACATCAGCAGGGCATAAGCAGCGCTTAAGTAAACGAGAAGCAGCTGAACCATGGCTTGTACTGCAGTAGTCTACAGAGCACAAGCATCTTATTTCTGTCATATTTTCCAGCGTTCTTCTCTGAACACCGTGTGCCTTGATTTATGTCATTGCCAACATACTTTGTTATGCGACAGCCTTATTATAGTTTACACACTAAACTTGAGCAAAGTTTTCAATATGTGTCCATGAAAAAATAGCAGAGCCTGTCTGACCCTTCTCACATTTTGTATAAGAAATACTACATTTTGCTAGCTTGGGCCCGCCCATACTTTCTTTGACGCTACATTCACTTTGCGGACAAAGTTAGTCTGGCAAAGCTGCCGTTTTACAGCATTTCCGTTTCCAAAAAAGAGGGAACCAATGAGAAATGAGCAAAAAAGAAATTGCCAAAAACTTTACTACAAAACTAATATTTAACAGTTACATATATAGTTTGTTAACATCACAGGTCTCAAGTTACACTAATGTTCAAAAGATTGGGAAAACAATTTAACACTGATCACTTATAAGTGTTAAATTAGCATTAAATTGCTAAAAACTGACTTGACATTTTTTAGACCCATGTTCATCAAAGTATCCTTTTGAAAATAAAAACTAGAGTACTATTTTCAATACTGATATTATGAAATGTTTCTTAAGCACCAAATCAACTCATTATTTGAACCCATAGTGGTAAAAACACAGTACTGTACATTCTGCAAACTTGGCCAAAACTAACCTGCTCATTATTTTGAGCCAAAGGAATATTTTAAACCAACAAGTTTATTTTATTTTTATTTTTAGCAGTCCATCTTTGACAGAAGTTCAGCAAACCTCAAAGGTGGCACTTACATTTCTCACGACATAGCCTACTTCACTCACTTTTAGAAATGACTAAATTTACCCACCCTTGAAATACACCTTTGAACAGTTTTATTTTGCTGTATTGCACTATTGCGAATTTTGTTTACTTGGTCATGTAATAGCAAGTAGAATCCTTTGAAGTGCTTTGACACTGAACAATCAGTTAACGGTAATTCCAATTAATAGTGCTCAGTAGGGGTGGGCAATACACCGGTAGACACGATTAACTGGTACAAATTTGTAAACTGAAAGAGATTGCAATACACATTCACTTCGACAACAGAGGAAGCAGGGCTGCCAAATATTGACGTTGTTGCTAGATTTAGCCACTTTACAGACCCCCTTGGCGGCATTTTTCGGAAAAACTTTCGGGTGACTTCTTGGACAAACCCCAGTAAGTCTCTGGTAGTGCCGCGCGAGCGCACAGCAGCGGTGAGTTTGTTTACATGTGTCGAAACCAACAACGAGGAGATTGTAAAGAAAAAAGATCAAAAAAAGTATTTAAAATAAGCGTTTCAATGCCAGCCAAGCATTGCAAACTCAAGCTTGTAAAAAGAAGCTGGTGAGAAGTTTTCTCTCCATACCAGACTGTTCTTATGGCCCTTAAATAACCCCACAAGTCAATATTGAGCATTAGTGTTATACTAGAAAAGCACCTCACCAAAATAAGTTAATTTACGTATCTTTTTAAGGTTGTGTCAACTTGACCAATTTTAAATTGGGAGCAAAACAAACAAACGGTGCTGACTTGTTTATAAACCTTAAAGATGGTGAAAGGGATTTCTAATGGTGCAGATGCCAAAACTTTGTCTTGTGTTGACTAAAGGTCTATGTTGAACTCTCATCTAGATGCCTATTGGACAATGTTCTGTGATGAATCACTAACATTCAAGCTATTATGCAAGTTCAAAGTGCACCCACCCAACTCTGACTCAGTTGAGTCTGACCAAAACCTCCCTGGTACATTAAATGGGGCAAAGCATAAACAAATGACCATTTCATGTTGCTAGGCACAGCATGACCTGCTGTAAGCTGTTTTAAGCAGTTTTAAATTACCAAACAAGAATATTGTAAAAGAGATAAAGGTCTGTCAGACTACAGAAGAAGCAAGAATGAAAGAAAGACAGAAATAAAGAAAGAAATGGCATATAGCACATAATGGCATTATAAGTGTACATAACAGCTTGCTTATAAGGCAAAGACTCATGAGTATAATGAACATGGCGAGGGCATCTTATATTATGAATAATTGTTTGATATAGTTCCACAAGCTGCCACAAACCTTGTATCTGCTGTAAACTCAAAATGTTCTATATTTCCTGCCATATTAAACCATATTATGCCAGAACAGAAGGTTTGCCAGTAAAATCCACATTTTTTATTACAGATTAATACGGCTGTAGCCGTTTTTTGTTTCGGGGAAGGATTTTACATAATTTATAGAGTGAATGGCTTGTAAATTATTTGTTGTGTGCAAACAGATACACTCATTGATCATGTCTTGCCATGCAGCAGAAGTGCAATTGTTCACAATTATAAATTCTCTCATCATTTATTTACTGTAAATCTGCATGACTTTTTTCTTCTGCAAAACACAAAAAATGATTGTATGACGAATGCTTGTGAGCCAACAGTTTTGTTTTCCATTGTATGATTTTCTACATAAGAAATGTCTACATAAGAAAAAGTAAGGGGAAGTAAATTACAAAAGGCTTTTAAGTTTTAGGTGAACTGTCCCTTTAAGGCCTTTGCAGCATGTGAGCATTTGATCTGGCATGATTCAAATGAATAAATGTTTACCAACAGTCAACCGTTTCTTGGTTTCGAATGTCAATGCGGATTCCAAACATTCTGTCACTGGTCTAAAAACAAGAGGAACATGAGTAACACATTATGACATCATGCTGCTCATCATGGCCACCCTGGGAAAGTGCCCCTGTGACGAGGATGAGATCTTGCTGATGTCTGGGTCAGTCAGAGCTCTAATACATGGCTCAGAGCAAACTCTCACACCTTCAAATACTGCTGCTAGTGAGAGAAACAGTACAATTCAAGTTGAAAAACCCATTTCTCTTGTAGCATCTGGGAGCCTCTCAGAGAAGCCCATGTGCTGGCACTGAAGGCTGCTTTTGTATTACATTTAGCCATTTTCCATCAACTTCCAATGCCTCCCTCATGTCCCATAGCAACTGGTTAACCTAATGACAGTGATTGATGAGTATAAGCTGAACTCAACTGAAAAAAACAGAGCTATAATGGGGAAAACAGCAGCCACAAAGAATCTTTCATAATGTTTTGTAATGAATATAAAACTAAACTATAAAGAACTTCATGAAGTGTTCATCTTTAGGTGAAGACGAGGTAATTTACAATTCTTTAAAGGTTCAGCATGACCAAAAACTATTCAAAGACATTAACTCAGGACACCATCTGTTCAGCAACACTTTCTGAATACAAATGAATTATAGTGCCTTTGTGTCCAAAAATATAGCCTTTGCATCAATTCAGCGCTCTCTTCAAAAAGAGGCCAGCTCACTGAACTTGTCCTGCACTTAAAAAAAACATTGAGAAGACCCAACATAAAAAATTCAGCAGCAGCACAACAAAGCTGAAGAGAGGATTTTCCCCTCACTGCAGCCTAGCTGTCAGGCGGACGAAAGGATCTCAACTCGCTCGGATTGGCTGGAAGGACAGTGACATCAGAGACGGGGATCGTGTGTCAACTGGGAGGGGGAGCATTTGTTTTGGGTAGAACGGGGAAGGAACTTGCTCAACACAGAATATAAACAGAAACAAAAACAAAACACACCCCACACTCAGACACGCCTAGAAAACCATCTGTCACTTTTCTCACACCTCCAAAAATGATTATAGTGTGACATTTTCCTCTAACTAACACATCCGCAAAATATTCCTATTATGTAGGATGGAAATATTTAGTTCTGTAGGAAGCAAGCACATATCACTTGAAGACATGACACAGACTTAATTCCACAACAAATGATCCCAGAACCAGATTAAAATCTTTAAGGCATCTCAGACATGAGCTCTGAATATATCGGAGCTTAATCTTTGTGCATATCGCCATATGTCTACAAGATGTAGCTGACAAGAATCACTCATTCCAGAACCAGTTGGGGGTCAGGTAAGAAGGTCTGTGAGGTGAAGACTACAGTATTAGAGTAATCACATAGGAATGCTCTTATGCAAACACTCTGCTAACATTATTATAAATAAGGATAAGGCTTGCTGGCTCTACTTTGCTCTGGGCTCCACAAGCTGCTGCACATATCACAAAGTAGGGCAATCTGAACCTTCAAAAGCACTTTTTTCAAGATGAATTTCCTTTCAGGGACACATAAAGTTTATCCTTTAAAAACCTACCAAACCACCACACCCAATTCTGGTTTGACTTTAACAGTATGTTTCATTTCGCAGTCTAAAGAGCAAACCCAGTAAAGAAATGTCTGTCATACGACTTAAAATTATGACACTGACAGCTTTCATTTTTTGGTGAACAATCCCTTTCAAGCAATTTCACTAATGTCAGAAAAACTATGCTGCCATTGTAGTAATAACAGCAATAAAACTGGAAGTCAGGAAAGAAGTCAACATCATCATGACTTATGATCATGAAGTAATCTGAGTGTGAAGTGCAAGGTGTAGATTATTAACTGACTGAGTGACTGAAAGGAAGATAATAATTAATAGAGGTGGTAACTACAATAAAGCAACTCTGTGTAATGCATTACACATATTGTAATTTATACAGTACTATCTGGGATTAGCCTCATTGAATAAATTCATGCACACAAGGGGAAAGATCCACTGAGATATGCAATCATCCATAATGGACAACAAATAAACTTCTAGATTATTTAATAACCATAATAACACTAAAAAAAAGTTTCTAGACCAAACGGTGTGTTAATACAAGTAAGCATGCATTATTTTGCTCCTGAATAGCAACAGATAAAGGATAGCTCCCTCAAATGAAAAGTGTCATCATTTACTACCACTCAAGTTAAGGTCTTTTGCTACTTGTGATTTTAGAGATTCTGGCCCTAGAGACGTCAGGGGAGCAGCTGACAAGCCAGTGCAGGTCATTTACATGGAAGGATTGCACGGATACTCTAGACATGCCAAATATGGTGAAGAAACGGCTCGAATGTCAAACCAGCGAGAAGCTAATAGTTATTTTAGTGAATGGACGGTCCCAGGTCCAAGACCGTGCTGTTACATACTGCCTATTCAGGTCACGACATGTTAAACATGTAGTTACTGAACCACCCTCAGTTTAGTATCAGCGCGTAGGCCAGCTCCGCAACCCGAGCAAACACACGGGCCCCGCGCCGAGGTTATCATCATACACCCACACATATAAACTTGGTTTTTGCACTCACCCCATAACGTCTTCGGAGTAGTTTCTGCTCTTCCACGGTGTGCCCATGTAAATGTCCTCCGTCTGCTGCAGACTCCTGTTAAAGCCATAGGTGCTCGCCTTGTTGTCTCTTTTCCTCTTGCTTGGCAACTCGGTTCCCACTCCCGCGACCCTGCTGCCACCCACTTGCCCCCCTCCGCCGACACCCCTGCCTGCCCTGCCGCTGTTATTGTTGTTATTGGCTTCCAGAGGGATGAAGTCTTGTTGTTCGGAGACCTCACTGTCGGGTTTGGATCCAGACATCCCCTGATGGTCCTTGGGCTTGCCGCTGCTGTCGGCCGCGTTGCTCGACGCTCCGTTGCCGCTCGTCAGTTTAGCGCTGGCTGTGTTGCAGTTGTTGTTGAAGTAGAGGTTTCCCAGCGTCTGTGACGTTTCCCAGATGTGCATCCACAGGTTGTTGGCAGGTCCTCGCTGTTCTGGCTGAAACCAGTTGATTCTAGGATCCATCAAACGCCGAGCTACTGCAGGCGCACTTGCCCCCAGAGCAGAGCCAGGTTCGGTTCGCTTAACCCGCTAACGGGAACACTGAACGCTGCTAAAATATCCCGTGCTGGTCCATCAAACGTAACTCTGGACAGAAAAATAAACCACCAGTGTAAACGAACTGTAAAAAGACGTTGTTAAAAACGGTAACCGTCAAACTTCAGAACACGAGGAATGGAGAAACGTGAGTGTCGTCTGTGTCACTGCCTCTGACCCGTTTCTATCGAATATCGTGTTTCAATGGCGGACAGGCTAAATCGCGTCTGCGCATGCGCTAGCGAACGAACGTTACGCAAAGAAGCACGCTAGTGTCCGTTACGTAACAACAACAGTGGGTTTTGATACATTTTTGTAATATGAGCCTTTCGTTTGTGTTTCAGACGTGCCATGTAAAAGGTGGCGCTTATCCAATAAATCCTATATCTAGTTCGTGGGGTCTCAGTGTTATCTTCTAATTGGATTATTTTTAATGCCATGACAGAAATTAGATTACTGGGAACAGGAGTCCGCGAATAGTACATAAACAACAGTACTATTGCTGTGGGGCAGGTCCTAACGTTACAATTGTTTCTTTCTTACCACCTAAAGAGAAAATAATATTAATAAAATAAATATGCCAGATTTGTTTCAGGTAGTCTGACTTACTGTCTTCTGATTTGGTTCAAAATAAATCAATCTACCTGAAAGAAGTCTGTCTTATTTGGTAAACCTATTTCATGAAACAGGCCCCAGCCCTTTTTTATTCACATTTTGACACCTTTATTATGCTTTTTCTTATATTCAATTATGGGAAAATAGAATCTATTATGCATGCTGATTACACATTACCAACAGTTTTGATAACATAAGATCTCTGTAAACAGGTTTATGAGGGATGTAATATAATCATAAACTTCTAATAATCTACTGTTGCTGTGGACTATAAAAAGACAGATCAAAGGGTTTTGTTGTTGTATTATTATGGACCAGGGGCCTGTTCCATAAAACAAATTTACCAATTATGGCAAGGCTTATGGCAGATAGTCTGACTTATTGTAATACAAATTAGCTGGCAATAAATCAGACTAACTGAAATAAGCCTGGCTTATTCTCTAATCTTGGTTTATGGAACAGGCCCCAGGTTAGAGAGGAAGCATAGCAACATAACTGTTAAGCAATCCCTGGGCACCGATCCATCATCATTTTCCAGATTAGCTCTCTGAGGACAGGGACAATTCTTACCAGAAGCCAGAATATTCAGAAGGGTAAATAGGACTCTGTTAAGAGACTGAATGACATTTTCCCTCACTTTTAAGTTTGAATGCTGAAATCTGATGGCCAATGGAGGTATACATTGTCAATAACACAGACACTACCGATTACTCTAACACTTAACAACAAGAGACAATTATGATATATTATGCTTTAATTAAAGCACTTATATACGTTTGGTTTTTGCAAACTTTTGCTTCTTAATTTCCATACATAAACACTCTCACATTACAATAAAACCAAAAGAAAACCGGAGAGACATATGGAAACAGAATGCTAAATAAAAGAGATTTTACAAAGAATTGTTGATCTCTTAAATCTTATTTTCTTTGCAGGTTCTCCAAGTAGCTGATGAATCTCTTCAGGTTGATCCTTATGTTGTCCAGAACACAAAGCTGATCAGGGCTGTATTTTCCTTTGCCTTCTTTTCGCAGCTGTGAGGGAACAAAAGGCCAAACTGTGAAAAGTCTGCCATCTAAAGGCCTAAGAACATACTAGAATACAGAGGATCTAGCAATGGCTTTGCTGTGAATGGTCAGACTGAATTTATAAAAGCAGCTGAAAAGTACTTCACAGTTTTAAAGTGGAACATTTTAGATCAGCCAACCAAGACAGATCTTGTTCATCTGGACTTGAGTGCTATTTTCTTTAGACAGTCTTTGTATGAGACTGAGACAGTGCATTATGCAACAGATCTAAATCTCAGAGAAGAGGAAAAAAAAGTGTTGTTTCACTTGAACCTTAAGCTCAAGCCTGAACATGCTTTTGGAGGTGTGAGATGTGGCATTTGAGTGTCTGGTTTAGTATTACTATTCGGGTGTGTGAATGTAAACCATGAGTGTGTTTGTATCTGGGGTAAGATTTCTTGGTGGCTTGAAAACAAACCTTAGCCCTAAATCCTGGCTGAAGAGCTTTAAGAGATGAAAGCAGGTTAATATTTTTTCCAGCTTTCTCTGCTTCAATACCATCCGCAAACACATCGAAGAGGGCATCCAGGGCTTCCCCGCACACTACCAGATTTGAGTCCTTCGTTGCGATATTTAGTAATGCATTTCCAATCAACTACAAACAAAGATTAAGTTAGATGAACAACAGACCAAACTGTACTGCCAAAAAGAAAGCTTTTAATAAAAGTTAACAAAAGATTTTATTATTCAATTAATTTGTACATCTGTATAAATGTAGCTACTTGTAATTTATTAAAATATCGATATGTTGTAAGAATAACCTAACAATACATAAAACAAAGAAAATTGATTCTTTAATTCGATTCAATAATTAATAATAGAATTACCTGTAGGGTGTCTGCTGTGTTTTTCTCTTTGGCAAGAGAGCTTCCTGTGATACCGAGAATGGCCAGAGCATTAACTCTCACACTGACCAGCTCACAGCTGGTGGCAGCTTCACAAAAACTCATTAGCTGGTGTGGAGTAATACACTGCAGGATAAAACACATACAGTTAAAAAATACCAAGTAAAGCTTGAATAATGGATCACAAAATCATAAAAACAATGAATGAATGTAATTCTCACCTGAGGGAAGTTTTTGGTAGCCATGATCTGTAGTAGAGAACGAAGAGCACTGGTCACAGCCTCTAGGAACTCCTCATCCTTTAATGCCTCTACAAAATAATGTACAATAATAGATGATATTACACACACTAAGTGGAAAAAACACAATACCTTAAAGTACTTTATCTGCTTAATCTATCTTATTTTGGAATTATTTTTATATTGGTGTTTTGTTTACTGTGGTATTTTTTTCCCCATTTAATTAACATGACAAAATGCCTACTAATATAAGAGGGAAAAAAGTGGGCTGGATTTTCAACAGAGGAACCTCACACAAGCAGTTTATCTTGATTATCTAGTGTTTCAGTCATTTGAAGACCAGATTGAAAGACAAAATAAAATTGATTAAACCCTCCAGCCCTATTCAATAGTGAGATGACTACCTGATGAGCTGAAGACCAATGATGAGAGGTGCTGAGCAACTGCCTGTAGTCCTGAAGCACCACCAAGAGACTCCGTATCCATAGAGGAAAGTATATTATGGAGACACGTCAATGCCCGACATTGCACCCGCTGCATCCTAGAAGAATCAAAGACTGTAAGGTTTGAGTTTTCACAGCTCTGTATAAACACTACAAACATCATGAGTGTTTTTTTTTTTTTTTTACTTTTTCAAGAGGTTTTTCCAGGTGGGGTCCGTGCTACAGAGCTCTAGGGCAGCAGCACTGGGAAACTCTGCCTTCTTCAAGACCTGCAAGAAATCAATCAGTAAAGTGAATTCAGTACACACACACACACACTTCACTACGACACAGTCAAGTATTGTTTACATACTGTACACCTAGGGCTGGGCGATTATACGATCTCGATTTGTGATCGCGATCAAATTAAGTTCGATCACGGTGATCAGCTGTGGGTA
>JAUCNO010001819.1:11873113-11908607 GCA_032353835.1 Enteromius viviparus
GGTCTGAGATCTAAGATGGGCCTCAGCCCTCCATCCTTCTTTGGAACAATGAAATACCGGCTGTAGAACCCGGACTGTACTTTGTGAGGAGGAACCACCTCGATGGCCTCCTTCCTCAGTAGTGCATCTATTTCTTGCTCCATCACCAGAGCCTGCTCGGCGTGCACGAGTGTCAGAAACACACCCGCAAAGCGCGGTGGAGGTTTGCCAAACTGAATTCTGTAACCTCCTTCTACAGTTCACAGGACCCAACGAGACACATTCGGCAGGAACTTCCATGCTGCTAAATGATGTACTAAGGGAACCAGCCACCCGCAGGTGGCGTTGCAGACAGTTCCCTTTCGAGTGCTCGATGTACTGGCCTTCAGCCCCACTAAGATGTTTCTTTGACCGGGCTGGGGCTGAGGCAGGCACTCGCTGGAGGTATTCATCCCCTGGAACACTGGCAGGGTAGATGAAAAAAAACCCTGAGGGCGCTGCAGACTGACGGGTGCCGTATACTGAGGCAAAACCCCTGTCTGCTAAGGGGCCGCCCTCTGAAGCCCAGAGGCAGAGACCTCAGGGCTTCTTCTTAGGGGTCCTCTTAGCCTGAAGCACAACTCTCAGATCCTGCTTCAAATGTGAGGGCCCCTGCACAAAGCGCCGCCAGCTGTCTCTTTTCCTCCTAGGAGGAGCTTGTTCAGCGACGCTCTGCTTCTGCGTTTCCCTGTACGAGGAGCTTGTACTCAGCTGGTGCTGCCCCCGCCCAGCAGCCCTGCGAGTTGGAGAGCGGCGAGGGAGGAATCGCTGAAACGCCGCCGCCTGTTTACGTGCCCCTTGGTGCCTGTCGACGACTGTATTAACAGCGTCGGCGAACAGACCCTGAGGCATCAGCGGGGCGTCTATCAAGCAAGCCCTGTCCTTTTCCTTCACATCGGACAGGGTCAGCCAGAGATGCCTCTCTGCAGCCACCAGAGCTGCCATAGACCGGCCGATAGAGCGCGCGTCTCCTTGGTGGCTCGCAATGAGAGGTCAGCGGTCCTCCTCAGCTCACGGATGTCATCTGAGCTAACCGTCTCTTTCTCGTCCAACTCGCCGAGCAGGTCAGCCTGGTATGCCTGCAACACTGACATTGTGTGCAGGCATGCGGCAGCCTGACCTGCTGCTGAGTACCCCTTCCCAACCAGCGCTGATGTCGTTCTAAGCTGCTTGGAGGGAAGGGACGGAGCCTTTAAGGACGATGCCGCGGCGGGAGACAGATAGCTCGCAAGCATCTGTCCTATAACCCCAGTCTTTCATTCCCCAGACGTTGCCATAAAAGTCAGTGGAGAGATGAAAGAGCCGGGCTGAATATGGTTTCGCCCACGATCTCGACACCTCGGTGTGGAAGGCTCCGTCTTGAAGGTGGTGGCTAAGGTCGCAAAAATCTCTCATCCAGCTTACTGGTGCGAGGCTCAGGCTTAACCTCATCAGGCCATTCCAACCTCAGTTTGGAAACAGCCCTGGTCACCACCTCCAAAAGCTCCTCATACTGGGGCGATGCAGATGCCTCGGCAACGCTGTGCATCTCCTCACCCGCAGATGAAGAGAGCAACAGCGCTGCATCACCCTGAGCTCCAGAAGTATCTGCATCGCGTGCTTCATCGAGCTCTGGGTCTGCATCCGATCCTGCTGAGGAGGGCAGGAGGGCAGGCGTCACCGTGTGTGACGCCTGCCATTCACTTGGTCTGATTTCACACACATTCAGAGCCGTAACGCAGAGGGCGTTCCCCATAGCGTCTGCTGGATGCGGCGTCTCGTTCCTTCGAGGAACTGGGGTTACAGTCATAACCTGAGACGTTTTCTATTTATGCGCTGCTTACTTACACATACATAGGAGACTGCGCAACTCTCCCATTCAGTTACAAAGAAACTTGTCAACGGTGCCCCAAAGCTTTTATTAATAACAGTTTAAACACTGAATCACTACATTATATATAACAAGAGGATAAAATCATAGTTATCCTTTCAGTTTAATCATTTTGACGTTACATATGGGAACTCGCCAGAGAGGCACATTGCCTTTGAGCATTATACAAAAGGCCTATGAATATTGGCGTGCACTTGATTGCGCTCAGGTGCACCTCATCACTACGTGACTATAAGAGGGCACGAGCGCAGTGTACATGCAGCTTTTCGCTTCAGAGCCTTCACCATTCTGAGCTTAAGGAGACCCCCTCGACTGAGTTCTGGAGAACTATTGCGTTTTCTGGGCTGAAATGTCTTTGACAGCATTATAGGGTGAGTCAGACGGTAAGGCTGTATCTGTCTGTATCTGTCAGCTAGGCTCCTCCACGCCATGGCAGGAATCGGTTTGGAGGTGCCCCGTGGACCTTCAGCCGACCCTTCATGGCTGGATGATGGGTTTCTGGGAGCCAGGGCCCAGCGGCGCACTCCCCCAGTGCTTTTCTTCCCGGAGGTGCAGAAAGGAGCTCCTCGCTCTAACCGCTTTAGCGTTGGTTACACAATCGAGTCCTGAGATGGGCATGGCACCGTGGCACTCTCTGGATTGGCGTTTCCCACAGTATTGCCACCTATTCAGCCCGTAGACCAACCCTGCTTTCCTCCGGGTCGGAGTACCCCTGGGTCAGGTGTCCAGGCATGCCTCCTTCACAGGCTGGAGTGCTGTATGCAACGGGCAGGCAGCTTCGGGCCCCTGGACAGGCGTACATTTTAACTCGATTACGATTAATGAACGATTATTTTTTTTATTTTTTTTTTATTTTACCCTCATAGTTCACTGACACATCTTGTACAGTAAATATGCTCACATAATAAAAGTGAGAGATTTTTTAATGAAGGGTGCATTACTTGATTTTAAAATAATTTAAAACACGCTCTTCTATCTATGATTATTTATTAACCATCAATGTTGAACAACTGAAATTAAAGCAAACATTGCCTAAAACTAACAGTCACTTTGTTCCTATAAAAAAAGAATAAAAAATAAAATAAAAATAAATAAAAATATTTCAATGTTTTTCAATACAATGTGCAGTATTTCTTCTAAATAAAATAACTTCTATATCCTGTAAATAATATTTTAAAAAGTGGATTTCTTGCATCTTCTGTAAACAAATATTTTAATGTGTAATGTATCAATGTAAACAACAGATTGTTGTAATGAAAATAGAACTCTCCTAAACACAGTTGCATGAGGTGTTCTTAGTGATCTTGTCATATCACTATAAGAACATGAAATTTACTCTAAGTTCTTACTAAGAAACAGGAGGCGCCTGTTAACTTTTTTAGGTTATGTCTTGTACATGTCTGGGAGCACAGGAAAAATGGCACAGTGTACCTTCTGTTGAGAGTTTTAATGGGGTGTTTAAACCAGCTTTGCTGCACTGTAGCCAAGGGAGTCCTTTGCGATGTACAGAGACTGGAAGACTGGAAGAGCCTGACAGAAGCTCCTCCCATGACACAAATATGCATTTGCTGTGAAGCGAATTTCACGTGCGAATGAAACGAGTAAACTCAAAATTTTCAAGCGTCCAACTACGCGTGAATAGCGTGATTTATTTGTGCATGTCGCGTCTGTTAATTTTACAAAGCTCTCATTATCAAGTAAAAGCCGAACAAAGATTTACTCTTGTCCAGCTTGCATGGTTACTTTCTTTTTTCAATTCTTCCGTCATTGTTCTCCTTGGTAAAACCTGCCCCATTTTTTTTTTCAGACTGCAAAATGAAACAAATTAAAACTTATACAAAATACAACTACACTACAAAAATCATTGTCTGCTTAACTGAGTTCTATTAGTCTAATAAAAAGTCTATTCATTTTTTAGGAGCTAATGACTCCCTAGGCTTTACCAATTTATTTACTTTTCTGGGGCCCTGAAGTTTCACCCAATACCCCATCTCCCTTTAAAATTCTAGTACAACACTGTTTCAGATAGTATACATTTGGTACTGCTATGCTATGCACTACAGCTTTCTTACAATGGACCTCCCATCTGCTTTATTTGGCAAAGTAATTCCACTTCACTGAATTTTTATCACAGTGAAGGGCTAAAACCCTGACTACGCTCAAAAAGACTGTCCTGAGAGTCACTATAGCAACCTAAGCTTTTGTCTTCCAATAACACATCAAATTTATGATTATGAGCCAAGAAGAAAAGAAATGTACATTGTCTTGAGGCCACTTGTTTAAAAAGACCTCTTTTTCTAATATGTCTCTTGTAATTTGGTAAGCATTCAGCAGCTGTCTCTCCAACATCTGCTATAGCATTATGCCAGGACATGATAATAAAGTCGGGGTGCGTTTCCCAAAAAGTGTTGTTAGCCAACTATGGTCGCAAGTCCTGAAACCAGAGCTCCAACTTTCAACATTTGCAAATAGTATCACAAAGTAGTGTGGTTGGAACAGCTCTCGACCTGTGGTTAGAATCATAGAGTCTTGATAGCATGGACTTAAATAAGCAGTATAGTCTATATCTTTCATTCCAGATATACAGTGTGTACTGAAAGTATTTAGACCCCCTCAAATGTCACTCTTTGTTATATTGCGGCCATAAGTTAATTTATTCCTAATTAATGTACACACAACACTCCATATTGACAGAAAAACACAGAATTGTTGACATTTTTACAGATTTATTAAAAAAGGAACACTGAAATATCACATGGTCCTAAGTATTCAGATGTATTTAACTCAGGTGCTGTCCATTTCTTCTGATCATCCTTGAGACGGTTCTACACCTTCATTTGAGTCCAGCTGTGTTTGATTATACTATGAACTTAGAAAAGCCACACACCTGTCTATATAAGACCTTACAGCTAACAATGCATGTCAGAGCAAATGAGAATCATGACGTCAAAAGGACCTGCCTAAAGAGACAATTTAGAGACAGAGACAGGTGCTGCGAAATTCTGTGAAAGATCCAAAATCGCAAACTGCTTAAGTAAGTACTGCATTTAAAATGGAACTTTCTGCCATTTTTCGAATATGACACCTCCTGTCCCGCAGCCTCATGGGACAGAAAAGTGTCCATGGTATGTCTACTATAGAATTCGGGCGGAAGTAGTAGGTCATCCGGGTACTTCTCGCCTACTGAGTTTAAAATGCTATGGATTCGGACGTACTACTCTCCTCGCATACTGTTTTTCGCGTACTACATAGTAGGGAAATAAGCGGTTTCGGATAGAGCTAGGGTGTTTTTCAGTTGCAGGGACTGGACGACTGGTTGCAATTGAGGGAAAGATGAAAGATGAATTTATATTTTACAGACACACTATTGCCAAAAGTTTTGGTCACCCCCTTCTGATGAACAGATCTGACTACTTAAGTAATTAAGTGCAAACCTTTATATTTATGCAAATAATAAGAATTTGAATATTCTAGAGAATTGTGTGCTTCTAATTTTATAGTTTGGACAGGGCCCTTTTCTAATCCAGAGCTGTAGTCAAATGCAAGACAATGGAGTCAGAGTCAAGACCGAGTCCAAAGAGGTTAGAGTCCAAGTCACGCGCACAAATGCATCGTCACATTGTACAACAATAATTAGTATTTCATTATTGTAAAGAGTAATTTTAGCACTGGGGTAGGTGTATGACGTTAATAAAACACAGATAGAAAATTAAATTAGAAACACCTAACTTTTCAGAACAGCAAGTGTACCAGGGGTCATGTGACAAGAACCAACCAATCAGCTTCCTCCTTTCCCATAACACTGAAAGCTCAGTAGATGGGGAAACAGCTGATCATAGCTGTACAAGGATAACCATTTTTTAAAATAAAATTAAGTAGCAGAGCTTCTGCAATGGATCTTTAGTGCTGGAAATCCATTTATCCTTTGCTGAAGCGTCCGCCTCTTCATGGAGAGTGCGGGTCATGGTTGCTTAGCAACGGCAGACGCCACGGGAGCGCAAGCATAGAGCGCAGGAGAGTACAGTACTAGTTGCTTTGCAAAGATGTAGAAAGCATCTCGCCTAGATTTTTCCACACGTTTTAGGCGCAACATGAGAGTGTGGTTTTGTTTTAAAGGAGAAAAAAAAGCATATTGCTGGACTCGGCCCAGAGCAACGAGAACATTTGGTCAAGTCCAAGTGCAAACAACAACAAGTCCCAGACGATAGAAAAATGTCTGGAGACCGGACTCGAGTACTACAGCCCTGTTCTTTTCTAACATCAAAAAGCCTGTGTGTATAAGGAAAGGTTTAAAAAGTCTGTGTAAGAACTAGACTGGTCCACAGAGAGCAAAGTCACAATACCAGCTGGACCCTTCTGATGTGGCTTTAAATGCAGACCCTGAGGCAAAAATACCAATGACTTGTACATACACTACATGGACTAAAGTATTGGGACAACCCCTTCTTTAGAACAGAAAAGTGTAGTTCCAAAGCTGTGGCAACAAAGGGGGTGATCCAATACTTTTGGCAATATAGTATATAGTGCGTGTGTCTATATATATATATAAATAAATAAAGAGAGAGATTACTTGCAAAAAGTTTGAACAATTTTCAAAAATCATGCTTTCTTATGTATTGTCATATGTTCTTTTACCTGCAGCCAGCGTTCGCAGGAGAGAGTATTCCATATTGGTGTGTGTGGAGGACAAAATATTTTCCAAGACCCCAAACACTGCTGCATTCACACTGCGCACGAGCTCTGCGTTCTCTTCTGATACTGTGTGCAAGCAGTGGGCTACACGGAAAACAAACACACACAGTGATCAAATAAGAGAGTGTGAGAATGAAAAATATAGAGTATAAACATTTGTAAAGAAATCCTATTTGGGAGGTGAAAAATATCAGTGGTACATTCATACAGACATCCCAACCTGCACAAACTAATCTCAAGGAGCTGTCACACCACCTCTTTTTCACTCTGTCTTACTGACCCCCATATTATAAATGGCAGTGTATATATGTTCTGGTCAATAACTATTACCACCTGCTGATATTGCCAGCTCTACATGCTGAGGGTGTCTCTGCAGACAGTGTAGAAGAACATCTAGAAGTCCAGTCTTGTTAAACACTGACACAGCTGTGCTGCTGCTCTCACTACACATCCACAAAAAAACAGACAGAAAAAAACAGATCATACATACAACCACATCATCAGACTGAACACATTCTGACTGTTTACAACAACGTTTATAGCCTGGCTTTTATTGTAAGTATATTCCAGATACTATTTGAAATGCCATTACTAAATGTTGTGCTTAATGACTGATTTTAATTTGATGGTCTCATATTTTGGCCTTATCTTTAGCCTGTAAACTAGTCTTGATCGTTAGGTTCTCACTGACTAATATTTAGCTCAATCTTACCAAAGGTTCCAAAGTAAGTTTACAGCCTCATTGGCAATGTCTTCCACCAAGTGTTTCTGGCCTTTCACAGGAGGAGATGAGCTCACGTCAAAGCCAGCACAGCACTGCTCTCCACAAACACACATAAGAGACATGTGTCAGAAAGAGCTTTCACTTTACTTGTCTTTCTCACTATGGGTGGGCGTTTTAGCATTAATATCATTTCACATAAGATTTTTTTATTTAGGCAGAATCTCAATCCACAATCCTTTTCCTGTTTTTTTTTTTTAACTATTCACAAGTGAAATAGTTAATGTTTTTGATCTAGTTTTTGATCCCCTGTCAAACTAGATCAAAAACATTATCAAAAATTAAGTTTAAGACTCGTACCTCCCTCAGGAGAGCAGACAGAGGCGTCAGCGCATCCTGTCTCACCATGTCCTCACACACTTCAGGGCCTCCGCAGGCACTAAGATTCCTGCAGGACACAGATAAAAAATTAAGGCTCATTTTTTGAAAAAAACCCTGAAGCAGATGAGTCATATCACAGAGCTGTAAAAATGTAAAACACTAAGCTAATGAGATAAATTATTCCAAAGGGAAATAATGAAATTCAAATGTATATAATTTCTAAGGGTGAGCGATATTTATCGTCTGATATAATATTGTTATTGTTGTTTCAAAAATGTTTGTTTTGACAGAGTGCATCGCAAAAAATAAATTAAAATTCAGTCTATTAAAATTCATTTACAATGATCACAAAGTCCAAGATATGGTGGCAGAAAATGTATGCATCATTTCATATAATATCACACAAAAGTGAAGTTTCTTTTTTAAATGAGCATTATTACAAATGATTTTATACAACAGCTCTATAAGCAATCAGTTAATGTTAATAGACTTACATTTTAGAGACCATATTGCTTGTTTTTGTTTTTTTCCCCCACCAACAAAAGAATCTTGTTAACAGCCTTACTGCCCCAGGTAATTGCTATTCTAATTTGCTGATTATATGAAAGAATTTGACTCAAAAGATACTCAAACTTATTAGACTTATTTACCCATAATAATTACTGTTTGTCTTATCTATGAAACAATTGGGAGAGTGTTTCTGTATCTGTCATTGCCTTGGTGGTTGGATATTTACTGCAGCTCTGGATTACTATGTCAGTGTCACCCGAGAGTGTGTGTGTGTGTGTGTGTGTACCTGAGTGCTCCAGCAGCTGTCTCTCGGACTGCCAAGCTGCGGTCCAGCAGTAAAGGTCCTATTTTCCTGACTGCATCTCTCTGAAGGAATCCTGGGATGGTCTGGCTCTGCTGTACAACACGAGAGATACTGACACACGCGTACTCACGCACATCAGCTGACGGACTCTGCAACTGAACACAAACACAGAAGGACATACATTTTAATATTAAGAAAGACTTGTTGGTTCTTCCTAATCCCACGTGCTTGACAGCAGCATCAGTCCGTTCAGGCGTAAAGGTCTGCTGACTCGCTTCATTTATTCAACACGCCAACATCCCATCAGTGAACGGGCTTAACGTTACACCAGGTGCAGGCAACGTCGGTGTCCTACAGAATTTAGGTCCAACACTAAAAAAAAACCTCAACTGCCTGTAGCAGTAATTGGTAATCCGGAAGACCTCGATAAGCTTGTTCAGGTGTGTTTGATTAGGGTTGGAGTGAAACTCTGCAGATCGGCACTTCAGGACATTACGCACGCCATATTTAGCCGCTACGCTAATACTGTTTTTGTCAGCATTTTCAAATATTCATATTTATAATCATTTACTACAAGTCTGTGGAGTTGTCACTGCGGTGGCAGCTTACTTTATCGAGCAGCTCCGCCGCCGGACAGTCTTCATCTTCTGATTCTTCAACAGTCTGTTTAACAGGAGTTGCTGAAAGACCATCAGGAGAAAACGATGGACGTTTGAATTTGTTGTTTTTAGTCTTTCCCATTTTTTGTAATATGTCTGAACTGCACTTGAAGTTAAATACCAATTCCGGTCTGCTTTAAAAATCCGGCACACTCACAACACGAGCGACCATGTGGACGTTAGCCACTGCCGTAAAACGTGTGAGAGAGTCGTAATAAAAGTGTCGTCGAAAAGATGGCAGCGCCACCCTGTGGGCCCAAAAATACACTGCATCATAACGCGAGTCTGATGGAAATGGTATTACCCTGCATTGGAGATACGGGACGTCAAATGGTCAGCATCCAGTCATCTGTTTTCTCTATCTGAAGTTCTCCCACAAAATAAGTCAATAAATCCAATCCAAGCGTATTTGATCTTGTTCCAGTTAAACTCCTTCAGGAAAGCCCATGTCTAATCTTTTATAGTATTAAGAGTGAATCTTCCCAGATGGTGTTTGAGATCTGTCTGTAGCTACTCCTTCTTCTGAATCCTCTCTTTGGAACCTGGGAATCTGAGGAGGGAGTTTCTTTTTTGCCATGATTTTCTCTTATTTACTGCCTAAGCAGAACCTTTTTTTTTATTTAAAATAACCAATTTATTTATTTTCTATTTATGGATGATTGATGTATGTCTATTTGTTTTTTTTGTGTGTGTGTGTTCACTGAAAAGTAAAAATATAGCCTAAATTTTTACTATATATTGAGCTTATAGGCTACAAAATGTTTTTAAAGGCTCACCAAAAAAATATGTTGTTAAACATTACTGTAGTCTTCAGAAAAATGTAGGTTTTGGTGCTCAAGAAGCATTTTTCCTTTTACCTTTAGTAATGTTGAAACAAGCTTTGCTGCTTATTATTTTTGTGAAGCGCATGCTTTGATGAATGTAAAGTAAACACACACACACAACAGCATTTATTTGAAATGTTGGTGACACTTTACAATAAGGTTCATTAGTTAACTTTAGGTTCCAGCATTATTTAATATGGAATAAAAAAGGGACAATACTTTGACAGCATTTATTAATCTTAGCTAATGTTAATTTCAGCATTTACTAATACATAATGAAAATCACAAGTTGTGTTTGTTAACATTAGTTAAAGCACTGCGCACTGTGCAACTAACATGAACTAACAATGAACACCTGAATTTGCATTGACTAACATTAACAAAGATTAATACAAAGTAATAAATGCATTGTTCAATGTTTGTTCATGTTAGTTTATACTTTAACTAATGCTGACGAATGACACCTTATTATAAAGTTGAGTTAAGTGAATGTTCAGTGAAATATTTTTAATTTACTGTCTTTAATACATCCCTTCGAAATAATTAATTTTCTTTGAAACATGAATGACCTAACTTTAGTGTTAGTAGTCTATCTGTAGTGTAAGCAATCAAGTAGGCTTGCTTAAAGAAAAAAGATAATGAATCACAGGCATTTTATAAGCCTTTAGAAGTTCTGTTTGACCACTTATATTTCAATGGTACTTTCTTTCTTTCTTTCTTTCTCAATAGAGCAAGTTTTGGCTGTAGAGCTTGTTTGACCTGTCCTAACCCTGTGCAGTGTGTCAAATGAGAGCTAGAGACCCCGGGTCTTCCTTTCCAAATCCCCTACTGCAAGTCAGCGCGTGGCAGCCCTCCCCAACAACTGTCCTGAGAGGACCTATAATTCATCCCAATTCAGCATGTTTCAAAATCACATACAGCTAGCAGATCAGAGAGGATTTCAACATTATGGGTCTGAAACCATTTACAAGTAAAAAAAAAAAAAACACATCTCAAAACACACATTTCTCTTTCTGTCTACAGTCCATTAAATAAACTGAATAAATCGAATGTGTAAAGGTTAATTCCTGTTCCAGCAGGTTTCCTCTAGCACAGCTTCTGCTGTCCTTGCATAATTTCACTGACAGCGGCTCCTTATCTACAAAAAAATAAGGAACTAATAAACTTGATCTACCACACATGCACTTCCAAAGGTTGTAAATGTTCTATTTTTATTTAGCCTGAAATATATTTATTTTATTCCACCAACAAGCATCATACACACACTCTCTCTCATTGCTGTGCTCTCAGCTGCAGAGCATACAGATGAACTCCTCGGCGTCTCCACTAGATGGAAGTGTTGTTCTTTGTTTCTACGCCAGCCTCGTCCCAAATCTCTCCACAGCAATTTCACACTTTTTCAAATCATGTTTGTGTGGATAAACAGTGCAGAATAATGACGAAATACATCTGCTGGGTGAAATATCCATCGGCGCCTGGGCCAAAGGAGAGCTGGGCCGAAGTGAGAGGCTGTTCTTGTCGGACAAGCATTGGCCATTTGTCCGTTAGAGGTGAAGGATCTATGAGTAGTTTTTCTTTTAGACTAAAACAAATAGAACACACATTCCTTCAGCAAGCACACTTAGTTATATGGTTTGCCATTGTTCACCCAGCATTAAAACACAAACCGTTTCAACATTTAGAGAAACTCACTTTTTATTGTAGATTTACGTGTTGAAGAAGAATCCGGGACGTTTTATATTTGTTTTTACGTCAGAATATAAATGCCAGAAGACATTTGAATTGTTGTTGTGTTAGATGGTATCTACAAATCCTCACCATGTGAGAATAGCAAGCATAAGACAGAAGATTATTTCCTCTTTTTTCTAACGGATGTTCACAATCTCACTGAGCAAAATGAAGAGAGGAACCCTACAAAATAAAACTTCATGTGATTTCTTGGTTACTACTTCTGGTCCAGTACATTTGAACTGATTTCCATTCAGTATATAGTATTTCAGTAATTCAGTTCAATATATCTTTTTCTTTTCTGTATACAAGATCATACAAACCAAAAGTTTTCATATTTTTACATACATGTATTGTTTTTGTTATTATTTATTCATGTTTCCTTGAAATATTTATCCATCCTCAATGCATCTTTTCTGAGTTCTGTCCTCTGTTCTGTTCTGAATTGTTATAGAGGACATGTCTGCGTGTTCATACCTCATGACAACCGCATCCACTCACTGCCTTGTGAGACAGTAACCTTTACACTAAAGCCACATCTTCACCCACATAAGCACTCTAACAGAGTCAGAACAGAATCAGTCCCATGCTGCCATAAAATGCTACAATAGAGCATTTTGATCCAAGATAGAGAATGAGAGAGGCAGAAGGATAAAAAAACAGACTAAAACTGACGCTATGTTAAATGGAAAAAGGAAGCTCTTTAAGTCAAAATAAATGGATGATGTTTGTCCCTGATGTCAAGAAAACCACAAAATGAAATTTAATTACAGTATATAGACATAATCTACCCCCTGCAGCCCTCCTCCGCTGGGTGAGACCGAGGAACGACAGGAACACCGACCATTTTCTTACTACAGACAAACTAATTTAGTAAATGCACATAAAAAACAATCAGTGTATTTATTTTTCAGGGAATAATGAGAGGGAGAAAGAGCGGCCATGTGAGCAGATGAGGTATAATTGTTACAATTTTCCGTGTGATCTTTATCCATCAGCTGTTGCCCTGAAGGCTTCAATCTGACCTCGCAAGCAAAGCAAAGAACACACACACTCCAGCTGCAGAAACAATGAGAGAAGAATAACTACGGCACATATCTGGACAGAGGGAGCGGATCCAAATACTTTTCTTCACCTCTCTTCTTTCTGAATCCGGCCTGATCATGGCCCTCAGTGTAGGAGGGAACTGTGATGTCATGCTAAAATGTGGATCACTCATGCAAGAACAACCTGATCAGACAGGTTAACTCTAGGTTTACGGAAAATGACTGCCTTGATTCATGTGAGTGGTTTTCCAGAGAAAAACAATATCTAAAAACATCCCGTAAAATCTCTGCATGAGACTAATGAATCATTTTGCTGGACTAATTGTAGAATAGAGTATTACTAGAAGGAAACAATATTTTTCCTATGGTGTAATAACAGCCTCTCTTTGCTTTGACGTAGACACTCAATTCTGTTATTTACAAAAATCAAGTGCTTGAGGGTAAATACATTGTTATACAACTAGACTCCAACCATTAGTAAAACACCTAGAGCTGTGTGATTTATCTAAACGTCAGTGATCCCTGAGAGGTGTCTGTGCTTGTATCTAAATTTCACTGCTGTGGTACCATCAAAAACTTTTTTGTTAGGGATGGCATTGTCTCTGTGCTTCTGTGAGAAGACAATACTGAACCCGTTAGTGCATGACTGAGAGGGTTTCTGACTCTGGCCACATGATAGCAACACCTTCAACCAGATTAGCATTAGCTGTGTTTTTCATTTTAAGGCGATTAAAGAACCTCAAGTTCTAAATGTGTCGAAGGTGTTAGCATTAGCACTGAGAGCGAGACCTATACATCAGTATTTCAAGTCGTTTCAAACGCGGAGACCATGATAAGCCTCTAAGGAATGGTATTATGTAAATTCACAGTGAATTTGGGTTTGTATGTAGTATGCCGTAGCCTTTTGAAATCTGTTACATTTCTGAACCACACTCAAAGTCATTTAGAGGTTATTGTTTAGAGGTTGTAAACACTAGTTTACCAGGATATACAAGAGCTTGCAATGCAGTGTGTGTCTGAGAACAGGAAGTTTAGTGACTGTAGCAATTGTACATTTGTATGCGTCACTGAATAGCTTGAGAAAGTTTGAAGTCATTGAATCAAGTGAACACGGAACTCATTTTCTGGTTAGCCAATCCTGAAGTCTTTTCTGTGGTCTGAGTCCAGTTTACTTATTTCAACTGGCTAAAACTATTTCAGCTGATTTTATGCAACCGTATTTCTCTCTCATAACATTGAATTGCTTACAGTTCTGACAAAACATCTGCACCACTGTGCCCACACAAGCACTGTAACTACATTCAAAACACATATTCATACAATTATACACATATATTCTTATAATACTGGAAGCTGAAACTTACGACCTGGGGCCAGTTGCATAAACTTAACCTTCATGTTAAGACAGTGTCTTAAGAGCTAGTCTGACCAACTAGCAATTAGCTAAGAGTAATCTGTTTTAAGTTTTTTGTACTTACCTTAGACTGATATACTTTTTTAACTCAATTTAAAAAAAAACTGTGACCAGTCTTAAAGAAAAAAAAAAGCTGACTAACTTTTAAGACTAGTCTTAACCTTTTATGCAACCGGCCACAGGACTTGACAGCATCTAAAATGTATTTACATACTTGCAGCTTTCGAATCAAAACAATTCTTTAATATTGCTTGCAGTAGAGGTGTAGTGAGTCACGGTCTGAGAGTAGGATGCTTCAATGAGCATGAGATATGAAACACTTGCGCACCGCTTCAACAGTAACACTCTGATGACAGATACATAATGCTGACTTTGTACCAAATCCTGGGATCAGTCAGTAGAAAGATCACTAGGAAGTGTTAATCCCTTTTTAGTAACAATTGTGCTGCTGGGCTTTTTATTGCTTATGCTTAATAGTATATCGAGCATTTTTACAAAACAATATGCAATACAGTTATGCATAACTACAATTAGTAAAACTATTTGTTCTTGTACCGCGCGAGGAACCTGTTGAACCCGCACCTGAGAACGACAGCATATTTCATGCATCTTCAATGTTTTTCTCAGGTTCTGCCAGCTATGAAAACAATCACTGCCCCTCTAATAACTTTTCACAGAAATCTGCATGTTGCTTACATATGTGACCCTGTCTGCAAAAACCCTCCTAAAGTCTCCCTCCTAATTTTGAGATAACAAGCTTCAAAGGTTGACTCATTTCACTATATTTTCATTTATCTTTGACATGGCCACACTCGGTCGATATTAAAGATATCAATGTTACGTTTTCACATAATGTTCTTTAGCTGATTTTATGCAGAAAACTGACTTCAGGAGGGTTTTTACAGACAGGGTCACAAATGGTGTCTTTTTATATTGATACCTCACCCGGATGATGTTCATAAATATAAAGGATGAGCATTAGTGTCACATGTCTGAAACAGATGAATAACTGGATTTAATCAATGTACTGAATTTCAGTCAGTGGCACCCTGTAGCGAATATCTGTGTGCCGTAAATCACCCACACCTTGCCTTTGACGTCACATCCAAGATACTGCATTTGCACACAACACAAGTATGTGAAATATTGCATTTTGGTCTGATACTTTTTTTGGGGTTATGAGTGGGGCTATGTTAATGAATACTGCTCGCTGATTGGACACACAAGCGCACAGAGAGTGCATAGAGAGTTGGGTGTAAGACTGTAAGATGATACATAAATCCCAACAGGGCAAAAAGTGTTGTCCCATGTTTAACTCCCAAATGATGAGTCTAGGACTTACTGACTGTATTAATGGCTTTCTCTGATGCAGAACAATGCGTAGGGGTGGAAATGATGTGTCAGAGTGAACGTCACTGCCACAGCAAAAAGACTATGTTAGACCTTGCATCCCAGAGACCTCCTGATCTCTTCCCGGGTGCCCAGTGAGTGGGGGGTTAAGAGAGGGTGGGGTGTCAGCCTCTTGAGCGTAATGATTGGCTGAGAGCACCACAGTCAGCTAGCCTATCATGAGAGCTCTCCAGGCGGTTATCCAGTGTTTGGCCCGGAGGGCGTGAGCTTGACATTCTCTGGCAGAAGCTCAGCTGGACTTTAAACTCTCAGAGTTGGTGCACCAGGTTTCTTTAGCCCAATGTTTTAGCTGTTTGCATTTGTAATGTAAATCTTTGGTTGGATATGAATAAATGCAGTGCAAACGACACTCTGTAACCCTAGGATGCTATTCCTAACTGATCCAAACATTAAATGTACTTTTATTTGGGAACAATGTATTCTGGTTGATTCAGTGATGCTAATATAATATTTTGGATTTGAGTAAAATCAATTCATTTAAATGTTACCACATGAAGCACATTTTTCCTCAGTCATGCCAACACGGTACAGTACTTTGGATCTGAACTAATATCTGAGCCAGATCTGATTTGAATCAGATTTCGTCATATATTCATTAAATCTCTTTCTGACCGCGTCCAGTTTCTTACAGCTTAAGCTATTGGCAGTATCCAAAGCATCATTCTAAACATTATCACTTATAAAAGTCTGCATCTATAAGCATTATGATCTCAATGATTTTTATTAGGATTCCTAAACCCTCAATGCTTCATTCTCTTGAACAACTAAAACACGCAGTAATTCAGAGGGAGACATTTTTACAGGCCCCTTTGTTTTCTGAGAGCTAGTTTGGGTTGTTAGAGGAATATTCCAAACACTGCTTTCCAAAATCGCTCTGCAGATGACACTGATTTATTTCCTCGTACTGCAACAAAGAAACATGAGAGTTCACTGACCTCTGAATTAGGGCAAAAATCTCCCCGTCTCCTATGAAGGGCATAATCAGGTGACTGGCATCATGGAAAAGTCTCGAGTGAACACATTGCTATTGTATTAACGTATTACTTTATCATTAATTACAAACATTGTTACAATTAGTTTTTGGAATATTGAATGCAGATTTTTTTCTCTCCATTTGTCTTTTTGTTCTTTTTAAAGTAGGTTTGTATGGAATTCATCACAATAATTACTAATGTTCTCTGGACTGATCCTTTAATGAACTTCAAAGGATATATAACAACATGAGCGAACAAAGCCAGATGACCTGTACTGGCCCTGACAGCTATATAGGATATGTGCTGAGGAGATAAACTAACATCGTGGTCAGAGACTTTTCTCAATAATTATTTTCTCCTTTTTTAAAATGACAAAAAACTTAACACTAAACAGATACAAAAAAAATTCAGGCTCTGGTTTTGGTATTCTGAGGGCATAAACAACATCTTAAAGTTTAAAACATCAAAAAGAATTTCACAAATCCAAAACTTCTCGCAGAACTGTTTTTTACAGAACTGATCATAAAACATACAGATCAAGTAGAACAGAACTTCCTGTAGATCAGTAAGGATCCAGTCCAGAATGTGCTTATTATCAATGAATGAGTGCAGTTATATGTAATGAGATTGAGTGTGTGGCATGTTTGCTGAATCAGCGCTCTGTGTTAACATCCCCTGCCAAAAGCAGAGCCTGGTTCTCACATGCTCTGGTTCATAAGGCCATTCTGCACGTCCCACACAGAGCTCACTATTGTAGGAGGATCCCATCATAAGTCCCTAATGGATCTTATCACTTCTCCGATGTAGGATGGGAAGGGGGGTTAGGGATATGGTATCCTCCCTTCATTGCTGTTGTAGTAGCAGTGGTTACAGATGCCTGTTGAAGAATGGGATAGAAAGGGTTTGGGATGAAGTTGTTATAAACACTTATGTATTAAATAATTCATATAAATAATATATAAGTTAATAATTACATTTATTTATATAATTACAGTTATTATTATTATTTTTATATTAAGATATAATACATGCAAAAAAGGTATCTAATGTTAAAAGCACATATTTTAATGTGCATTTTGGAAAATTAAAATTTAAGAGTTCATTTGCAAAAACAGGTAACAGGTTTTTTTTATCTTTTTTTTTTTAATTGTGGGTTTTGCTTTTATTGCTTTTTTTTTACCTAATTAAAGTAGCCCAATGCAGAAAAATAACTTTTTTTTCTGTTTTTGCAAATTAACTCCTCACTTGCATATCGGTGTTTCCATTTAAAAATGTTTATGTAAAATTAATATGTAATTGGAAAACAGGCTTATGAAGAAATCCTTTTTGCATATTGGAACACTAATATGCATTAAGTGGAAAGTGTTTTAATCATCTTGTACCAGCTGATTACTTTCTCTCAGAGACTTGAAAGCCATTTAAAGCAGTTTTGAATCAAGTGTACGGTCGGTCATAAATATGAGTAAGCTAACCTTTGCTCAGCATTCTTAATGTTTCTCATGTCACCTTTCACCCTGATGAGCAGCTGCCCCATGAGCGCCCAACAGAATCAGCAAAAATGCCACTCTGAGACTGATGAAGTGATTATATGGAGCTGTTCTTTCAGGGTTTATATAACTGTGACTGTAATAAGATCAGCACCAAATGGTACACACACCGCTGTGATGATGCAGGAGCACATGCTCAGTAAGAGGATCTACTTCCTGTAGAGACAAATAAACACATGCAACGTAATGCGTGTGGAATAAGTCTTGTGTTTATGTGTATGTCTGTACCAAAATGGAGACAGTCCCCCAACCCCCGAATCATGAGACTAGCCATGCTGTCTGTCTCTTTCTTTTCTCCTGTCTTTCTCTGACTGAAAGAGGAAGTGCAGACCACTTCCCAGTGTAGCATGCAGGGTTGTGCTGATTCACGAGTCCACTAAGCAACTAAAAACTTTCCATCCACAAACTGTGACGACACATTCAATTGATTATTTAAATAAATAAAAAAAATAAAACTTTTTTTTAAAACCACTGCGAACAATATATGTTACTGTAGAACAGTGGGTCTTTCCTAAATGATAATTTTGATTTGATTTGACTGGATAGGTTATCATTATATCATTGGAATAATATAATTGCACAGTTACATATAAATATCATTAAAATTAGTTTGTTTTCTTTTTTTTTCTTTCCCAGAAATAAATAAATAGATAAATAAATACATTTAAAATGTAAATATAATTTTCTTTTAATTTAAATATTTATATATTTTTATATATGACTTATATCCAGATTATAAAAAAATATATAAAATGTATAGGGTAGGGACTGGTGCATGGGTTTGTTGAATAGATGTTGAAATATGAGCATTGCATTCAAAAGTAAATGCTGAATTCTTTTTTTTTTTACATACTTCAAATGCTTGTTTTACTTCTGAATACAGGAAAGTCATTTGTTTTACTGAACATCCTAATCATTCATACACAGCAACATTATCTCAACCAATAGTTTGAGTTTGGGGGCGGGACTGACAAGTTAATTTTGTTAACCAATGGCAGACAGAGAGAATCTTCTGGAAACTTTGGTTTAGTGATGCTAACAGTGTGGAAATGACTTGATTTTCTAGTGGTTTATTATACATCAGAAACTACAAGCAAATACTTGTGTTATTTTACGAACAAGGTGTAAAAGAGCTAATGATGATATTAACAGCATTGCAAAATATAGTGTATCCTGACTAGCCTCTGGTTTTTTGACCTCTGATAAGAAGTTTAATGGATGGCAGTGTGTTTTTTTTGTGTGTATTCCCATGAGTTTAAAAGCTGATAGCACCATTTCACCAACTTGGCCCCTGATGGAGTCCAGGGTTGAGCTTTGCTTTACTGCTGCTATGAGACTGACATGAAATACAGTAAATTCCCCAAAGCACTTACAACCTCAAGCATACAGTATATGTGTGTATATGCCGTTGCTGCAACATTTTGACAACAATCACATCCATCCAAATATGTTAAAGGTTTTGCTTTGAAATGTATATGAAGGGTGTCACTAGAGGCCTAACATTCCTCTGCTGTCTCTTCTTCACACATCATTGTGATTGCGAATATGTTTTCCTACTGGTACATGTTGCAGTGGATAAACCATCAGATCACATTACAGATTTGTGGTTTGGTTTGTAATAATCTCTCGGTTTACATGATGTGCATAACAAAAATACTTTGGTTGCACCATAATTATCCATTCGAGTCTGTTTGAAAACAAATAACTCTAGAACACGCCTCTCTGCTCAAATCAAAACGTTTAATCTCTTTTGGAGTGACATAATCAATAAAAACAACATAGTGTATGTTCTACCACACTTATTAAGAAACCAGAAGCACATTGATGTCATGGCACAAAGGCCATGTCCTCTTATTATGCTGTCAAGACACAAAGATGAATAGTAGTTAATGGGTGACGCTTTGCTGCATTAATTAAAAGCTTGGTCTGAGTACTCAAACTGAGGTATCAAAGTTTATGCACCCTTTTACACGAAAGCAAACCCTGCTTATAGAAATTGTGGGATCACTAGGCATGTTGTCATATGCTTGTGTTTGTATGGACAAAGGAATAAAACGCAGGCAAATAACATGTTGTCCAATTAAAAGTGATTAAGTGGATTCTTTTGAAACCACGTGAGGTTAAGGTGGTTTTTTAATGTGAAGGTGCATTTCGATAATTTCCTGAACTTTTTCCTTATAATTCACTTATTCAGTTTAAATATGATCACAGTGATTAAGTGATAAATGTATGGACTAGTGATCGTCTTGGTTTACTGCAAAACCTAAGCAATAATGCCTTGCAACATTCAGTCCAGTAACATATACAACTGTCTTGGGTTTTGAAACATTGGCATGTTGTCACTCAGCCTGTGAAAGTTGATTTTGAAAGCACTGAAACTGTCATTAAATTATCAATACTTGGTGTTAGGGCATTTATAATTGGCAAAAATAGACATCAACAGGGGCCAGTGTAGAATCACTGTATCATAAAGATACTATAGTATTTGCTAAAATAATTTCTATTTTCATTTTAATGTAAAAGGTTTTGATAAAATCAAATTTCTGTTTCACTTTTTGTAACTCAATGAAACCAGCAACCAGCAGAAATTGTATCTTTATTATATTTGAATATATTAGAATTTTTTTTTTTCAACACTCAGACAAAGTCTCTGTTAACACCAGTATACCTCAAACCCTGAACAAATGGGAAATTGTGGTCTATTGGACAATCCATTAAACTAGAGCATGTTATGTGACTGTGTTGTAGTGCACCGAGATGCCCTTCAAATCTTCATCAAAGTATCACCAAGTCCCTAAGACTCTTAGCATCTGTGTGTCCACTGTACAACACTTACTTTGTGCCATGTGCAGGCACAGGAATGCCTGGCACCGGATCGGGTCAGCACATACTGTAACCGGGTCGAGGCGCAATCGAAGAAAGAACTTTGCCCTTCCCCTCCCTCTCTCCTCAACTGATGGAAAAATCCAATCCAATCCAAATCCAATTGTTTGCAGTGATCAAAAGCCGCTGTCATGGAATGAAGTTCACAAGCTTTCCTTGAGAACAAATGACATGAGAAAAAGAGAATGTGTTCTGACAGGCTGATACAATGGCAAACTTGCCAAGCTGCCATTAATTTTATAGTAGTCATATATCCACAAAAAATGTGTGTGCGTGTATAGTAATGTAGACGTGATTAAGGCAGAATGTTAACATGCCTTTGCCTAACTTTGATTAACTCTTTCACTCAAGTAAAGTGAATCACGTATAATGAACACTACAAAATGTATTAAACCAGCATATCCAGAAGAAACACTTCTGCTCTTTCTTTTTCATTATTAGAAAGCAGTGGCATCTGTACAGACAAGCTCTTGATTATAGAGCAGTGCATCAGAAATGCTGATACTCCAAAACAGAGTGCATACTTCTTTAATGCAGATCCCAGAGGGGTCAATAAACAAGTACACATGCCTTAAAGGGATAGTTAAAAATAAAAAAATTAAAATCTGTCATCGTTTCAAACCTGTAAGACTCTTTCTTATGTGGAACAAAGGCTTAGATATTTTATCTGTAACAAGGGAGACGGGGACGTGCGGATCCATGTGCAGCTTTTATTATTGCAAGGTCATACAGGCAGAGTCAGAAACACAGGAAAACGGGAACAACGTGGGTTAGGCAAAATCGTGGTCAATAAACAAGGCAATGGTCAGGGCAGGCAGTGAACAATCAATATCCAGAAAAGCAATCCAAGGTCAAAACACAGAAAACAAACAAGAAAATAACGCTCGGAAAAGAAACACAGGGGAATTCAAGACTTCGCCAATGTTGGTGTGTGAGTCTGGTTTAAATGCTGTGGTAAATGAGGGTGTGGGTGTGGCTAATTGAGAGCAGGTGTGGGCTTGCAAATCTGAAACAGGTGAAAGTGTGTGGTGCATGATGGGAAATGCAGTCCAGAGGTGATGAGGTGAACATTAGCACTGTGTGTTTATAAATGAATCTAGATTCATAAATGCTGTAAAATTACTCCTTCCCCCCAAAAAAAACTTTTGTTATGTACCCCCATGCTATTCTTAACCCGTAGAAGCTTTGTTTATCTTCGGAACACAATTTAATATATTTTGGATGGAGTTAGGCTTGTGACTGTCCCATTGACTGCCAAGTAAAGTCTAGAACAATATGAAAGACACTGTCTGAATACTCTGTCTTCCATCAGTGGTTCAACCATAATGTTATAGAAGAATACTTTTAGTACACAAAGAAAACAAAAATAAAGACTTTATTTAACAAATTTGGAGAATAACCAATGGATGGTTTTAATTCAAATCAGAGCGTAAATACATGTAGAAACCGTATCTGTGTGCCGCACTATTACTTTCCAAAAAGGTGCTACTATGACACTACAGAGCCAAATTTAAGTTGTTATTTTTGTTTTCTTTCCGTACAAAAAGAATTCTCATCGCTTCATAACGTCGCAGTTGAACCACTGATTTCACATCAAATATTTTGATGATGCCTTGCTTTTCTGGGCTGTTCATTACGTGGCAGTCAATGTGACAATCACAAAGCCTCCCATTTTTCATGCAACATATAAATGAATGAAAGATGCATTTATATAGCCCTTATAATGTATACACCCAAAGCAATTTACAATCATGTAGGGGGGTCTCTCCTCAATCACCACTAGTGTGCAGCATCCACCTAGATGATGCGACGGCGGCCACAGGACAACGGCGCCAGTGCGTTCACCACACACCAGCTACAGGTGGAGAGGACATCAATGGATGGGGATTATTGGGAGGCCATGATAGACAAGGGCCAGTGGGAATTTGCCCAGGACACGGGGGTTATACCCCTACTCTTTACAATGAGTGTCATGGGATTTTTAATGACCACTGAGAGCCAGGACCTCGGTAACGTCTAATCCAAAAGACAGTGCTCTTTTGAAAGTATAGTGTCCCCATCACTATACAGGGGCATTAGGACCCACACAGACCACAGGGTGAGCACCCCCTGCTGGCCTCACTAACACCAACTTAGTTTTCCCAGGAGGTCTCCAATCCAGGTACTGACCAGGCTCAGCCCTGCAAAGCTTCAGTGGGCAACCAGGCTTGGGCTGCAGGGTTATATGGCTGTGGCCATAGCTTAAATTGTGTTTTAAAGATGAACAAAGCTTTTACGGGTTTGGAATGAAATGGGGTATTAATGTGATTAATGACAACATTTTGATTTTGGGTTAGAGAAACCTTTTAACTAATGCAAATACATGTAACTTTATTCTGTGAGTCCAAGCCAGAGCTCTTATGTGTGTTTCTGATTCAGTGTGAAGTGTAAAAAACTGCTGATGTCATTTAGAGATTTCCTCTTAGGTGTCTCACAGGTCAGCCTAACTATGACCATCGATGACCTGTTCCTGCTACTCCTTTTTTGAGTCTCTTTTACAAAGTAATGATATGCCTACATATATGTTTTTGTGTACTTGCAAACATTTCACCATCCCTCTCTATTTTATCTAATAGTAATTCTAAATATCTCTCTTTTCTTTATGTTTTTATGGAAGATGAAGTCCAGAACCGTAAGAGAAGAGTTTATGGATATCTATATCTTAACCAGCAACATTCATCGGACAGAAACAGAAAGATAAGATGTATAAGTTAGAAAACAGAAGGCTGGGGATTAGGTTTGTTCACTCTGAATGTGATTAAGTGATTAAGGAAGAGTTACAGTTATTTTGTAGAACAAGTGACAGTAAACTGCTATAAAACAAACTCTGTTGTTGATGACAGCCTCCTGACCATGACACATTCTGTCCTGGTGACATCAGAAGGTCACTCCTCATCAAAGCTCTACTATATTTATTATATACTGAAGCTCAAAAATCTGATTATTAGACTGTGCATGAGGGCATAATATCTGTAATGAGCTCATGTAATACCTGAAGCCTGTATGTAACATCCATTTATTTGAAAAAGCAGACATTGTATGTAGCAAAAAGACAGGAGAGCTGTATAAGAAGAAAAAAGAAAGATGTAGGCTGATTTTAATAGGTAATTATTCTTTTTAGAAATAGAAAGAAACACATATTATTATTATTATTATTATTAAAAAATGTTTAATATTCCACGTCATGAACATTTTTACCATTCAACTGTTAATTTTTTAAAATTGTGATTATTTAAACAAAGCTATAAAGAAACATAAACTATTTTAATATTTCCTGTGTGAATTTCCACAACAATAAAAATGCGGGCTTAGTGTAAAAGATGTGTAAAAAAAAAATTAAGACATATTAGTGAACAGGTAACAGTGTCATGTTCAGTTAATATCAAATTATGTGAAAATAAAATACATACTGAAATTGGTAGTGTGGTAAAAACGGTTGGTGGAGAAACTGAACTAGTGAAAGTATAAAAAGTGTTACTTTCTAAAATCCCAAGTGCCTGTAGTTGGAAAAAATAGCCTATCCATTACAAAAATCCATTACAAAATTATTTTGTTTCTGGATTGTTGTTTTTTTAAGGTTTATTATGAAATCCCACCAATGCTGTAAAATCCAAGATAAATCCTAAATAAATAAATCCCAGAGCTGTCAATCATTAAGAATACATATTAACCCTGACATCTGTATTACTGGCAAACACACAAGGAAGAGGGGGTGTGATGACCACATGAGTTTCTGTGTCAGAGGATATTTTGGTGTCAGATGACTTCATATTACCCATATGGTGTTTGGTCATACCCACACGCCGTGAATCCTGAGTTTGTTTGTTTTCTTTGTGACACAGCATGTTCCCACTCGGGACTCCGGACTGGAAGTTACCGTTTTCTGAAACATGACAACATTTAATGAGCTGTGATTGCTGTACACGGTCTCCATGAGATGTTGGGATATCCTTTGGTTTACGTCATGCAGATGAAGCAGGGGTGTGCAAGTGGTCTTCTGAAATGAGGAAGCTAGGTTTTTAGTCTTTTATATCCCAGCTGTATTTGACATTTACACTAAAAAGGACCCACTTAAACTATAATTTGCACAGCACCATCTATAAAGTGCTAGCTTGGCTAGGATTAATTTTCTCCAAAATATAGGAGCTCAGTGAGAACATAATGAGCTCATATTCAAGGAAAACATTTGTGTCCTTCTGAACCTCTATCCACAGCTGGACAGCGTTAATGCGGAAAAATTAGTGGTTTGCATACAGTCTCATATTTCTGAATATTTGTTTTGCAGTATTTTGCACTGTTGATATTTTTTGTCATCCAATTTTAAAGGAGGATTTGTTTTCTTTACCACCTCAGAGAAAATGGTGAAGTGTTGCTTCTTTTTGAATATTTGTGTGTTTGTGTGGGACAATAGTGTCAAGAAAAGTGTCTAAACACAAATGCATAACCACTATGGACAGCTTTTATACTCAGTGCCAACCTCAATCACAGCATTAAACTGACATCCTGTAATGTCAGCCAATGATTACAGCTCTTTATCACTCCCTGCAAATCTACAAACACTCATAGTGTTCAGCATCAACACACAATACACAAACATTGCCCAACACATAAAGCCTATCCATGCTCACAGCAGGCATCAGAACACACGCACAGCAGAACACACTGCTTACTCTCATACACCTCCACACACTGCCCTGATTATGAGACAATATGTTTATAAGATTACACACAATAAAAAATCAGCTGGATGTGTCTCTATGTGACGCACTCACTGTTAACGCTCTAAAGCAATGATGTCAGCACAATGTAACTATTATAAAACCTGAAATGATGAAAACTCCTTGCTCAGATATAGCCTGCTAAATTCCGTTATGGAGATTACAGTTTTTCTCGATTGCTAAAACACTAAACCCAACAACTCAAAATTGAACACACTTGAGGCTAATGATGTGAGGGTACATATAAGCCAGAGCACTTGTTTGTGAGGCACTACAATGGGTAGAAATCTAAGAAGAGGTGTTTGTGTGAGAGGAGGTCAAGGTGGTCGAGGTGGCCAGCGAGAACAAAGAACAGTCGTATCAGATGAAAATGTGGCCTGTGATGTAGATGAAGTCCTGGGGCCTGACCAAGTACGGTGAAAGGATGCTATGGCGGAGTAATGCACTTCTTTTCTTTGTACTTCATTTGTATATTTTTGTGCTTTATTTCTACGTACAAGTGCTACATTTACATGCACAGGATTTCAGGGTTTTTTTGCAAAAAAAATTTTCTATGTACAAGTGTTAAAAAAGCCCAGGTATTTTGTTTTACAACATGCATTTAGCCAAAATAAACATTCATTTCTACCACTTCATGTCCTGAGCATTGTGTTCTCTATTTTTCTATGTATTGTTTAGTGACAGTTCAGTAGTGTTTTTAATTTTGATTGACTCGGGGCATGATTTGACATCGTAGTTCAGTTTTGAGCACAGATTGAATTGTTTTGGGGTGAAAGTTTGGTGTTGCAGGAAGAGTCTGAGGTTTTGTGAATGTAGCTTGAAAATTGGGTTTTGTGTTCACACTTTAGAGAAAAGAAGAGCAGCTTTCCAGAAATGTGTCTTAGCAATTGAGAAAAACTGTAATGAATACTTTAATAGATGAATTAATACTTAATTAATCAAAAAAAAAAAAAAAAGCGTGTAAACATTTAAGACTAATGTTCAGAACGGATGCATTTCTCAAGAACAGGAAATTACTTCTTATCACTTGCAGAGAAAGAAACAGTGACACAAATTCTCAAAACTTCTAATTATCAATGCAATGAATGTTACAAAGTGAAATGATATAGATAAAATCGCTACTAAATGGAAAAACTGTTTCTGCAAAAAGGTACTGTATAAGACAGGGGTGTCAAACTCAGTTCCTGGAGGGCCAGAGTCTCTGCTCCAAAACACTATTTTCAATGAAGCCTGAAGGACTTGATTAGTTGGATCAGGTGTGTTTAATTACAGTACAGTTGCTTCCAAACTGTGCCGGGCTCCGGCCCTCCAGGAATTGAGTTTGACATGCCTGGTATAAGACAAAGAAACAGTTAAGAATTTATTTTAGAAAATCAGTTTATATTTAATAATATGAATAAAAAATCTTCTAAAATCTCCAGTGCTTGCAAGCCTTTTTTTTTGTATCATACACTCTTAAAAACAAAGGTGCTTTAAAAGGTTCTTTACAGCGATGCCATAAGTGTTTTTGGTTCCACAAAGAACCATTTAGTCAAAGATTCTTTAAAGAACCATTTCTTTCTTACCTTTTTATAATCGGAAGATCTAATTCTTTCACCAACAAAAGAACCTTTTGTGGAGTAGAAAGGTTCTTAAAGGATCTTTATGCAGCCATTTAGACAAAAAAGGTTCTTCTATGTCATTATGAAGCGCCTCTATTTGCAGAATGACATAGAGTCTCATTTAAGAGACCATCATAAAATTAAACTCGCACACAGGTCTGATAAATGATCAGAACTCTATACATTTTTAAAACTCTGTTTGGCAATTCAGAGACTAAAAATCGTGAGGGATTCGCAGGTGCCAAACCTCCTGTTTCTCAATACAACAAAATATGAAATTGTGTTGCAAGTACAGTTTCATGCAATGAAACTCTTTGTTTCAGTGCAAACAAAAACAGTTTAGCCTATTCAAATAAACTATTGGTACAACGGATGAAAACTGAATCCCCCAAGTCAAATGGGCTAAATTTGTGCCATACTGAATCATTTAAATGATTGAATTATGTTGTCACTCCAAAAGCAGAATTATTCATGTGGCAATCCGCTGAACCTGCAGTCATAGACTTGGTTCCAGAATGCCAGTTGACAGGTGCTACTATTGGCAGACTCAAGTGTATAAAGAAAAAGAAGTACTGCAGATTCTGCTTTTGCAATAAAAAACTGCAAACATAAATAATCAATTCTGAGTGAAATCCCCTCATGATAGCATAAACTTTAAAGATTGCCAAACTGCACTGAACACATCTATTCCATTTCAAGATCTTCATTAATTCTACATTAAAGCTGATTAAAATATTGATCAAACTACGGTCTTGACAACCAAAACGACAACATGGCAAATCAATATGACAAAGTGACTATAAGCAAATAATTATATAACCATTATACACAAGCCAAACACATTTAAAACTCTTTGAGGTAAAAAGTGAATCAGTTTCATGGGTGCAGTTTATGCCTTGTCAATTCAAACTGTCAATAATTAGTGCTCATGGTTCTAAAATATGAACATTACAGAACCTTTTTCCAAATTATGATAAATAAGCTACACTTTTATTGCTTTCTAGAAGACAAGTGCAGCAGAAAAAGAGAAAAAGGTGAGAATGCTAGAGAATTGCTGGGGGGCTGAATGAGGTTCACTGTTGGCTCTCTAAGGTTCAAATCTCAACATTAAGAAACAGTGTTGAAAGAAAACTCCCTTTGGCTAACATACTCCTCCACATCCCCACTTCCGTTTCTCTCTATGTACATATTTTTCACTTCATTTCTTTCTTTTTCTCCCCTCTTTCTCTTTACCTCTTTCTGCCCCCTCCCCACTTATAGTTTGAGTTATGCTTTTTGGACAGAATTATTATCTGAGCTCCAGAATGCAGAAAAGCAATAAATTACTCAAGGACTATTCTGTTCCCCCTGCGTCTCTGGGGAATGCACTGGTAGCAATCAAATTAGTGCAACCCATTAAGAGATTTCACAGCTGTCAATGATGTATAGTGCAAAAAGTTCATTCTTTTCTCTCTGGACTCTTTAAGAGTTATTGAGTGAGTTCAGTATAATATTGGACTCATGTGGATGCGTGCGCGTGTGTGTGCACACACATGTTTAGCTTTCTTCGGGGACTGTGCATATTTATTTAGGGCTTGCAAAACAAATATTTGTGAAAATGTGTGAAAATACTAAATACTATGTTACATGAAAATCAGGCAAGTCTCATCCAATCAGAAGTGCACATTTACACAGAGTAAATAAACGTTATGGTGTAGGCCAGAAAAAGTTATAATGTTAAAACGAGACCAAATCCAAAGAAGATTAGGTTTATTATTATTATTATTATTATTATTATTATTATTATTATTATTATTATTATTATTATTATTATTATTATTATTATTATCATTATCATTATTATTTTCCCGACTACTTCCATTTTTTTGTCTTTAGACATTTTTTCTAAATAATTTTTACACCATCAAAACTTATTTTACACATTTGAGTTGTGCTATCAATTGTTAAATAGGTTAAAAGGTCACGGACAGTATGCTACAACATACTGCCTTCTAGAAACTCATCCTGTGTTGCTGTATTAACTCATCATCCACTGCAATGCTACACACACAGGCCTACATGCATTCATATATTCCATACAGCTACTTTGAAACACTTACTGTGAGAAGTAAAAATTAAAAAAAGGACGGAAAGGAATGAAACTGGTTTGAATTGAAAATATTTCTCATCATATTTATGCTGTACTGTAATTGTGTATACAACAAATCTACAGCTGATGCAAAGTAGTCTCTTTTCTTAGATGTGATAAAGGTTTTGATTAATGCAGTGTTTGTGTGTTGAAAAGATGGTCTTCGTGTCTTTCCGCAAGAGTTCATTTTAACAGACCTGTTAGACTGGTTAAGGATGTAAAGAGCAGTGACTTGAGGTTGGCAGATGTTTGGGGTGTATGAGGGTGTTCAGTTTTCATGTCATCACTTCGGTGGGAGAATAACAGTAAAATGGCTCCTATTTCCTAATTCTGATTCAAGAAAAAAACGTTTCTCTCTTATCCTGCTCTGACTTGTTTGTCCTGTTACATCACTAGCCTCTCTAGTACAATCCATCCATGCGCTATGGTTTAGCGTTCCACTGAACCCTCTCTACTCACAGTTGATAAACACTTCCCAGACGATGACCACACACTCACCCACACCAGTCTACATCACTGATCACACACTTTAATCTGTCTTCTGACTTTGCTCTTTTACATTTTATTCAGTTTACAAATTTCATAAATTCCCTCAGTAACTGTATTGGTTACTTTTAGTATAATTGTATAATGTTAAAAAAACTCAGCTTGTGTAATATTATCCATTACATTCTTCAAGAAACATTTGTCTTGGAATCAGCTGTTGCACTCCTTTATCACAAGAATAAACAGAGAAAGGTTTTTGCCTTAGAAATGCCTTAGAAAAAAAATGGTTACAGTTGAACGTAGTTTTTTTCATACACTGTAAATGACATGTAAATATTAATGGTCCAAAACCTACCATATATACACTACCATACTGTCTGTAGGTTTTATTTATTTATTAAGTCTTTTATGCTCAGCATTTATGTGATTAAAAACTGTTAAACAAAATGCGATTTAAAATATCTGTTTTATATTTAGATATATTAACAGTAAACCAAAAACACGCACATCAACCTCAAAAAAAGGGTGCTCAACCACAAAAACATCCAGAAGACCAAGTAGCAAAGTCGGCGACACCTAGGCTCCAAAAGTACAAAAAAAATTTATTATTTAAAATATAAGAGACGTGACGTTTCGAGCTCACAGGCTCTGATGAAGAGCCTGTGAGCTCGAAATGTCACGTCTGAATTTTCAGCAGGCATTCCTCAGTCATTGAGCATCACATGATCACAGAAATCACCACAGTATCACATGATTAGAAATGATCTAATATGCTAAAGAAAATTTTCTTCTTATTATAAATGCTTATTATTTTTGTGGAAACCTTTCTTGTCAGGATTATTGGATTAATCTACCCGATCTCACAGCAACTAGTGCATATTTAATGGGGTGGTTATTGGTAAGAGTTTGTATGAATGATCTACACCCAGCCCCGCCCCTAAACCTACCCATCACTGGGGTTTAGACAAGTCATACAAAATTAGCCACCTTATAAAATACATATGAACTGGTCGTGAGATTATTTTGGATTAATAAAAAGTTGAATAGAACGCCATTTATTTTCAAAAACATAAATCTGTTGTGACATTATAAATGTATTTATGGTAACGCTTTATTTTCATTAAATAGTTGCTTATTAACATGCATATTACTAGAATATTTACCATTTATTAGTAGTAATTAAACACATATTACAACATACACATTACATACAACAAAAAGAAAATGCTAAAACTAACATTTTGAGGTGTCATGCTTATTCCTCCAATATTTCGATATTCGTCATCGTCTTTTGCCAAAGCATACAATGACTAAAATCAAACAGTGCATTCTGTGCTACAAGCGAATGATAAAGATATAGCCCTAAATTCTGAGCGTGTCTCCACAGGGGGAAACAGAATAAAGCCTGGAGAAGGTTGTTGGCTCAGCTGGCTATGCTACACGTAAATTAGACATTTAACTGATAGAATTGAGTGTGTGTGTGTGAAATTAAAGATAGATCTGAAAGATCTGTGCAGACAGGTAAAGACAGAGGAGAGAGAGATGAAATATTAGTGTTGGCAGGGTGCTGTGTACTCAACATCTCTCTGTCTTTCTTATAGAAAAAGAACAACACATGGCCTTCCCTCTTGAAGACAAGTTTGATAATTCAGTTTCAGGTCTGCATCGAAACACTACATATTACCATATACTTATAGTGTAAACAAATTTGTGCAATATCCAGTTTTATATGAACAGAATATGAGTCATATTTAAACCGTTTGAACTGTCCAGTCCCAAGCATATTTTTATTCCCAAAATAAATGTGTTTTTTAATGTATTTATTCCCCTTTTCGATTTACATTAGTCCAAGATAGTTAAAAAATAGAGCTTTACAACCCCTGTGACAGTAGCAAGGAAAAGCTTAAATATGTAGATAAGGAAGGACTTTTAGAGGAACCGAGACTGCTGGAAAAGCCCACCGCCTCAGACTGACTCATATTTACAAAGCTTTCATGCATAAACGTTCATTTTGAACCGATGTGTTTCAGCCACATAGTTTTAATTAAAATATCAGATAATCTATTTGTTAATTTTTTACCTTTCCATTTAAAAGCAACTCAAGCATTTCATTTATTTATGTTTTTATGTGTTTATTTAGGGTAATCTAACTTTTATATCAGTTTATATCAGGCCCATACTAACAAAAAATGCCAATGGAAACTCTAAAGCTCTTTAGAAAGAAAGTACTGTGTTACGGACGTCCACGCATAAGACATTTTGCATCCCCCTAAAGTGCAATACTGGCACATCTCAATGGCTCTATATATTTTTCTCTAGCGTTTTAAGTCTAAATTAATAAAGATGTTCACAGTAGTACAGTAGTTCACAAGGTGGCAATTCATTCATCTGTGATCCATATTACGTAAAAATAAACACAAGTTTTTTTTGGCTTGCATGTGCATATGCACTAACCAATTCACAATCCACATGTATATATATATATATATATATATATATATATATATATATATATATAAAGCTGTAGATCAATAGCAAGCTGCCAGTATCACTTCAATCCAGAATGGAGACAGACAGAGAGAGATAGTGAGTGTGTTTGTGTGGAGAGAGAGAGATGACTGTGAAGGCAGATATGGGCTTCAGCAAACAGGACGCAGTGACACTAGGTGCAAAGGTAGAGCTAAGTAAGATAAGACTGCTCTTAACATGCAGATGAGATACTATTTGGCAGACAGAGGGCATTTTGATAAGCCGAGAGCACACACACTCTTTGATAAGTCGGGTCATACACATAAAGACCCATATTGATTGGTAAGGTCACACAAACATGCGTGCACACACACACACACACACACACAGACTTCAATAATTAACAGATAAGGTTAGCTTGTGAACTATTTAGCTTATATTGAAATAATTTCATCAGTACACACAGGTGACTCAGTCAGGCCTGTTTAATTATTGAGGCTTGATTAAAAGCATTTATACTACATTTAATCAATGTATATACACGTTTTGACCTCGAAAAAATGTAAACGACAGTTAAAATCAAAAACATCAGTTTTGTTAACATGTTGTGCAAAAACCTGTGTGACCTTCTTTCTTCTGTGGAACACAAAATAGGTTTTTCTGAACAACCGTTTTGTCCGTACAGTCAACGTAAATGTGACTTTCAAGTTAATTTCATGCCGTGGACTAACAGGTTTTAAAATATCCAGAGAAGAAAGAAAATCAAAGAGGTTTTTTGAACAACACAAGGATGAGTAAATGATGACAGAATTTGAATTTCTGGGTGAAATACCTTTAAGGAATGAAAATAAATACTCTTCCAAATGCACAGTATTGCATCATTATTGTGTCTTTTTAAAACCAAACTAAAACTGGAATTCATGAAAACAAACAAATAAAAAATAGCATAACATAGCATTAACATTTAACAACACTCAGAAGACTTTCTGAAAAAAAAAAATATATATATATATATAGAAAATATTTGAGGCATCATCATTAAACAGAAGGTAACATATACTTAAACAGTATTTCACACTCTAGATTAAACAAACTGACATGATTCTCACTAATATGAGTTAATTGATGTGCCCAAGAAGTAAATTGTAGGCACATTTAATGCCAGAATCTCTTTTCAAATTTTATGAGAGTGAATGTCAAGCCAGAGGACTGCAGCCTGCGGCAATGACGGGTTTAATCTATCAGATCTCTGAGGGAAAGAAGCTCTCACACAAACATGACCGAGCATGAGATAGCAGAACACTCCCAAATCTACAGAAACACAGTACAGTATGTGAACAATAACACTCAACACAATAACAAATAACGGGTCTGAAATGTTACTACTTTTATCAGAATCAGTAAATAAAAACAACATATGCATTACAGTGCAAAACAGATATGACAATACGACTGATGGTTTTTCTGCAGTTGTGCATATTAAAAAATATGCATTGCAAGGTGAAAGTTTCAGTTTATTATAATAAGTCTGTCTTGCACTCAGCGCTTTATGTTTTTTGGCATGCAGTCAGTTGCCAAGTAATAATTGCTCTTGAAAATCCAAGCCATGGTCATATAAAATAAGTCTATCTTTACAGAAGACTGTGAATGATAATGCATGCGTCTCTCTTTCCCCTTTTCTTTGTCTACTCACACTCTCTCGCTCTCCACCCCATCCCACCCTGCTCTAGTTCTCTCTCTAATCTGTCCTGTCATATCCGTCATCTTTTAAACTCACCATAAGACATGTGGCTCATTTGTGCTACTCAGAGTTTAACCTTTGCTCCTGCGCTTGTGAAGTGATCTCTATGAAAAGGTCAAGACTCATATTTTCCATTTTTTTCTTTTAGTGAACAGGGTGAGTCAGTTCGGTAAATCATTAGTGAACATGAAGCCACAATTCAGCCAACCTGAACATTGAGCTGGTGTTCTTTTTTTTTTTTTTTATGAAAAAGCATGAAAAGTATTCATTGTCTGAACAATTTCATATTGTCTTACGATTACATTTGTGTTCTGTTCTGTCACCGGTCTGTAAGCTGGGTATGGAAAGTTCTCTGAGAGAGCGGCTAAGCACCAGGTTAAGTCTAAGCGGGCCTGCTGTTATAGTCACGTGACACAAACCTCACCCTGTGCTGTATAAACAGAGAGCAATCATCACAGAGGAAAATAACACTTACATAATTACACACATTTTCTTAATTAAGTTAACCATAAAATCATAACTGAGCTGGGTGTGAGTCACCATCGAACCTCAACTTCTCAGACAGTTTAAAAGTAATTAAGGATTTCTGTTTTATGTGATTATTTTTTATATATACTTATTATATATTATATATACTTATGTTTGTGCTATCATAGTAAAAATAATTATTGGCAACATGAATATTTACAGAAGCTGCAGATCAATATGTTCAAAAACACTCTCATAGTAAGATAAAACTAGTTAAATAGCTGTAGAAATTACATTAAAATTATTCTTTAGAAAATGCACCTGTAAATATTTCTTACATATATAATTTAAAATTATATATGGATATGATATGAGTTGATTTTACTTCACAAGACTGAGGTATTAGTGTCTAAAGCTTCTACAATGTGGGAGAAAGCAACTTGGATTTACTTCAGATATGTCTCATATATCAGAATTTTTAAACCACAGCATGTCAGCTTGTGATACACACATGCACACTCATTTTTCACTTAATGTTTGTGTTTATAGTGAGCACTGGTGTACACACACACACACACACACAACAATGCAAGGACAGCAACAACACAGGTTAATAATTGTTATGGAATTTTCCAAATCATAAAGTGAGTTCTACATTCTCTCTCTTTCACACACAGACACACACACCTATACTTTATATTGACAAGTAGTATGTATGTGTCTGTGTGTGTGGACGGGTTTATGTGGTTTATGAGGACACAAATTTGTATAATGACATGGGTATGGCACAGGTATTACAGTATGTAGGTGTTTTATGAGGACATTTTCAGTGTCCCCGTAATTCAAAACGCTTAAAAAACATA
>JAUCNO010001819.1:11926149-11943541 GCA_032353835.1 Enteromius viviparus
TCCTCTCCTCTCCTCTCCTCTCCTCTCCTCTCCTCTCCTCTCCTCTCCTCTCCTCTCCTCTCCTCTCCTCTCCTCTCAGACATCCCGCTGCCCACCTGCTGTGTACAGGGCACAGGGAGTGGAGTATTCTAAACATCGACAACCCACATGCTTCAGTCAGGATCCAGCTCAGATTATTAGTCTGTAGTCCAAAACCCCTGATATCCCAGGGGCTAAGTGCACAAAGACTGGCATGTTCGTTAAAAACAATTATGTGTGAGGGGGCTCTGACACCTCGGTGTGCTGAAGAGGGGACCCTCTGCATGTATGGGATGGCTGGTGTATTACGGTACAGTTTGATTTTTGAAAGTGAGGAGGCTTACCCACAGAGAAAGAAATGTTCTGTGCCTGCCAGGCACAAAAAAGCTGAGGCTTAAAGTGCTACATGGCTTTGAAATATTCACTTGAAACAAGTCTCAATACTCACACATGAGAAATCCGAGCTTTCCCGACAAAGCTTCTGGATCTGAAGGCAACAGTTGGAAACGGCTACATTGGCGCCATATGTGGAACTGTGTGCTTTCACGTCAAAATCGACAACTTGTGTTTTAGTGACAAGTTCACAAGCCATCGTCCAAGTTCTCCTAAACTCATGTCTATGCCTGACCATGTATATAAACAGCCACATTTGAGGTATGGCTTCATACCAACAGATCACTCTGTAATACAGCAAGTGCTTCACAGAAATCCCTATAGATGTAATAAAAGCTTCACTGTAAAGGGGGTTTCATCTCTGATCTGGTTGTATAATTTTATAGTGAACTGATCTCAAGAAAGCATGCTAATATGAAACTGGTCTTTGGGAGAGTGAGAGAAAAGGCACTGGAAATTACCTAAAGTACTTTGTGTCCACTGATGATAAAGGAAGAAAAAACATAACGAAGAAGAAAAAAAGGTGATGTGATTATGTGATGCTCATTTTGTCCTATATATGAATAAAAAAAAATAAAAAAATTGCAATTCCCACATAGACCAGTATCCACAATTAATCTAAAAAAAAGTAAGTGTAGGCTATAAAATGTTGTGAATTGTTTTATTAAGCAAGGAAGCAACGATGATAAATAATTGCTAAAAAAATATTAAACAATTTCCAAAAATATTAAACAGCAACGTTAACGCCCTTATTAAATTAATCATCATTAGAAATGATCTTCATGTGATAGAAGAATCAAATGACACTGACAATTCAGCATCGTCATCACAGATATTCATTTACATTTTACAATCTTTAAAATAGAAGAATTTTTTAAAATTGCAATAATATCACAACATATATTGTTTTTTCTATTGAATAAATGCAGCCTTGGTGAGCAATTCTTTTGAAAAACATCTATCAAAAATCCCAAAACTCTTGAATTGCAGTGTATGTTTTCCACTTTTTACCTTTACTAACCCCAAACCTACACAGTATACTATACATGACATTTTCTTAATTAATGTCAGACGAATTTTGTTTTTCATTGAACTAAAACATTTCTTGAAAATGGTGCAACTCCGCTTTTAACCAACAACAAGATTGTTAAAAGATTTCTTTTTCTTTCCATTTTGGACACATCATGGACCCAGAAACTAACTCTGTCAGAGCACATATCTGTGAACGCTGGCAGAGAAGGCAGAAGGCAGAGCCATCTTCTGAACCAAAATGTTGGGGAAAAATAAAGATAGCTGCCACTTTAAGCTAGTAAATCTCCGAAAGTCGCATTAAGCTACTAAATCTCTTTTGAACTGAAGTCACTCGATTGACCTCATTCAGATGAAATTCTAATTTGTATCTGATTATAACGGGCTGCCCTCAGGGACAGCTCTGTTTTCAGTCCAAAACAGCAGAATCCACAATGACCGCAAAAATCTCATCAGATCATTTCACTCCGAAAAGACATGTGGAACTCCTCAGCCATCATCCTCAATCTTATAGACCCCCCAGGTACACTCACACAAAAACACACGAAGATAACACATAGACCGAGAGCGAGAGAGAGAAAAGAGAGGGGAATCCAAACCACATGTCAATTTAGTGCAACTGTGAAGGCTGTGAAAAGACCTATAATTCATGTACGAGCAACACTGTGGAACCACTCAAATACGCAAATCCTGGGAGGAACACTGATTCATATCATATGTCCTTCCAACACTTGACAACACTTTGAGTTCAGTAATAAGAAGTTATCCTGAAAATCTCAAACGCCTTTGTCAGTCACACATATCAAAGAGAGAACTGGCAGCAGGGACTCACTAAACTGCAGCCGCATTTTGGCATCACAAACGCCACTATAGATGAGAAACCTTTACCTATCAGAGAGAGCAATCGGCCATTGGAAACTACCCTCATATTCAAACAACTATGTGACCTCAACAGCCTTTCATCTTTCGGCTCCTGCCAGCAAACACACACATACACAAAGTGCCTTCAGTATCGGTCAAACAATTAATACTACTAATACTATTATTATTCATTTTTTTCTACAGCCTTTGAAACGCACCAGACAAAACATATACCGCAACTAAAATAATTACCATTCAAAGCAAGATCAAGATTCTGGAAGAAAAAGAGACAAAAGTTGTGCTGACTTTTATATGAATCAGATAAAAAGTTTCTAACTATTAACTGAGCCAGTAAAACACACACATACACCAGCAGCACCACCCGAGCTCTGGTGCGTATCTCTCTATCGGGCCAGAACAGCAGGGCAGGACTTGAAAGCAGTTCTGTACAACCACGGTACATGTCACAGCCAAGAGAATGCATTTAAGAAGTCGTCCACTGAAAGCCACAAGAGATACTATCAGGCCTGCACATGCCACTTTACCGTGAAAGGAACAAAATGCATAGCTACAAAAAAACAGAAATCACTCTGCGTTACACGGCACCATTCAGCATATGCTTATTAACACTGGCAAAGGCCAATATGTATCTGAGATTACTGTAACTAGATTTAATCCACTATCAAACACAGACATGTCTATTCTGGTAAATACTGATAGTGATATTAAAATCCTGCAGAGATTGATTATTTTGATGATATGGCAAAATAGGCAAAAATAGGTGGCATTAAACAAATTTAAATGATGTAAGTGAATTTAGACATCATAAGATATAATAACACAACAAGAAAGATTCTCTTTGTGAGATCTGCTCAGAGTAAAGCTGAGCAAAGCTTGTTATTAAATTATGAGTGTCATTAAAAAAAAATCATAAAATAAAATATGATCAAACCCCACATTTTGAGCAGTTGCTTGTTTTTATACAATATTGACTGATGAATAAAAATAAATAAATAAATAAAAATCACAGGCAAATCTGTGCCGTAATTTGAAAAATATATTTTACATTAATGTATTTATACTGCCTTTGCCAGCCATTTAAAACACATTTGAAGTGCTTCAAAGGAAACAAAGGTGTTATTATGTTCTGCTTTTTGATCATCACATCGCCAGCATTCAGAGGCAAATCTAATCTGAATCCACTTCCAAAAATTCCTCCATTTCAGCTGCTGGTGTGGCCAATGCTAGCGCCAAACGCAGAGAGCTATGTATTTATCTGTGAAAATAACACTGTTCTAACAAGTCTTTTTGCTTAGGGGGTGTGTGATGGTCTGACGCAGATGAGACGCCATGAGAACAGAGAAGAGAGGGCAGTGGCTGCCAAAATATAATAGCCCAAGAGCACAGGTGGAAAATAAACAACCTATTTTCATTTTGTGATATGAGAGAAAGTAAAAGAGAAAGAGAGGGAGACTGAAGCAGTGAGACAGGCAAAGACACAGAGGTGCTGAGAGAATGAAGTGGTAATAAAGTCTTGATTTAAATAATATGCTGCAGTAATGCACAGCAACTGAAATAGTTTAACGCCCTTTTTAAAGTCTGGGCTGTCCACCAAATCCAAGCAGCTTATTTTCTACTTTTTTGTTTTATAATTTGCTCCAACGATTCTCAAAAGAACACTTTAACTGTGATGTAATCATGCAAAACGCAAATATTTTCTTACTTGAAACACAAGCGCACACAAACGCAGTTAAACATTAGACCATTGACCTGAATTAAATAACACACACACACACACACACACACACACACACACACACATACTGTATATAAATATTTACATTAACAATTATAAAATAAATGTAAAAGGTAAAGTTAAAAGTGCTGTAGATATATTTTCTTTGCAAAAATGTACAAAACTTTCCAGCCTACTCGTCAAAAAAAAACCTCAGTTGTTATTCTGGCCAATTCAATCATGTGTTCAAATGCAAACCATTATTACATTGATTCTTGGATTAATTTGAGAGCATTTATAGTACACATTTTAGGATTTATGCTGACGAAATGTACAATATTATTCATAAAAACATATCATCTAAAATAAACACTAAACTGAGTTTGTTTTACACTCAAAAGTGTTTTGACAGCAATTTCCTATCATGTGACCTGCTAAGACATTTAAGCAAAAAATGGATGTAATGATTGAGTAATGACTAGCAGGATAAAGATAATTATTCATGATGGAGATCTCTAAAGTAAGGGCCGGATCACGGTCCCATGAGCCCCCTGGCCCTCTGCATGCCAAATTACCCTTACTGTAATTTTTTCTTGTCCTTAAACTGCCTGTTTTATTTAGTTATGCCCTAAACTGTGAGCCAATCACTCAATGTGACAAAGCTGTTGTACCCAATGGTGCAGAGCAAATTGTTGTGCATACACCAACCACAAAAAGTGAAGCCAAAACCAGTGCTGCTGAGATAAGTTTGGGATCAGATGCACTCTGTGGTATTTAACGTGGTTCAGTTGAGTAGGGCTATCAATGCATTTTTAAACTACATTATATAATAAGTGCTGGGCAATGATTTATTGTGATTAATTGTGATTAATTGTGTCCAAAATAAACTTTGTGTACACAATATGTATGTATGTACTGTATGTATTTATACATACTGTGTGTGTGTACATATATATATATATATATTTAGAGAATATTTACATGTAATATTTCATATATACACCTTACATATTTTACTTAAATATAGACATGTATGTGTGTGTATTTATATATACATAGTAAATGTGCACAGTACACACATATATATTATGTTTACAGAAACTTTTATTTTGGATTAATCGCGATTATTTGTCGCCCAGCACTAAATAAATATAATATAATAGTTCACACACAAATGTGCAGCCTAAGTTCATGCAAACTACTGAAAGTGAGAGAATGACAGAAAGAAAGAGTGATATAGGTAACAGCCTCAATAATTTGCAGTGAGGTATGCGTTTAAAAAGTTGGTAGAGCTCCTGAACAGGGCAAGAAAACAAGCCAGGCATAAATGAGACATAAAACAAAACAGCAAACGAGAGCTTGCTGAAAAATGTTACTCAATTAACTAAAGAATGCATCGATCCCTGTTTTTCTACAATTAATCTTCATCTTGACAATTCTCGCAGCAAAGAGCAAAAGCATTTATTTACTTCTCAGAGAGAAAGACAGAGAGCGGTGGGAGTGGTTAGTTCCTGTGTGATTTTTCTGTGCGGCTTAACCTCTTCTTGGTTGTCTTGGCAACTGTCAAGTCCAGGTTCCAGACTTCTAACAACCATCCCTAAGCAAACAAACAGTGATATATGTCCTTCTATTGCACTGGGCTCAGGTTTTTGGTGGGGTATATTTATTATTGGGCCCAAAGTGAAATTTCTGGGCCTGCTGGCAGCTGGTGAAAGCACCGGACGGGGAGTTTTAAATCATATTGATACTAAAGGGATTTGTACTATACCAGAAACTCAAACTCAAATGTGAGAAAGTATTATGCATATCTCATTCGAAGGAGAGAATCTGGAGTGTAGGGACGGGGAGAAGTTTCTGGCTTCTGAAGTTTCACTCAAAGGTCTGGTTAAACTTTTCTCAGACGACAAACAAGAAAGAGCGCATTATCAAATAGCGTGGTTGAACACATGCATACTTACACACACATATTCATTTGTACTGGATTTATCATAGTGTTTGTTTTCACACACTTCCTCAGCAAATGATAAGATACTGAATAAGCATAGTGGTTGGCTGGATACTAAGCTTTTGGCAAATTAGCATGTTAGCATTTATCCACATGAGAAAACGGTTGGACATCAAGTTGGCTCCATTTAGACTAACTGTGCTGATTTTTTACAGATTTTGCAGGGTTTTATGTGCATGCATTTTCCTTGATTAACAAAACAAAACACACTTATTCTCAATTGGCTCTTGTCATTTTTATCTTAGACATTCTCAAGGTCTTTGACCAGAGGTAAAAACAACACACCCCAGCAAAAGAATTTGCAAACGCGAACTTGAAACACAGATGCACCAAAATACACATTAAGCTCACTTCAAGTCAAGTTTGGAACAGGTTTGGCTTTTCTCAAACATGTCAAATATTGGACAGAGAGAAGACAAAAGTGAATCATTGGAGAATTCTCGCAGCTTCAGGAAATAAGATGGCAAAGGAAGCATCCAGGTTTTAGCGTGAGTGCTTTAATGTATTCCACTCAGAGAGGAGAGAGGCCATCTACTTGCCCTATGGACCTTATTCCCACACATTCCCTGAAATGCTTCTGTAGCGCCATGTGTTTCAGCTTTTGAATCTAGTAATGAGATTTATGAATATACGGCTTTTGATTTTTACATTTAAAAATCAGTGCGAATGAGGTCCTGCTGCAATAGACTATAATACCCAATTCACACTAAAAAAGATGAGTATAACTGTACTATCAGTGGATGGTGATGCTGTTTCTTTGCACAGTTATGTAGTCTGCCACTTTAAATGCTTGTGCAGATTCTGACTGGCTTTTAGCATTCGTCATCTGGGGAAAAAAAGTGATTCGAAGCACTACTTCGAATAGTACGAAGTACAATTAAGGTTACATAATTGTAGTTATATTGCGGTGTTAAGGCAGCATAGGCTAATTTATTATTATTATTTTTATTATGAAAGTCACATTAGTCTCTCAGCACGAAACATTCATTATTATCTAAATATTTCATTAAAATATAACTAAAATTATGTAAGAATAAGCCTTTAAGGCATTAGAAGTGACCATTAGAAATCTACTATTACCTTGCTGCTCAGATTCCAGTACGGTCATACTGTTGCCAATAAGCTTGACAAATCTCAGAAACATTAGCACAGTATCAGGACTTTTCCCATTAATGTTTTATCCAATTGAGAATGACTACTATAAGGTAGATTTAAACGCTGTTGATTTGTTTTTGGCGACAATTTGGTGTACTGGCAGTGTACAGCAACGTCCTTCTGAATCATGACAGAAGCAGAGTGAGACGAAGCAGATCATTCACAGGTGAAGCTGAACGAGGAAAAAGAGTTGGCAGCTAGTATGAGAGAATGAAAGAAGTTGGCCTGACAGCTATGCTCGAACCTGGCTGGGGCAGATTCCTTGTGTGCCATCATTCTATCTGCAACAGAGGTTTGGAAAGGGGGTTGATTTATTGATTCAATCATTCCAGAGCTGATAATGTAAAAACATGTCAATTGACAACAATGGAGAGAAACACGTCTTCACAGGTCAGAGGGACTATCTCTCTCTTTCTTTCTCTCTCTCTCCCCGACTTCCTGACCTGAAAATTGTACTCAGGAGAAATGAAGCTATCAGTAGCACTCCACACTATCTCATTTAAGGATAAATTGATCAATTCAGAGCTGAGGGCAGAGACATTAATCAATGAGAGTGCTGCTTACAAGTCCTTATCAGTGGCTTAGACAAAGCCTGATCTTTGATGTTAACTCGATTAAAAGTGCTACCGCTCACTGTAAATAGTTAGCACAGTAAATTAGGGTTGAGTGAATGTTAACTGTGAAGCTCGAAAACCCTGGAGCTGAAAGGATCCTTCTGGAAACGCCTTTTTGTATTTATGTAATAATGTGGAAGTTATCATTTAACCTATAAACATGTTTCATTTTACTAGTCTTATTCTAGTTAGTTCTGGTTTCCAGTTTTACTCATGCTCTTTCAAAGAAGGCGACTCCACAGTCATGCATGTGCATATTGGACTCAAACGACTTTTGAGCGCCACCTGTCGGTGTAGAAACTAATTATACGTGTCAAGTGGGTTTGCTACACAAACTAACTTAAGAAAGAGAACGACGCTGACGGTGAGGAAATTATTCACGAACGCGACAGACTGTGAAAGATTAACTGAAAATATGTACACATATAAAAACTGCTCAAAATGAGAAGGCTCACACTCGCAAGATATAAGTAAGACAATGTTTTAATTCATACTTTTTGGCATATATATATTTATATATATATAATGTTTATTTTAAAACAGAAACATGTTAAACATTCGTATAACATCTGCAATATGCCGTTTGTAAAAAAAAAGTGCTTCCTTTTCCTTGCTGTATATTTCTGTCCAAAGGTTCAGTCAGTGATGACGATGAAAACAGGGAAAACTCAAAAGGCACTGAAAGCGGTCTCTGCTCGAGTGTTGTTGTACAAAAAAAAACAGTTCACATGAAATGCACACGCTTACAGAGCAAGACAGGACTTCACTGCAAAACCAGTGAGAAAGCACACGGTGATCGTCCACCGGAATTATTCTCATGACAGCAACAGACATTGCATAGAGATATGCACCCTTTCACATTTTCATCACTCATATTGCATAAATACAAAGCGTTTACTCTAAAGCGTATACTGACAGGCGTTTTACAAATCAGTACCCAAATCATGGCAAAATGTTCACAATGCAATGCGCTTCATCAGATCGAGTTTGGATGACATAGTGCATACACTGCGTTATGAATGACAAATAGCCTACCACAGTAAAAAAAAAAAAAACAATTCCAGTCCTATGCTTTGGCATTTTTGTCTGTTGTCGTCCATGAAACAACTCCATATCACCCCCTGCAAAAAGTTTAAATCAACAATATCATACAGTGAATGTTATGCAGCAACAGGTGTGGTGGGAATACAGCCTGCTTTTGCAGGAAAGGTTTTTTTGTCGCTGCAAATTGTAACTCAGGGTCGCATGTAACCCGAGGGGGCCAGAGGGGGTACGAAAGCTGGTAACTTAACATGAAAAGTAGATTGACAAGGTGAAAACATGCCCATTAGCTGCACTGATATGTTTCGCGTAGCTAACACACTCTTAACAGGACTACAACTACAACAAGCCAAGTCCAAATGTGTGACGAGATGAGCTTATCGTTTGTTTTGTACAAAAGGCACATGTATACCGCAGCTGCCTGGCTCCTATAGAAACACTTTGAGAATGTGTCAGCGTTTATCCAGCAGACGTAAAAATCACACAAGAGTTACTTCAAAAGTCCAGTTTGCTTCGTTAGGCGCAGCTGCCCATGGCTTTGACAAACGAGCCGTCGGGGAGCTGCCTGAAGATGCCCCGTAACGTCTCCAGTTCTCGCGTGAGGTGCTCTACCCTCTTGCGCAGTCTATCGTTATCCGACGACAGCTCGATCACTTTTTGTTGCGTCTCCACATTGCGCATTTTCGCCTTGTCCCGGCTCTTGCGCACGGCTATGTTGTTGCGCTCCCTCCTCATTCGATACTCGGTGCTGCTCTTGTCGACGTTTTTCTTGGATTTTCCTCTGTCGCCCATCTTCATGGAGCCCCCAGGCAGGTGGCTGTGTTGGTGATGGGGACTGGGAACGGGCGTCGGGGGAGGTGTGGGATGACCCGGCTGGAGGTGCATGGTGGTTTGCGCGCAGTGGGCGATCTGGTGCTGCAGGTACGACAGATGTGGCGCGTGGTGTTGAGAGTGGTGGTATGTGGGGGGCATCGAGTGGCCGAGCTCATCTTCCTCCCGGGGCTCTTGTTTGATGGCCACAGGTCTCATTCGCGCCTGGCTGTCGTAGATGGGCTCTAGCTTGGAGGAATCCATGTAGCCGTTCATGCAGCCGTACATCTGCTGGGGCCCCGGCGTGCCATTGGCGCCGTGGGGGTACTCGTAGTCTCCGCTCGCCAGCTTGAGCTTTTCTTGCTTGGAGCTGTTGTGGAATAAGTCAGCCAGGAACTCGTCGTTGAAAGCAGAAGGGTCGATGTAGGCGCTGATGTCGATGGAGTTTTCGTTCTCGCAGATCTCGCTCAGGTCTCCAGCGGTGTCTTTGTAGGTATAGGCGTTTTGCTGACTCTGTACAAGGCTGGTCATCAGTGGCCGTGGGGCGACCTCGTAGAGATTTGCTTGCTCCATGGAGTATCTAAAACCCGCCAGACATGGTGAAGAGCTCCGGGAATCCAGCTTGTTCGCAGTACCGGAGAAAGCCGCGCTGGCTCCAAGTTCTCTGGACAGGCGAGCGCGCAATCTGTCGTGGCTGTGTACTCGGATGGTAAAATGGATTTGAGTGTAGAGGCTGAAACACCACACGGGATCTCCTTTTTAGAATGACACTTACACCCTCAGCGTGTGAGCTTCACATCTGTCAAGTACTTTTCTGAGTGCACTTATATATGCTTGAGTTTGGAGAGCGGGTGTGCTCTGGGTCCTAATGCTTCTCTGCGTGATCTTTGCGCGAGGGCTCAGCGCACGCACTGATATCGACCTGGTCTTCACAAATGCCATTATTATTGAATTATGAATGAAAAAGTACGCGATCGTTTCATATAATAAATGAAATGTTTTCATAATATAGTGTTTATTCATAAAATAACAACAATTATGTTACCATAATGTTTTATGTTTTCACTGCTGCTTATTGTTAATTGGATTTTGAGATTTAATGGGTTTAGTATTGTAACAACCTTCGGAATTTACTGTTTTAAATTTTCCATGCATGAGGGAAAAATTGAGCGCAGACTAAACAGGCACAAGACCAGTTACAATGGCAAAACGGATACGGACACTGGGCTATGGGCGATGTTATAAGAATAAAATACACATGCTAAACTAGATTTTTTTATACCTAATATAAACATTTGTTTGTTTGTTTTTTTGGCATAAAAGAAAGAATGAACAAACAAAAAAAAACATTATTGCTGTCGCCTAAGACTGTCGCCTGCATTAAAACGCACCATGCAGCCTATGCTATATTAAATTGTTTTGATAAGCCAGCTAAGTTCTGACCCACATTAAGTCTCACACAAAAAAAGAAAAAATACATCACCACAAGGTTTATTTTTTTTTTCTTGTTTTGTGAATTGAATTAAGATTTATTCCGTGTTTGTGTATTTTATTTGCTGTGTGTTTATTCTCTTATTTCCCTCTGACCGATGATGCAAAATTGTACCATTTAAGCGCTAGGGAGAATTTTTGCGCACAACAATAAATACGAGGACTTTGCCAAAACAAACAGTGCAGCACACGTCTCACCTAGTGCGAGAGAATCTGGAGAATTGCACGCGCTGTAGTTGGAGCGCGCGTATCAGCGCTAATCAGTGCGTGCGCAGTCTGGGAGCTCCCTCTATTGTCACAGCGAGGGCCTGGCACGTACCACAACGAAAATAATGAGACGAGAGGCCACAAGACATGTAGCCAGCAACAGATATGTTGTACATTATCGGGTTTTTTTCCCTGTTATGGTCTACCCTATCATATCAATATTTGAAATTACCATATGGAGCCATGTAATAGCCTAACAGTTCATGTTACGTTATGTCTTTCATATGAAAATAAATTAATCCTCTCATTAGGTCCAAATGTACAGACCTTTTTAAATAATATTACATTAAAGATTAAGAATAAAATGGAACCGAAGGATTTTTAAGGATAATTTACGGTAATTTGTGACTTTTGAGACACCCAAACTTATTTATTTATGTACATTTGGTCCTTTATTATATAAGTCATTAATACACTCTCAGAAATAAAGGTACAAAAGCTGTCACTGGGGTGGTACCATTTTAAAAGTTACAAGTTTTTAGCTGAAGGGTCCATTTTAGTATACATATCAGTACATAAAGTTTACATATTAAACAAAAGTGTACAATTAAACATGTAAAGCTTCTGTACCTTTATTTCTGAGAGTGTAACTTGTTTCATGGATGGCTGAAAATCACAATACATTCTAGAAGTCTGTGCTACAATTGTCTCAGACTAGATGTTCTATGGCTAAAAATGCAAAATGAGCTTGAGCTTCTGTTAATCTTAATAGCTAATTTCCTCTTTGCATTTTATAACCATGTGATGTTCCATAACATACAATGTTATATAAACAAAGCTAGACCTATTTTTATTAAATATAATTTATTAAAAAGTTTTAAAGTTTTAAGTTACAAGTGCAAAAGTATAATAGCGAAGACAATTATGGTTATAAACATGAATCCAAAGCATATGTTAACTTTGAGATGAGAATCACACAAAAGTCTTACATGCAATAGATTTGGAGTTTAAATCTTTAAAAAATAAAAAAGACAAGGAGCTGTCTTTGAAAATGTAGCTACATTTATGGATGTAAAATTTGGTGGAAAAACGCCACAAATTATTAATATATTTAAAGTGAGAAGGGTCTATGCAAAGAGTAACTAAAAACCACAATTTTTGGGGTAACATAAAACAGAATTATTCATTTCAATACATATCAATACATATCAGTTTAAATACATATCAAAATCTTTCTTGAAGTTAAAAAGCAAGGAGTAGCCTTTGAAAACTTACATTTAGAAATGTATACTTTGAAACGAAATAGGCCTAGAATCAAATGAATAATACATTTATAGCGAGAAGGGGGTTTTCAATAAGTAACCAAAAAGCATATTTTTGGGGCTTATACAGAAGTTAGAATATAGATATGTTTCAACAAAATTAGAAAAGTTACCCTAATACGACAGGTATAATGTTACCTTGTTTAGTATTCTTGACTGATCTCATGCTTTATTGCATAAACGCCCCTAACCGACAAATGCTGCCTGATTGGTTAGTGACATGTCAATCAAACAGTGCATTTCGTCATCTTTCCCAACCCTCTGATTTCATTGGTCGCGAGAGCAGATTTCCCTACATGGTCACAAGATTTCGCAATACTCCCAAGCGCCGCTGTACCAAACAATAACACCTCAACCTGTGCTTATTTTTTCCTTGAACAAAGAGGACATTAATCTTTATTAACAGAAGTGGATAACTTATAAGCCTCGAGCGGGTTCAAGGTAAGTGGTCTGGGTATATTGTAAGGTAGCTTTACGGACTGTCGAATTGTTTTTTATCAATAAACGACGGCTCGCTAACGTTAACTGAGAGGATCCGTGCCGCTCACTCGATTGCAGAATACCTTCAACTCACGGATCTGAGGCCAGCTAGAGCTTCATGACCCACGATTAGACATGATCGCGATCGACTGTGGCGCATTATCCTCGATTCGCGTAACTTTTATGTAGAAAGCAGAATGTATGCGCTCTCGGTTCATTGTTAGACGCCTGACGTCATGGTTAGGAATGTGGCAGCTAATTAGCCAGCGTGCTAACCTCCAGTAGATCTCACGGGCTCCAGACTCGCGTACACCTAAACAAACACTTCTGAGGGCATCGTGAGGGTTTCTACATGGTTACCCGATAGATTACAATAGTGATTTACCAGATCGACAGCCATTTTGACTGCAAACACACTGTTGTTTAAAGTGAGGCAGCGGTATTCCCCTTCGTTCCCACAGTTCCGTGTATGATGTAACCAACCAGATATACTGCAAAACAACAGACAAAAGACTCCCCGGCTTAAAATGACATCACTAATAAACTTTAAATCGCTTTACAGTAACGTTAGCTTCACTATTATGTCGTTTGTTTCAAATGTTAACTTTAGCTCGGCATAGTTCTGCATGACTACGGAGTTTCCCTTCTCTCGTGTACAAAGGAGCGGGTGGGAGCGCGAGCGATGATGCAACCGCGGGCAATACTTGGGCTCGCGCTCATACTAGAGAAAGAAAATTTGCCACATATGCACATTGACATGGCAGCACGGTCGGATTACAACAACATAACGCTAACGGATGAGCACAAGCGGTTGACCCGACTTTAAGGTGTTGCAGCATTTTGCTGAAATAATGCGTTTCTGCGCGGTGCATCTGCTCAGGTGGGAATTGTGTGGCATCAAATTATGCAAAGTGTGATGGAGTATGATGCTGATGTGTGCAGAGTACTTTGTCTAACTTCTTTCTCTCCATCCTCTTTGGTTTTTAGGCACACGGCTGCATTTTGTGGCATTCAGCATCTCTCAATATCGGCTAACACCAACTCTGGCTCTGAGAAGTCCGACAACACCGGTCGGAGTGGGAGAGAGAAAGACAGTGGAAGTGGAGCCAAATGAGCAAGCAGTTGCAACAGAAGATATCCAGCACAGATCAGAACGGCGTTAGTGTTATACAGAATCAACCACATAACAGTGCACTGAACCCGGCAGGAGTACAGCAGGTACACACATCAAGAAACTGACCTACTTAACAGTGCATTTATGAATATTAATAAACCGTGGTATGTATTGGTAAAATGCACTCAAGCTTCCAGTTTCACACAACCTTGAGAAATAAGCAAATTAGTTGCTTATTAGGTATCTGGTTGCATGACATTATTTTAATTCTGACAGGTTCCTCAATTAGTCCCAGTGAGTACCGGAGGTGCGGGTAAGGCCACACCACCCAGCAAGATGAAGAAGTCATCTGCGGATAAAAACAGCGATGAGTACCGCCAGCGGAGAGAGCGCAACAACCTGGCTGTAAAGAAGAGCCGCATGCGCAGCAAGCAAAAGGCACAGGACACCCAACAGCGTGTCAATGAGCTGAAGGAGGAGAATGAGAGACTCGAGGCCAAAATCAAATTACTTAGCAAAGAACTGAGTGTGCTCAAAGACCTGTTTCTAGAGCATGCTCACAACCTCGCAGACAACGTGCAGCCCCCTGCTTCTGGTGGAGGCCCCGGAAACCTCTGCAACAACAACAACAACAACAGCGGCAGTAACAGCAGCCAGTGAGGGCCTGATGTTGGTTTGCAGTGTGCTCTGCTGTGGGCTGTGTGAAGGCTCTCTAGGCAAATCATTTTACTTAATCGTGTTATGCTTTTTCCCCTGCCGTTCCTGGAATGTGTACTGTCCGCAGTGTTTCACTTGTGCATCTTCAGTTTGTACACTCAAATTCTGTTTCCTTCTCCACTCATATTATATCTCATGCAGAATGTTATGATCGCCATAGCAACCGCAGAATATTCAACCCACGCTCTGATTTGATGTGCAGGAGATAACGTTAATATCTGCCTTCCATTTGCAGCACTGTCTTGAAACTTTGCTGTGTTTTGGAGGACTGTTGAAAGACAATTTTGAAACCTGGCCAAAGCAGGTCATGAAGATTTAACAGTAAATATGTGTTCCATCACTCCACTCTAATGTCTAAAGAAAAGATTCAGAAATTCAGTGCTGTAGTCAGTTAAAATTATTCATTAGGAGTTAAAAAATTAAGCAAGGATGACTTAAGGAAGGATCTATTTTGTATTCCTGCTATTCAGCTCTGGTTGATGCAAACTATTATTTGTTGACCATGTCTTATTATAGTAAATACACTGTTGTATCTATGGTAACAGACTAAACGTATTGCATCAGACTCCAGACAGTGTCTGCATTACCAGTAGTCTTTAAATCCCTACAGTTAAGCCTTCAATTTTGACAAGGGTGGAGAAGAACCAATAGAGTAGAAAATTAGCTCTAGTGTATATGTTAGGGTGTTGGTAGGGAAATTAACACGCATTATTTCATAACAGTAACTCCTCTGTCTTTGTAAATACTGTTGAGATAAGATTGACTGGTACCTAGACTAGTGCTGAACATTGAAAGTCTTCAATCACCTGACGTGCCCTAAAATGGTTAAATTATGAAAATGAGTTATATTGAAAAACTCCTTATTTGAAGAAGTTCGTTATCTGACTATGTTACATTTTTGGCCATTTTGTTTCCCCGACCGGTCTCAGAGAAGTATGTGTGAATTTACGTCTGCAGCAACAGGTGTTGCTAAAAGTTATTGGAGCAGCCACATGACCTTTGCCCTCACCGAGTCTCGTAGAGCTATGTGTTCTTGGAGTCGCTGTAGATAGACTTTTGTACCTCAGGCTATATGTTATAGCCTCACCAGGCAGCCTTTAAGATCTATTTTCCTGTTTAGGAGGAAATTAAAAAGGGGAGGATAAGAAAAGACAAGGCAATCTTATAAGATGTATGAAGCATCTTTAATTCTACTGTATATTTTCATTTTCTATATCTGAAGTTTTAAACATATAAAATAAGCATGAAAGGCAATGCATGATTAGAACTATTTAAACAACTAATTAAAGGTTATGCTCTACAAAGAAATGGCGAAACGGGCAACTGCATACTTTTTGTATTGTTGTATCAGGCTGGGCTAAAATAAAGCTGTTGTGTAAAAGTTCTAAAGTCAATATTTCATGAATATTTGATTGGCATATTTTGCTTAAGTATGAGGGTTGCTGGGCAACTTGCTTTTTTTACATAAATGTATACTGGGTTTTTGTGCATTGTAAATTAAAATTGAATACAAAATACATTCCTTGTGTTTGTACTAACTGTGAAGAGGGGCACAAAACCTAGACATTCATTTACCAAGTCAGCTGAGGTGCCTGCAGAAAAAAAAAAAAAAACTGCTGCAGTAAGTTAAACTACACGCAGATCTAGGTGAGCTTTGTTCTGACCGAGGCCAACACCTCTTAACTTAAACTCAAGTAATAGTTTAGAACTGCCACTATAGGTTCAGGCAAAGTCACATTCAAGTCATTATCACAAATAAACTTTTTTACAACCACAAATATTGACACACAAACTGAGAGTTTTAATGTCCCGTTTAGTGCCTCAATGACTGCTTAAATCAGTGTGTATTTATTATGTTTTTTGCAAAACAGAAATTGATAAACTCCTGAATTAATTCTTAACCTAAATCAAGACTCAAAAAAATGTTTACACTTTTGTTTTCTGACAGTGTATTTATAAAACCGATGCCAATACCACTGCTGTTAGAAATTCTATTTTACAATATCACTTATGCTGGGGTGACAGACCTGTTGCAGTCACTTCAGTCAAGCACACATAGTAAACTACTATTTAAAGGAAGAGCTGAACTGGATCAGAGTTATCTCAAGCCAAGATTGGAAAAAAAGAGACTGCTACTTAATATCTGAAAAGAATCACTTGCATTAAAGCCACTGTTAAAAAAACGTAAAAAATAATAATAATTTAAAGGGTCAGTTCACTCACAAATTAAAATTCTTCATTCATTAATTACTCACCCTCGTGTGTCGTTCCAAACACATAAGACTGCTGAAAACCCATCTCTTCCGACACTACTTGACATCATAAAAAAAAAAAAAAAAAATTCTTTACTCTTTCTACTCTTTCTTTCCCTTTCTAGCCTGCACTTATCTAAACATTGCC
>JAUCNO010001819.1:11945819-11964178 GCA_032353835.1 Enteromius viviparus
TTGCTGTTTCCCCACTTGTACGTCGCTTTGGATAAAAGCGTCTGCTAAATGAATAAATGTAAATGTAAATGTAAATAAGACCTTTGTTCATCTTCAGAACAAATTTTTGGATCTGTCCCTCCATAGACAGCAACTGAAGTGATCCCAGCTCCATAAACATAAAAACCCTGGGAAAAAGGTCCATGTGACAACAGTGTATCAACTTTAGTTTTGCGACGATAATAGACACTTTTTAAATAAAAATAACATCAAATACTCAACCATTCTTCTCCTAAGACTTGCATTTTCAGAACATTACTGTGTAAGCGTATGCGCAAACAGCCTCAGATTACTCACATGCACGTGCTTTCCTCCAGATGTAAACCAGGCTGAGTACATCAAATATGTTAAAGCTTGCGTATATGGTACGTAAAAATGGTGGAAGAGTAAATTATAGTATTTTTGTTTTATTTGTGCAAAAAAGTATTCTCGTAACATTGCAAAAGTGCGGTTGAGCCACTGATGTCACATGTACAGTTTAAACAGTTACAGTTGTATTGCTGTCTATGGAGGAACAGATGTAAATTATGAAAGAATTTACAGGAATTCAGTATTTTTTTATGCACGGGGAAGGAAAACAAAACCTCATTTATAGCAAAACTAATTAAAAAGAGAAAATATGACTGAAGAATGATGGGTAAGATGTTCTGACTGGCAGAGAGAGGGTGTGCCATTCTGTACTTGAACTCTGGACTGTTGAATGTGCGCATATGCGAATACGTACCCTGTTCAGTGAGATAAGATATATGACGTGTATTGGAACACAGAAACCGTTTCCCAGTAGAGAGGAAGGACATAGAACACCAAGTACTACAGCTCACACCTCTGTTTTCTCCTTCTTTCGATTCCTCTTTTCATTTTTCTATGAACTTTTTTCTCCTTTCATTTTGACCTCTTTTTCTAAACTCTAGAGTATATTTCTCTTCGGTCTGCATGAGATGAACAGAGTGATAGGCATTTTACAAGTTATCTTTATATTTCTTTCAGTACCTCCGGCGGAAGTTCATATTTTCCATTGCACTACATTTCTAGACGTTAAAGTTCTCTGTAAAGCCAACAGCTTACTCTAAGGCCAGCACAATAAAGTGGCTTTCAAGATGCAGATGCATTTAGTGACCTGATACAAGCAGACAAGGCCACAGACACTGTGTCACTCCAGCTGGCAAATGGCTATAGACAAGAGATAGTAAAACGCTGATTCAAAAGTGAGGTACATTTACATTGCTGAGGTTACTGTAATAACCTGCCACGGCCCATTCGTTCTGAAGTTAATCTATAACCCACTGACATCAGCATCATCCGACAGGCATCAAGATAGAAAGTGAGTATATTAACAGTTGGACTGATTCCAGTTTGGATATGCTGATAAGGTGGAGAGTCAAGCAGACAAGCTTTCAGGGGCCCAACTACACAACCTCAAGGCCAAAGAACGCAGATGTCAAGCTACAGATGCTTGTATTTACATTTCTTAACTTGAATTATTATGCTGCTGCTCCCACACCCACATTTTTCTACACTATTAGCTAAAAATAAAATCTAATATGTTACATACAGGATGAGATAATGCTTAGTCATGAATTAATAAATATCACATTAAGTACTATTCTTACCTCCCGTAACAGCCATCAGCGCAGGGCAGTGAAGCTCTTCATATCTCAGTTGTGAAGTGGAATACTCACTAGTTTTTAAACTCTGGTATTTTTTCAGTACTTTTTAATTAAACAATATGGTAGGTATGACTAGTATTCGTTATACTTCACGGCAACTTTTCAAGTGATATTTCGCATATCCGCCTTTTTTTGTGTAGTTTGGATCTGAACTAGCAGTGTCCGATTCGCGAACGAATCGTTCTTTTGAGTCAGTTCTTACAATAAATCGGTCACAAAAGTTCGAGATTCGATTCTTTTCAAACAGCTCACAATGTTTGGCGCCGAAACATAAACGGAGGCCAAAGCAAAACAGAAATGTGGCTGAAAGGAGCGAAGAGGGTCGTTTAACACCTACAGGTAAAGGCATTATCTGACAAAAGGCAAAAACCTTAATACTGTATACGAAAGCATTTTAAGTATCCTACCGAAAATGTGTGTGTGTGCGTGCGCGTGCGCGTGCGCGTTTAAAGTTTTTTTTCTTCAAATTTATTCATAGATACATTTACACGTAGTTAGGCTATAACTGAGTCGTTTTCTATTAAACAATAGTTGACATCTTAATTTAATATTTTTTTAGTAGGTTAGCTTAGCATGCCCAACATTGCAAATCAATCATTCAATACAAAAATCAGACGGCTCTGTGTAACTAATAAGACTCAACTCAACATTACCATTTTGCTTAGCTGCACTCAGTTCAGTCCAACTGAGCTGAACCGAACCATGATGAGTTTGGCTAAACTCCACTATACTCAATAAAGCTAGGATTAAGTAATGTTTATTCATCCTCATGGACTGTTTGCATCCATCATGCAGACTGAGATAGATGAACTTTAAGTTAGCCATCAACCATTGAAACACGTGCCATGTGCTTAAAAGCACTCTATCACACCACAATGGCAGTTCCTAGAAGGGTTAATGAAAAAAGAAGTGGGTGTTTTAAGGTCAGAGTCAGCAGTCAGAAATTTATGGCCCAATGTTTCTTTTTATGGTATTTTTTCCCCCTCTGAACAGTGTTGATTTCTTGAGCTATGAATGAGTGCAGCTCTTAATCCCAGTAAAAAACAGCAGATGATCGTGTAAAAGGGAGGCAGAGAACAAACAGGGCTGGAGCTGCACTTTTCTGATTCATGTAGAGGAGTGGAATTCAGTGGGTTTACTCGAGGAATCTCAGCTATGCTGAGAGTGTTTACTCTGTTGCTTCTCTCTCCATCTCCTGTTTTAATATGCTCATTAATATCAGCCACCACATCCTCCTCCCAACAGGCTTGACTTTATCTGACGCTCTGGACTGACACTGTTATCTCCCTGTTTACTGCTTCACAGTATTCACCCATCATTATACAACAAATTCATCAATCAGTCTCATTACCTCACGCTCGAATTCACATACCGTAGCTTAAATGTGTTTCAGTTGTGACCAGTCCAGAGCTTTTCTATAGTTGAGGATGTTTAGTTAAAATGCTGATTCAACCATTATTTAAAAAAATCTTTTCAGTACTTTGGGAACAGAAATAGCATTGCATATTTTTGATTGTTTTTGTTGTTGTTTTTTTCAAGCAACAGTCTTTTTTCTTCTTGATTATCTTTTTTTTTTTAGATGTTATGCAAGTTTTTTTTTTTCTGAGCTTAAATTATTATTGCATATAAAAATAATGTGAATAATAAATTCTAAATTCATTTAATATATTCACATTACACTGTACAGTAATAGAAATGTATACATTGTTTTATGGTCACTTTAATAAATACTTTAACACTTTAATAATAAGAACCTTATTTTGTGTATTTTGTCTAATGCAATTTGTTTATGTAGTTTAGGTTTCAAAAAGCACATTATTTTCCACTTTCTAAAACAGGTTTGCTCTGATTGCCCAAATACCTCTAGCGTTTAGCAGCAATATCACGCCCCTTATCATAACATGATGCCGCGTCCCGGCGCTTAGACACCAAAACAATAAAACACATTGCAAAAGAGGTATTTGTTGCATTCATTGGAGACATAATTACTGACTTAGTTCTCTTTTTACACGTCGTGTTGCATCGCGCCTCATAAACATAACACCATCTCTGCATTCGTGATCGGAGAAAAGATCAACAACAAGCACTACCCTTCACTGCTCAAAACTCACATTTGAATAGTAAGTAGCAGGTTCTTTTAATAAGAAAATGTAACTTGTGAGTCAAAAGTGCCAGACAGTTAGAATCGCCTCTTAGTCTCTGTGCACACAAAGTTGATATCACAAAGTGGGGGCGTGTTTTAAACAAGCCGTTTTAGAGGTGTGTACAAGTCATAACTTTTATAAAGAAAATCTCTTTGGTTTTGAGACTTTAGTATTGAAACTTTACAGATCCTTTTTTTTTTTGCACACAAAGCTTGTAACACCCTAAAGAAAAAAGGAAAAATTGAAATCGCATCATATGACCCCTTTATTTTATGTTTAAATGCAGTAAAATCCAATTGATTTCTTCTGCTTCACCCATGTATCAGATAATTGGAAGTTGTAAGATGGGTTGTGGGCTATTAAGTATCTGAATGCAAAAGTTCATTGGCTGGTTCAGGCTGGTCAACAAAAGGTCATTGGCTGTTGGCCCCTGTCGGACGATGTTATTGGCTGTTAGCCCGTGTGGGAGAAGGTCATTGGCTGGCCATGATGTTTTGGTTGCCAAGTGTCTCTGGCAGAATCCTCCCCTGATAAACAAGGATATCAGATTCCTCTTCGATCTTCAGCACATCGCACAACTGCATTCAGACTCAACTTAACACTTTAAAGCATCTCGTCTTTGCTCAGGTGACCCGCTTCAGCTATTCTATTCCTTTGTCCTAATATTAAGACTGGGATTCCTTCAATCTACTTGCATTGTTAGGACAAAAGCACATGTTTTGCTTTGACAACCATTAATGACCCCATATGTCACAATAATGGTCTGGCAAGTAGTTTAAACAGTCTTTTGGTATTCATAAATGAATGACAGTGGTTTCCGCATGCTAGTTGTAATGGAAAAAAGACAGCACGAGAATAGTTATGATCATAATACAGATTTTCCTCAGCAGAGCAGGATAAAGTATATTTTTCCCACAAACTGCAAATATTGACATTATGTTTCATTTCTTGTTGCACGTTTCCTAACAGATGGACGTTCGAAAGCATCCAAAACCTCCACATAAAAATGAGCAATGAACCTTTTGTAAAATCACCCTCCTTTTCCTTGCTGAGCACGCCAAGATACGTTTGTTTAAAGTAAACCTCCTCGAAGAACTTGGCGAGAAACGTCCTGCAGCAGCACATCTGGAAAACATGCCCTATAGAAAGAAACTTTATTGTTTGTCTTTTAAGAACCAAAGCCCCCTAATGGTTTTCATAATTTAGCATAAAGTAAAGGATATTAGTTTCAATAATCTCTTATTCATACAATCTCCCCATAAAACACAGAGCCGCGGAGATGTCAGCTGTGACTGAGCACCACGCATGTGCCAAGAACATTCAGCCTCATTACGACAGGTCAGATAAGGCGAAAGAGAGAGAGAGCAGGAAAATTTTTGTGCTTTTTCACTTTTCTAGATTTTATGTCATCACACGCGATACAGAGTTCAGATACACCATGCAGTCTTCAATTTTCCTGAGGTTGTGTGTGTGTTGGAGGGAGACCTTGTGAATCTCTGTGTGAGGCTAGTATTCTCACTACGCTTTGTTTTCTTCCCATACTTTTCCTAGTTTATGTGTGCATGTTCACATTTTCTACAGATTGGATAACTACAGAGTTATTGCTCTTCTGTATCACCTCCGGACATTAAAAATTAAGCATAAACAGCCTTTAAATACATAGATATATTATAGCATGCTGCCGTCATGCATAGGTGTGTACGCAGTGCCTGTGCTTATACATAGTCATCTGTTAAGAAAAAACTTTCACACATATGAACGGACGCTCATATTCATTGATGTGAGGAAGAATATGCACACTTAGACACACACCGCTGGGCCTCTCCTCCTACTTTTTCACTGCCAACAATGTAAAATTTGTGCAAGCACAGCAGAAAGGCTGGGGAAGGATGGATAAATCTGATGCAAGCTACTTTCTCTTTCCCTTGCTTTTTCTCTCATGCTTTTTTCCTGTTTATCTCTCTTTTTGTCCAGGTTTTGACAACAGTAGAAAAAAAGAAGCATAATCTCAACCGTGCGCACAGAGAGAAAGAAAACATCTAAAATGAAAAGCATGGGATTGACATTTCACATCTGCTCAGCACCCCCAGGCAAGACTGGCTTTTCTCCCAAATGTCGTTTTTTTGTGTGTTTATATGTAAGGCTGCGTGGAAGCACGACAGTCTGTGTTTGAGATCACCATGCGTACTTTGTGGCTGCTAATTAAGTGGATTAAGTTAAACTCTTCCAAATTTAAAAGTAGGATTAAGGATTATCACCTTGATGATATGTTATAGGAAAATTGTTATGTGGAAAATTATATTTAAAAAAATGCAGTTGTAAATTAATTATGAAAAGTTCCAGTATTTTATTCACAATTACATAGATAACATAGCAAATGTTAATACTGAGAATTTTTTTTTTTGTTGTTGTTGAAATTTAGTCCCATTCTTGCCTGATATAGATTTCCAGCTGCTGAAGAGTTTGTTTGTGTCTTAAAGTTTGATTTTTGAAATGTTTTCTATAAGTGAAAGGTCTGGACTGTAGGCAGGCCAATTCAGCACCTGGACTCTTCTACTACGAAGCCATGCTGTTGTAATAGCAGCAGTACGGGTTTTGCATTGTCCTGCTGAAATACACAGAGCCTTTCCTGAAACAGACATCATCTGGAGGGGAGTGTACATTGCTATAAAACCTTTATATACTGTGCAGCATTCATAGTAGGGCTGATATCGACTAAGGATTTTTCTGGTTGACTAGTAGTCGTTCGTTTTAATTATTACTTGACTAATCGCATGTATGTTTCATACATTACATAATTTGAGAATATTTGTTTTTCATTTGAATTAGTTAATTTGAACGTAAACATTTCACTCTACGTATATATATTTTAATGTCTGTAATGCAAATATACTGTATATACACAGGGTTTCATGCTAAAGTTCAGAGTAGGGCTGTAACGAGTCCTCAAGTAACTCGATTACAAAACATTGGGGCAAAATCCTCTGCCTTAAAGCCTCTATTAATTCATTATTATTAAAATTAATTATCAATAGAAAGTTCATGTCACGTTTTTTCGCAATGATTTTTGCATTACTGTGACAATGCACTTACGCTTACATCAGCCACGAAGCGAAAGGAGACGGCAGTGGTTTGATTTGAGGGCGTGAACGTGGACTAGTGCAGACTGCTTAATAGAAGGGAGTAATAACAATGGCGATGAGCAAAGAGACCAAATAAGCAGGAGAAAATGACAAAAATGTCCTACTCGGAGACCAGAGGAGGGCTGTCACCCAAGACCAGGTAAATTGAATGTAGCGTTAAATCAATGCGATTGTTACTGTGCGTTCACACCGCCAGAAACCAATTACTGTGTGACGTGTCTTATTTTCTTGTGCATTTTTAATATTGCTCTTTAATTAAGCAATAACATTTATCCGATTACTTGATTAACCGATGACATTTTCTTATTAGAATACTCGATTACTAGAATATTCGATAGCTACAGCCCTAGTTCAGAGTCCACGCATCCTGTTTGCTTTCATTATTTTACAAAATTGCATTATGTTGTTATTGTGAGTCTTTACAGATTTCAAATATTACTCTGTAGAGTAAATTGTAGAGCAGTGGTTTTCAGCCTGTGGGCCGGGGCCCCCTAGTTGGCCGCGACGGTATTGCAGGGGGGGCCACCAATTATTATTAACAGAAATTGTAATTTTGTTAATGTAACAAAAAATGTCTAGTTTGCTGATCCGTTATGTATATTTTCTGTTTATTCAGTACATTACCAGTTTATTCAATAAAGACAATTAACAGCCTTGCTTCTGAGTACTTAGTTAACCCGACACAAAAATCGGGATCGTTTAAATTCTTTTGAGGTGGGCCGCTGAAACATACGTGTTTGGCTGTGTGGGCCGTGAGTTAAAAACGGTTGGGAACCACTGTTGTAGAGTATTTTAGGAGTGCCTCCATATGTCCTGCAGTGAATCTTTTGATGTTATAAACTGCAGATAAAAAGATTGGCAAAGCAAACAGCATAGTGTATGAAAATAGTGACACGGAGAGACACAGAGGTGACAAATTCTTGAATAAAAGTTGTTTTTTTTTTGCATACTGAAATATTCTTGTTGCTTTATACCATTTAGATTGAACCGCAGATGGAACATTTTGACTGTGTTTTAAACTTTTCTTGGCCTTGTCAGTGTTCATTACTTTGTAGTCAATAGGAAAGTCACAAGGCACTCAGTTTTTGTCTAAAATATCCTACATTGCATTCCCAAGACAAACTAAGCTTTTACACATTTTGAATTACATGGAGGTAAGTGATCAATGACAAAATGTTTATGTTGAAGTGGAGTATCCCTTTAACTTAATTAGTTGCAATATGTTCTCCCAGCTGAATCTTTCTTTAAAAATTTAGTTTTTCAGCCATTTACTGCTCTGTGACAACTTTTTTGAGATCTGTTGCTGTAATCAAATTTAACATGATCTCATTTAGTGGATAAAAGCATACACACACATATATATATATATATATATATAAAAAAATCTAATAAAACATTGAAAGAAATGTAAATAAATTTGTAAAAATGTAGTACAATTACAATATAGGGAAAATATAGAGCACACATTTCATTTTAATTTAAAGGTCTGAACTGAGCAAATATGTAATTTGATAAAGATGTTATTTATATGGCCAAAACGTGAGATGAAATTGATTGCAATGCAAGTCAGTGAGATTTTTTTTTTAAATAACTACTATTAAAAACTGCATAAATATGCTAAGTTTTAAGATCAAAGCTTTGTATAATTTTGTATAATTTTAGAATTGTCAATAATTCATAATTGTAAAAATTCAAATTGTCATGATTTACAATTTGTGTCATTCCGAAGTTTCTTTCCTATATTGAACATAAAGATATTTTGGAGAATGCTGGTATAATCAAACAGTTGATGTCCTCCATTGACTTGCACAATAATTTTTTCCCTGCAATGGAAGTCAGTGGGGATCAACAACTGTGTCGTTCTTAAAAATTCCTTAAAATATCTTTTGTGTTCAGCATAAGAAAGAAAATTATATAAATTTGTAATGGCATGAGAGTGAGTGAATGATAGACTATTTGATGAACTATTTCTTTATCATGAATTTTCTTAAAAAATACAAACCATTTTGATCTAATACAGCCATGAGTCTTTTTTTGAAAGACGCAACAAAGTTATATAAATACATATATACACACACACACACACACAGTGCCCTCCACTAATTGGCTTCCTTGGTAAATCTGAGCAAAGGGTGGCTGTGCAAATAAATCTGCATTGTTTATCCTTTTGATCTTTGTTTAAAAAAATGCACACAATTCTAACCAATCATCAAAGTAAAACAAATTAAAATAGGGAGAAATTCTTGTGATGAAATGTTTTTTTCTAATACTTGTTGACCAAAGTTATTGGCACCCCCAGAATTTTTAATGAGTAAAATATATTCCCATTCATATTCACAATTTTGAGCACTCCAGGATGATTATGGACATGAAATTATCCAGCCATGGTTTCCCGTTTCACAGAAATATATATATTTGGCCCGATTGGCCCACTGTGGTGACTCCCAGGGGTTTCTGAAAGAAGATCAGAAGATGAAACTAAAAAATGAGTTTTTTAGCAGCAAACACTCAAGATGGGTTTGATGAACACGGGGATAAAAAGTACTCCATGTGTACAATGAAATATACTGCTGTGTTTCTGATGTTGTGGGTCTATATTTCTGCTGGAGGTCCTGGACGTCTTGTTTAGACACATGACATCATGGATTTTATCAAATACCAACAGATAACAAATCTAAACCTGACTGACTCTGTTAGAAATCTTATAATGGGCCATGATTGGGACGATAATCCACAATAAACATTGAAATAAACAAGAATTAGTCACTGAGCACAAAATGAAGCTTTTGTCATGGTTGTCCCAGTCCTCTGACCTGAACCCTGAGTGAGGTGAACTAAAGAGGAGAACCATCATAGAGCTGGTGTTCTGAAGGAAAAACAATGCAGATTTATTTTCACAACTACCTTTGCTCAGATTTATCAAGGGTGCCAATATTAGTTGAGGGCACTGTATAAATAGCTTATATATGCATTGAGGCTGAAATTATGCTAAAAGAATTTAATATACCGAAGGACTTTTACAAAAAATCTAAATTTAAAGAATCAAAGCTCTTTGTTGAGCTTTTCCTGTAGCATTAGACTGTAAAAACATCTTCTGGTTCTAATCTGCTGTTGCTCTGTTGTTGTGTTGCACTGCTGTGCCAGGATAAATGTTGGTTTGATGGACAATTTTTTTCTTTGGAAAATCGCAATTTTATTTTCTTGTTTATTATGAAAATAAAAAAGTAGAGAAAGCAAGTGTGGCAATAGTAGCCCATTATCATAACGGTGGCCCAGTTTTCTCATGGCAGTGGTCCTGACTGAGAAATCTCAAATTAAGAGAAATTAAATCCCTCAATTTCATTCAATAATACAGCTATGCTTTTTTCTGGCACTCTCTCTAGCTGGAAGCAAATTATTATAACAGCCATTACCTTCCAGAAAAAAAAAAACTACCTCTCTTCTGAGTGTACAAGAAATGAAAGGGTATCCTATTTCTGTTACGTTCATTGTAGTTTTTGTGTGTGATGCTGAGGCTTTAGTGCCACAAACACATTCTAGCCAGTACCTTGAAGGACAAGATAAATGGTTGACTGTGTGTTTGTGCACTGAAATAAAAGACTTTTCCTTTAGAAGAACACAAAATACTCTCCTGTGTGTATATTGCTTTAATCCATGAGTGTCTGTTCTAAATGTGCTTTATAGCAAGCTACAATCTGAAAATCTATTAAAACAAAAACTCTTTTTCTCTCTTGGTTTGTCCCACCGACAGGAGAAATGAATGCCAGTATTGACATCATATGTGAAGCCTCCTTTGTGGTCCATTAGAGAACTAAGAGGAGTTGCCAGAAAAAGTTAGGAAAAGTAAAAACATTTGAAAGGAGTCATGACCAACAGTACACAAACTCTAACTGCAAAGGCATCCAAAATTGTGTATTTTATTGATGTATATACAGTAGTATTTTATTGTGAATAGCAGGCTAAAGACAGCAAAAATAAATAAAGTGGCAGCGTTTAATATACAAGGTCATGCATCCATGCCAGTAGGTGTCAGTATAAAATCCAAGACCAATGGGGAAAAATAAGATTTGACATTTCCTCCCAGCAGTTTAGCCAATTAGCCTGATAGTTTAGTTTGCCATTAATTTATTAGCCTGATAAGCTATGGCATATATGGCATGAAACTACTCCATATGGCCATATGTTATATATTACCATACCATAATAATCTGACTGTAACTTCTATTTCTTGGGCAGGATTTTGCATGACACCAGTGAAGCACCTCACTAACAGTATCTGTAACATATTACCTCTCTTTGTTTGTTAGACTGTATTTAATCTTATTGAGACAGGTCAAAGCCTATTCTCTTTTTTAAAACTGTGTTAAATGTTGTGTGTTGGTTTACTATATGTTAGCATCATGTACCTTGGGGTAATGGACTTCTAATCCTTAACCCCAATTTCAATGCTCAGTTAAAGTTTGTGTTGGCTGCACTCTGTATGCACACTCCCAATGGATGCACACAAATTTAAGCACATATTAGCATCGATAATCTTACCATCTCATGATTTCGTGTGCAGTTTTTCCAGTAAAGAACCACTCCCAGATCTGAAAAAACCCAGTGGCAGAAAAAAAAACCCAAATCTCCAGCTACACTAGTCTTACACACACGCATAAGAGAACACATTAAAAATAAAATATATTTGTGCGCATCCAGCTCACGGCCTCACACACAACATGCATGATGTTCTCCCACACCCTGTGGTTTTGCACATGCGAGTATAATTAGAGATGTACTCAGGAGATTTAAACGTTCCAGAGATAGCGAGATTTACTGTTTGAAGTGTATTTGGCCAAATCAGGGCTCTTAACCCCCTTAAGAGGGAAAGAGTGAGGATCTAGATATGTAGGGGGAGGGGGACTCAGGCCACACGGGCCAAATTCACATCAATACTCGATGTTCTCCTCTGTTTTGTGTGTGCATGACCACAGGATGGGCCGATCTGTAACCTAGCTAACCCCGGCAACCGTCCAAATGTCTGTAAGCAATCACAGCTGACTTGATTGACATGCCAGAGCAAAACAATTCATGCTGATTGTCAGAGAGAATTACAATACAAAGTCGGGTGGGTAGGGGGGTGAGAAAGAACATGGGAGAGGGAGACCCATATACTTTCCATTTTAGTTGGAGTTCAGCTGCTGTCTCTAATCATTAAAACACGCATGTTTTAATGATTTATATTAGCTCATAATGAGCTCTGATCTGGTGCTGTGTGTTATCTCTGAACTGTGTACATCTCTTTCCCGTGATTTACACTGCAAATATACTCTAAAACATGCATGGACACATTCACTTATGCTCTGGCGCGCTTCCATTAGCCAGCTGCTGATATGGTCCTCTTTGCCTGTGTTGTGCTGAGGTTGTTTAAGGTTTTGTGCTTGCTGTGTCAGTTTAACTGTAAATAAACTTCATTCTCAGAGCTTCGTGTTTAAGAGCTACACCACAATAATACACACACTCGATCTGTTTTCACAAAGTTTCCTTCTAAACTTTAATATCCGTTCTCATGCGCGTCATACTTCAATTAACTTCAGGGTCAAAGGTCATTTGTAAAGCATTTTTCTTTTTAGTCTTGACTGGCAGGGACCGCATTGTTTATCTTATCAGTTCATTCAAATGTGATATATATATTTTTTTTTTTTGTGATAAGGATCAGCTCTAGGTTTATGCGCCTCTTTTGTGATGCAGATTGCTCACTCTGCTGTACTTGGCATGGCATCATTATGGCAAATAAGAAAGTCTGGAAAAGGCTGTAAACATGGGCTGAGTTGTAATACTGCCAGTCTAAATATGAAATGTATCATACATGGCCACCACCCTCCTAAGATTAATAGAGCAAAAAGACAGGTTGTCTTGAGATGGACAGTCAGCATTTCACATGTGAGTTATCATTTGATTTGCACTAAAGTTAATGAATATTAAATGAGAGAGCTGATATTATTTGAATTAGTGGGTTCCAATGTTAATTTCATATATTTTGATTAATCAAAATGCTCATCTAGCATAATTGTTAAAAAAACAGAAATTGGTGCTGTCAAATGATTAATTGTGATTAATTACATCCAAAATCAGTTTTTGTTTACCTAATGTGCACTGTGAATATATAAAATAAATATATTTACACATAAATTATAAGAATATAATAGACATGTAAATATTTACTGTACGTGTGTTTCTTTGTACATCAATAAGTATACACAGTACACAGATATATATATATTGTTAACAAAGATTTATTTTGGATGCAATTTGTGATTAATCAGTTGACAGCAACAGAAAAATAATTTTATTTATGATTTTATGTCACACATTCTCACTAGGATGACTTTTTTTATTCTGATATTTTTCTAACTGTGTTCTAAAATGTTCTGGAATAGTGCTAGTGGCAGGATTTCCAGGTTTTCACAGCAAAAACTGCCCAATTGCTACTCAAAAACCCACCCAATCGCTTTTCAGAGAGGATTCCTTATAAAAATCATGTCCCGGTGGGGTAAAATACACATTTTTTGTCACTTTCTAGAGGCCAATATCACGTCTTTGGGGTTGCTTCAACCTGCCGACAGGTAAAACTCCCCACGAAAAGAATGTTAAAGTAGCTCAATTCTTGGCAACATTGGATAGAGGAGAAGGTTATAAACAATAAATGTCAAATGCAAGTTTGAAATAGAACAAAGCATTTACACATCTTATATATAAAATCCATTTCACCCAAAGTTTTATTTATTTTATTTTTTTGTGTGAAATTTTGTGCTTTCAATCATTTTTAGATTTGATATGCATTTTATACAGCCTTCTCTCTTTTCTTTTCTTAGACTTTTTTTTCTTTTTGATATAAGCATTAGGTCCTAAATTTTGATTTTGTGTATTCCCCATGTGTAAACTCCACATTCGGGTCATGTGGCCCTTTATTTATACATATACTGGTCATTGTAGCTAGAAGAAAATAAACTTTTCTCCATCAGAGGATATTCGCCTTGTATGTAAAAGGCCATTTGTGTTGAAGGCAGTTTCAGTTGTCACGGATACTGTTTGTAGTTCATCCCCCTGAGTTTGATTCCACATAGAGGTGATGTGATCAGCAGCATAATGACACCCAGCTGACACGCAAAAACATGAACACAAGCTGCAGCTGGAAGAGATCTGACACAGCCTGTGAGGAAATAAGAGGAGTGGGTTTTGCCAGACTGAACTGACTAAATGAGGGCAAGAGAAAGAGGCCGAGAATAATGTGTGACCTTATTGAAATCTGTGCAGATGTGCAGCCAAACAGACAGACATAAAGAGCGAGAATGGGAGTGAGAGGTTGAGGATTCAAGGGTCTGTAATTGATAAAGATAACAGCTGTGAGACAACGCAGCCATGTCTGGAAAGATGGGACGTTGTCTGTCTGTGCGCATCGGACATTAAAAAAAGTTGATTTGATGGCTATAGAAGGAACCGTAATCTCAACGTGCTTGAAGAATGTCTTAGGGTCATTGAACTGCTGGATAAACAGTTTCTTGAACTGTGCATGCAATGCTTTTTTACATTTTAAAAGTTTTATTACCGTATATTATTCTCCAGTAAAAGAGGAATGCTTTGAAAATAAAAAAACATGCCTTTATGGCAGTTGTCTCTCTCAGTTTGTTATTACACACTTCCCCAGGCAGAAACCACCGAGAACAAGGCATGTCAACGGCATTACGTCACTTCACATCTAGCCACAAATCAAATATTTGTGATTTATATTTAAATTCCAGCAGGCCGCAATCAGCCGCCAAATGTCAGAAAAAGTTATCACTAAGTGACAGGCCTCAGTGTGATGATTGTCTTGCTGTGGTGTGTGGTGTGGAGCAGCAGCTAAGCATGTGGGCCGAGGATCCTGCTTCTTATTTGGCCTTCCAGCAGTGTTGGAAATTTTGGGTTTTTTTTAGATTTCTTGCACATAATAAAAACAAGAAAAGCGCTGTATTTAAGTACTTTTAATCTACAAATTTAAAGCTAATGGCTTACACTTTGTGGTTTGCTTAATGGCCAATTAATTATTTGTTTTTATTAGGATTGTGTTAAAGTAATGCAGTGGATTCAGTTATGCTTGTTTATCCACTGGTACTGTTTCATGCATTTTCTACCAATTATGCTTAATAACTGTAGATTTCATTGTGTCTGTAAATTGCACATGTTTACCATATTTTTAATGTACACTTGTCTTTTGTGTAGATTCAAAAAGATTTTGGTTTACATCTTCATATCATGACCTGAGAAAAAACAGACAGTTTCGTAAGCTTGTATAGACGTGGTTTTCTTTGTATTTTCCAGACCAGATTTTGATATTTTTCAACATATTGTTTTGTTTAGACCCATAAACAGAAAAGAACTTTTGTTATGTTATCAATGTGTTTGTTTTTGTTTAAGCTAAATCCGTACTTGTTTGCTATTTGAATGAATGACATGTCATAATAATGAATGACTGCTTACCAGATGGACACAAAAATTAGTATTAGTCTCAGCCTTGGTTTTTATTTATTTATTGATTGATTGATTGATTTTTGGTTATGTTTTTTTCTTAATAACATCACAGATATTTAACTTCTCTGCTTAACACATCATTTTGATCAATATAAATAACAAACATATATGTAGATCCCTTGAGTAAACTGAACATAATTGTCCTGCAGCAGTGATATTGCTCTCCTTGTAATTCCAGTTTAGTCTCTTCTCATACCTCAGAGGTTTGCATCATTAGCCTGAAGCCTAAGCTACTAAATAATAACAAAAAACACATATTCAAGAAACAAGCTATTATATGAGGTTTAAAGGGCCACCCTGAAAAGTTTTTTATGGATCTTTTATGTTATCAACATTTTTGCACCTGTAGGTTTTTGCTGCGGAGCCGAGCCGGCATCAGTGCAAGCCAAGGGTAGTGGCAAGGAGTTGTAACCTCCTTCAGGGAATGTGCCAGCAGAGTAGTCTGCACATAACCTTCCCAACACCCTGGGGGGGAAGTAGGGGCCCCCACAGGGCTGCCAGTTGTTACTGAAGCAGTTGGTTGGGGACGTGGAGCACATGTTCCTAACTTAACGTTTCTACATGTGGAATTTTTTAAACAAATCAATATATTGATAAGATTATGAATATAATTGAAGGGAAACACAGCCTTCTGGCTGACTGTGGAATATGTAGCCACAGCCTACTGGGCGAAGGAGACCCAGTAGAAGCACTCAGGAGGACTCCGGTTCGCCTTGTTAGAGGAACAACTGAGAAAAGCATATAGATCCCGTGTGAATGGTGCAGCAAGCCAACACCAGCCGGTCTCCCGCTTACCTGCTTTTTCTTCTAACTGAAGACAAGGGAGGACACAGCCTCTACACGGAGGTCGTAGAACCTAGCGAAGGTGTTGGGTGTTGCCCAGCCTGCAGCCCTACAGATACCTGTTAAAGGGGCAGCGTTAGTAAACGCATAAGATGCACTTTTGGAGTGGGCTTTGACACCTAAGGGGCACGGCTCTCCCTGGCATAGATAAGCCAGGGAGATGGCATCTACCACCCAATGGGCCAGCCTCAGATTGGAGACAGCATTCCCTTTCTGCTGTCCTCCATAGCAGACTGAACCTTTGAGTGCGGTCTACGTAGAGGCGCAATGCACATACGGGACACAACAACCCTAAGGCCGGTTCTGCCTTCTCCTGGGGCAGAGCTTGCAGGTTCACTACCCGACTGTGGAAGCTGGGCTGGGGTTTTAGGTTTTTATGACATGAGAATCAGCCGGGTCAAACTCTAGGTACTCTTCGTTGACAGAGAAGGCTTGTAGGTCCCCTACCCTTTTGATGGAGGCAAACGCAGTCAGGAGCGTTGCTTTCACTGTAAGAAATTTCAAATCCACTGACGCAAGTGGCTCGAATTATAAAGTGAATTATATATGATCCAGAGACTTAAAGTAGAAACATTTTTTACCTTAATACAGTTAATTATTAAAATATATATATATATATATATATATATATATATATAACTTCAGATTTGTCACAGGCCTGGTAAAACATCCAGCTGCTGGAAGTGACCAGGCCATGGAGTGCGTGTGCATTATCTCTTCCTCTCTTGACTTATAGTTCTCACACACACACTTAGAAAGCCACCAAACAAATTAACTACTGTCAAGCTGTCTGCTCAGATGAGATAAGAAACTCTTGTGCTTTCTGAGGTCTCATGGAATAATTAAGCTGAACAAACACACACTGAGCGCACACATCACATCAGAGGACAAGCTTATTTCAGTTTAATCATGCAGATACACATGCACTCATGTAAACATGCTTAATACACACGATGTTCAACAGATGAGCATAACCCTTTCACACAAATGAACACACACCACGTTAAACAGAAAAGCTTCATTCAGATCTGCTGCATATCACATATCACCATTATAAACATACTGTACACTGCCCTCAATGATTTTTCAGTGTGTTTGGACTGAGTTAAGCAGGAGGGAAAAGGAGAACCCTCTGTATTATGCAGTATAAAAACCTGATTTCATGCCAGCCTGTACTCACCAAAGTAATGACTTAACTGTTCCGATGACTTATTTTTACTTCTTCTCGATCTCAAGAGAGGTGCAGGACACTTAAGCAGCTTTCCAAGAGCAATATGGGGTGTTTTTATCAGTGATTACAGTTTCTTTTGTCACCCTAATTGGGCTTGAACCTGAAACCTTGTGGTTGGCAGTGAGAAAAAAAAACATATATACTTTTGACTTTAAAATTAAATTCTATTCAGTTTTAGATAGGCTAAATTCTTTATACATTTATTAAATTTGATTTTAACATTAATATAGATATAAGTTATTAAATCAATGGAATAGAATAGAATCAATAAAAATAGTATATAATGATTGAGTTTTTCCAGGATATCTAATTTATGTAGTTTTATAAATAAGACACCTTAAAGGGTTCACCCTCATGTCGTTCCGAACCTATAAGACCTTTGTTCAGGTTAAGACCTTTTTGATGATATCAGAGAGCCATCTGTTCCTCCATAGACCTTTGTTCCTTTTTTTATAATGTAAAATAAAACAAAAATTGTCTTGTTCCATAACTTACGTCTTCCGCCATTTTAGAGAGTATCTCAACACACCGTAATCAGTCTTGTTTTCATCCAGGTGAAAGCATGTGCATAATCTGCAGCTGTTTGCGCCTAGAGGAAAGTGTAAGCTTATGCAGTAATGTTCTTTAAAATGGCAGAAAATGTAAATCACAGGAGAAGAATGGTTAAGTATATATATATATATATATATATATATATACAGTATCTCACAAAAGTGAGTACACCCCTCACATTTTTGTAAAT
>JAUCNO010001819.1:11978834-12005486 GCA_032353835.1 Enteromius viviparus
CAGCGGCGCAGCAAAAATAGACTCGGCGCCGAAACTATCGCGGCACTGACGCTTCTGCTCTGCTCCTGCTACGCGCTGACGCGCCGCTCCTGCGTGCTGTGTGAAAGCACTCATACGTTTACATGGGCGCCGAAAAAAATACGCGCTGCTCACGCGCTGCTCACGCCCTGCTGACGCGTGCAGTGTGAAACCGGCGTTAGACTCACTTACAGCAGAGGAAGCTGCTAAGGAATTGTTGACGATGAGGCCCATTTCAGCACCACCCATACACTTTGGTCTGTCAATTTTGAGGGACGGAGAGAAAGGTGGAAGAGTGGTAAAGAGATATGTAAATAGGTGAAGAAAGATTCCTTATCACTGCTTTGTGATGGGCCGTTGTCCCTGTATGATGGGCTGATCCTTGGCGAAAAAATAATAATAATTAGTACCGGCCCAAAAATGCATTGACCCAGCAGGAAGATGCCCGGTCTTCCAGATGGCCAGTCCACCCCTGGTAGTGTTATAGTCCAACTAAGGTTATACTGAAGTATATTTGAATGTGCTAAAATGGATTTATTGCAGATATACTACAGGTACACTAGATTGCTTTTGAAGAGCAATATTACTCAATGATCAAACGATCTTCATCATTTTAAGAAATATCCATTGTGCACAAGTAGTACTCAAGTTTAATTATCTCTTTTATATCAGTAACACACACACACACACACACAAAACAACTGCTTTTTCGTTTGTGCAGCATGTTGTGTAAAAGTGCTGTGTAGCAGTACCAGTACCAAAATATAATGCAATAAAATATATTTTAAAAATCCCATTGCCATATTTGTAAGACCAGTCAATTTAATTGACGTTACTGCCTATTGAGATCAAATGTTATTTTTATATGTAACTCTTTAAGCTTCTGTGTATATACTCTGTAGAAGTGTATTCAGACTTTTTTTAGTTACAAATAAGTGCGTTCACCAACACCATGTACAGTATGTTATAATTAGCACATAATCTGGCTTGTACACCACACTCAATGATTTTATTTATTTATTCAGAGTTATTAATCTGTCAAACTATAGAATAATTTAGTGTTTGCGTAACACAATACAGGTATAGGTCCACACTTGTAGGCTCTTCACCTTACAGAAAGGTTGCCTGAGAGCCAGAGATGAGTATACATCTGCATTCACTCAGAGGTGATTTACACAGCTTATCTGTTCATATGGAGGGTTTCAGTAGGGAAAAGGTTATGGCATTGTAGTCAATCTCTTCACACTGTTAATGGGGCCAATATGTCATCAAATGTTGCAATGTAAAAGGCTTAGATGGGTGAACGGGTCTCATCAGACCCCGTGAATATGCTACGTCCGAACCTTTGCTGCTTTGTGGCCTAGTTATTAAATGACAGGCCACAGTTTTTCACATAAAAGCAACTTGTGAGGTTAAGCAGTTAGACAATGCACCAAATCTTCATGTATAATGACCTATAATTACTTTAAGGAAGCATTAGACTTTCTCAGTTGAGTCAAAGTTAAGAAAAATGGACAAAGTTGTTTGATTTAATTAAGTCAAGATAAGATTTGGATATGCCTCTTTATCTCAGTGTGCTATTATATTGATGCATCATAAAGATTTTTATGGCATATTGTATTGCATCCTCTTTGTAGCTAGAAAGCTCCAGTCCCGTTGTAATTATGAAAAACCGGTGACCAATGTTTCACCTCCGTGTTCTGGCATGTGGTGAATTTGGATGATGTTTAAATAATCACAGGCTTTTCATTTGTGGGGAGAACTAATCCATTAAGGGAACCTGGGATGCATCTTGTCCATACACAGGGGAAGTAGAGATGCTAAGCTGGATTTATGGCAGCAGTGACGCCATTAACTTCAGGTGCTCGTCCTCACTGCCAGCTGTGTTGCGCTTTCAAATGGCAGTGCTGCAAAAACATGCTGACGCTTTTGTCCTTTTGCCATTTGAATACTGAAGATCCAGCTAAATCCTGGAAGGCCAGTCTGTTCGAGTGTAGAAGAATATCAGTGGATTAGCTTTATCAGACACATACTCAGCGTAATAGCTGGTGATATATTATCACCATCAAACTTTGAGTTCAAGACTTAGGAACAAACCGCAGGGGAAAGAACAGATAAGGGCGAGGGTAAAGGAATGTCCTTTGTGTTTAAAGTCCACAGAACAATCTCAGTCCCTGCTAGGTTCAATGGTCTAGTTTTACAGCTCACTGACTATCTTATCCAGAGAGAGCGAGTTTTTAGGTGTTCATGGAAACATTCCTGAGGATTAACAGGTGTCGCTCATACAAAGCCGAATACGGTGGCATGACTTCTTAATGCTATTTTGTTTGGTCACGGCTGTGAAACCTGTCAAAAAACTGTGAAAATAACTCTGATATCAAGTGTCAATCGTAAAAAAAAATGTCACTGGTGTAGCAGGTAAACAACCTGGTTGCAGATATACCTGATTTAGCTGACTCAGATTGGAAGTTATGTTCTTGTAAAAGGGTGAGACAGGAAATGCCATGTTACCGCAAGTACATTCTGCTGCTGCAGAGTCATGACACTGGATTTGATTTCATACTCGAATCCACCTCAATATATCCCACACATACCACACCCAGTATAGCTCTGTGCATATTCAGCTGGCTGAAAGGTAATGTAAACCAGGACTTGTGATTTATGGCTTTGAGCATCTTCTGTAAATCACAATGTGGGACTTTTCTTCTGTGAAACCATGCGTCATTATCACCACCACAACCAGTTGATAGAGATGGGAGTGATGGGCCTTTTAGGCTGTTGCTGTGTGCATATTAATGTGCCTGTGTGTGAGAGAGAGAGAGAGAGAGAGAGAGAGAGAGAGAGGTAAGAGTGAAGAGTAAGAGCGACAGGGCTAATTATGAAAGGAGACAGTCTGAGGCTGTTTATGTGCGGAGAAGGGAAAAACATGTAGGACAAAAAAAATAGAAAGCACAAACGTACATACTGGCAAAATATAAGAACAAACAAATGCTAAAGAAGAGTTAAACAAAATGTCTGATCTTATTTATACAGCTTTTAAATGCTTCGAAATGCTTGATTTGTGCTATTTGTCAGTATTTTCCTATTCTTTAAAGAGTCTTGAATAAATAATCCTGGAATCAGATGTGTGTTTATGAGCATATGCTTGCATGTCTCTGATTGTAACCTCTTACTCCTACATTTTTCTATATGTTTTTCAAAAAATAAACCTGGTTTATTTATTTATTTATTTATTATTTTTTTATGATGGCCAAAAGTTTCAGAGGCAGTGTGTAAATGTGATTGACACAACTTGAGGTTGTATTTATTTTTCAGATGCAAGTGTGCAATTGCTTTTAGTTGTTAGAAGCAATGAAGCAATAACAGCAACCCTTATTATTACCTAGTATTTAGATGTTGAAGGGTAACTGACTTTCATCGAGGGTGTTCAGTAAAGTTGAACTAAGGGTTCTGGCTTGTGAGTATTTAAGGTCAGGTTTATTTTTGTTTAAAATGCTATTATTGCTATTAGAAACAGAATGCACAGGTATGTTCGGAGTACTAGGATTAATTAAATCTTTTGTTTTCATTTGGAAATGTTTTCCAGGGGGTTTTCTTATCAGTGGGGTTTAGAGTTTGTGGAAGGGAGTGAAGACAGAGAGCTTGTTTTCAGATCACAGTCCTGGAAGCATGGTCATGTTGTTTCACTTTGCACAAAAAGCAAGCAGTATAAATACATATGTATGGTGGATTATGATTTGATTAATTGACAAACTTAGTTTGGTTGCTATCTATGTGAAATGAATCTAAATAAGCAATTTTTTCAGACAAAAAAAATCAGAAAATGTTATGTTTGATGCAAATTCATGTGTATGTTTTTGGCTTGTTTGTTTTGGAAACAAACACATAGATGTCGTTTACTATTAATTACTTTGAATTATAGATGTCAATTTTGTCATTTCCACAATCAACCATCATTTAAATTAACAGTCAGTTAATCGATTAATCGGTAACCTTATGCATGCATAGATAGGCCTATTGTCAACGGCATGCTCTAGCAGGACATTAAAATAGATGTGATTATGATCATTTGACAAAAGTCAGAGCACGCGCTGTAGTTACGCGCGGGATCATTAGTTTGTGCTGTTTGAGATCTCGTCGAAATGAAACTGATTAATCGAGCATGATAGCTTCAATCGATTCCATCTTCGATCATCGATTAATCGTTGACATCCCTACTTTGAATCAACTGAACATTAAGTAGACAGATTTTCTAACCAGTAAGACAAAGATATTCCACAAATTAACATGGTTTTGCTAGAACAACTATAGTTAAGCCATAAATCATAGTTACTACACTTTTACTAATTAACTATAGTTTAAATTGTGGTTTTGACCATGTTTTTTGGTTTTATTATAAAATGGATATTTATTGTAAAACAAATACTGAGTAAAAGAATTTATCATTTACGACAAGAACTATACATTATCCTGCCTATTACGACTGTTCTCATAAATAATTTAACTTTATTATTAAAACAGTAATCTTTGGGCATGAAATAATGATTTCTGTTGACAGTTTTAGAACTGTAGCAATATTTTCTTAAAACTTCCACTAAGAAAAAAAATTAGCCATTTCAATTTACAAAACAATCGGTCTAGTAACAAAACAATATTACACGCATATGTTGTGCAACAGGCTAACATAAATGAGTCAGCTGTTCACGGCCCTGCCTGAAATGACTTACTGTTATCACTCTTAATTCTCTGATTTCAAATACACTTGCTGCCAGAGTTCAACAGAAATCAAAACATTACATGCTGAACAAATGACTATGATTATGGTAATGATGATGAGTAGTATGATTTATTGCTAATATTATTTTAAAAGCTTATTTTAGATACGTTCCACCAATCCAAAGCTGACAGATTACAGCAGGACTTCACAAACAGACTGAGAGGTGTAATAATTCTCCTTTTTTTCTTGTATTGAGGAACAGCTTTGCTGCTGAGTGATTGAAGACTTCCTCTACTAACATCCCTGGGCCAAACTCTCCAAAAGGGAAAATACAATTATATTGCGATCGTTGTTCGTGTGCAAAGCTTTGGGGACTATTACAGGCACATCTGGCCTCACTGAGCATGCCTGCTTACTGTCTTTATCATCTTCAATTAAGCCTTGGCCTGATCAAAGATCCCTTTCACTGATCAGAAACAATGCATTCAGCTTTGTCCAACAGTGTTAGGAAAGAACTAGTTAGGGCCAACTGTAATACAAGGCTAAGAATAGAGTTCACATTTGTCAATGATTTATTGTTCTTGCAAACTACCAACCGGATGAGAAAGAGAGAGAGAGAAACGGGCCTTAATAAAACCAAAATCACTTTTAGTTCAACAAAGTTTTGTAAAACAACTGCAGATCTTTACATCATTGCCGTTAAGGCTGGTGATCAAATGTCCACCATTTTTGGATCCTTAACACCAATATACCACCTCAACGATGCAGATTACGGTCGAGTTGCTGATTTGTAGATACAGTATGTACCTAAAAGTATTGGGACACTGAGTCGCATTTAAAATATCAAACCAAACCATATCTGCAAACTATTAACTACAGACATTTGCTCTAAGTTTGTAAACATGGTGTCCAAATGCATTTTTTTTTTACAGTATAGCAATCATACCGTGATTTACCGTCATTAATGATTTGCATGAAAATATGATTTATTAAAAAAGAATATTGCTTGGTTTGATATTTTAACACCTAACGCATTGGCACGGGTATATTTGTAAGTGTAGCTTAAGTGTCCAAAAACATTTTTGGGGCCACTGTCTGTCTTTCCATGCCAAGACACTTGTTTAATATTTGCTCTAAAGTTCTTAACTTTTTCAGACAACACTGCACCCTAGTGGGTACAAGACAAAGTTAATACAAAGACATTTGTTACACCATTATAAAGAGGTACCTTCATTTATTCCATGAAGTAGTCACTTAAGTCTAAATTGAATGTTTAAAGGTTGAAGATTGAATAGTTGGATTTACGGTTAAAAGGAAGTGAAACTTTGGCATCTCATCAAGGAATATTTGATTTGGTGACTCATGCGATACATACAGAGGTACTGACAGTCAATGACACTTTGTACTGGTGTGCATGTTCCCATGTTCTTACAGCACAGTTTGTTATTGTTGAGTAAATCTGTGCTTGAAGTGTAAATCATGACTAACGCTGTAGTTAAACACAATCCGCAAATGATGGGAATGTCTTTGACAGGAAGTCAAGGGGGTTGGTTCCACCTCTCACCTGATGACAGACTGACAGAACAGGATGGTATTACAATAAAACAAACAATAAGTGCCAGCGGAAACTTGGTGTACTCACAAGACTAAGTGTGTGTGCGTTAAAAGGTATTGGCCTAAATATGTGTTGATGGTGCATTGCTCAAAATTGTAAAAATATAACTTAAAATACAAAAGTCTCTGAAAGAAAGTGTTTTAAATGATGCGTCGTATGGGCGCATGAGCATCACTGCAGAAGTTGTGCTGAAGAATATTGGACACAAGCAAAAAAAAAGTCACTGATATCTGATTAATGTCTTTCACGCTGTCTCTTCACTGAGTTAAAATAATTCCCTCAATCCCTCATCAGTCTGAGATGCACGCTGATGCTGAAATTTCAACACATTTCATCAGTTAGTGTCTCCACTGATGCAACCATGGCCCAATAAGCTCTGGTACTGGAGGAGGAGAGAGACACCCAGTGTCCAAGATGAGAAGCACAAACACACACACACTCAACTAGAACATTCTCCAAGCAAAGTAAATGAAATGTACTACTATATAACATCTTATGCCATAAAGTGAAATACAAGTTTACAAGAGAGAAACAAGGCTTTATTTGTGCACGAGTAGTCCTTTAAAATCTGTTACATACATATAAAAATCAAATAAATATTTTAAATATATACATCTGATGAACCTACGTAAAATGCGTGAACATTTAAAGCTTAGCCTGTAAGTGCTGTGGCTACAAGTAAATAGAGTCCAGTCTCTTTAAGATACAAAACATAAAGTAGACATATAAAGCACAAAAATGTGCAGAGCCCTATGAAGTTTTACAAGAGCATTATTACACTAATATGCGGAGCTCAGATAAAAAAGTGTAATATTTTTACTTATTAATGTTGAAAAGTTACTTGGGGCTATACTGAGGTCCCCTTTAGAAAAACAATGGCCCCTCCTTTTAGTATGCTCTGCTGCAGACTCTTGCAACAGTGCGAAGGGCTAGAGGAGTATGTAAGTGCTTCAGGAGTTCACTTGATTAGCTGCTGCTAGAAGTGATGCAAATAAAGAGTTCGGCCTCTGTATAAGGTCCTGTGGCGGATCAAACTCAACCACCTGCAAGAAAACATTAAGTTAGGATGCTGTAATATTTGCAAAAACTGATCTTTTTTTTCCAAAATCATGTGTTTCATTATGTTATCATGTTCAATGCACAATGAAAATGCGGAGTTATCTGTTATATGTTGTTAGCAGTGTCAATTTCTATATAAAAAGCAGTGGATCACCTTGCCCTGGTCCATGACGAGTATGCGGTCACTCTCCAATACCGTGTTGATTCTGTGGGCGATTGTGAGCATAGTGCAGTGCTGGAAACCCTCTCTGATGGTGTGCTGGATCATGCTGTCAGTCTCAGAGTCTATAGATGCAGTCGCCTCGTCCAGTAGAATGATCTATGAACACAATATTAGCAGACCCTTCAAGGGCAAGGAGTATTTTTGAGGGTATTCTGGGTGTGTTTGTGTACTTACTTTTGAATTGCGGAGCAGTGCTCTAGCCATACACATGAGCTGCCGCTCTCCGACCGAGAAATTCTCTCCATTCTCCACTACTGGAGAGTGCAACTTCTCTGGCAGCTTAGAAATCTATATGAGAGAGAGAGAGGGGTGGAAGATTTAACACCTGCATGCCTGAGTGTTTCTTTTATATTCTATGACTATTATATTCTATTGCTGTTTCTCTATTCTTTTTTATGTTACCATGGCCCAAAGTCTGAAAGGTACTGAGAGGAATTTAAGCAGATGTTACGTCTATGTTTCATCACTATAGTGCAGCTCACACTAACATGCCCACTCTTATATTGTGATTTTTCTTTGCTCTCTCAATAAATTATATCCTCACATAAAAGGCTAGATTAACTTAATAATGCTTGAGCTGCTCCTAGTAGAAACCGTGACTGTTGAAATCACAATGAAATCTTGGCACCCCACGGATCACCTGAAAGCTAACTTTATCTTAATGAGTGAATGGAGTTAAAGTGCCAATTGAACAAATACCAAATACTTATACAAAAAGGTATTGTTCATCAAGTTTGAAACTTCGGAGGCGTGCAGCTGAAAAAGTGTGGGCATCCACCACATTTCTACCATGTAAAATTCAAGCCTCATTCAAGTCTTTACCGTGTCCTTCATGAAAGTCTTTTCTAAAGCAAGCCAGAGCTCTTGATCTTTGTAGTTATTAAAGGGGTCCAGGTTATACCTGTATGAAGTAAACACACAAACAAACACACTGAAGTCACCTTCAAATCTATATCAACAATACTTATTTTGTTAATGTAATGTTGCATTGTTTATTATAAATGTATTTAAATTATATAAATTCTTTTTATAAAAAAAAAAAAAACTAAAATGTATTATTTAAAATAAAGTTTTTAAAAAGTTTATTTGAAAATAAATGTAAAAAAGAAAACTTTTTATTATAAAAAAAAATATATATAAATATATTTGGCTTTTTTGCCAAGGCAACAATTAACAAGTTTAGCTTTATGTACTATACAGACAACTAAAACACAAATTCATTAAAATGATATGGACATAGTAATAAAAACTTGTATGAGAGGTGTAACGGTGCAAAAAAAATCACGGTTCAGATACGACACAGTGGTGTCACGGTTCGGTAAGTTTTCGATACAGCAAAAATAAAATAAGAAAAGAGAATTTCTTTGATTTTTTTTTTTTCACATTTTTATTTATTAAAACTAACATACATTTTTTTCTGTTATTTTCTTTTCATTTACTTTAAAAAACAATGGAGCTATACTTCACATATCTTCTGGGGTTTTTCTTAGCAGCAAATAAAACAAAACCTCATTTATAACCTAAAACAAAAGCTCCTTATAAAAATAAAATGTAATATTGCAGTAGTTATAAACTAATAGAAAGAAAATAACAATTTTGTTTTTAAATGGAACTCTGTTTCAATCATTTTTTAAGTTTTTTTATTTTTTTAAGTTCAGAAAGATGAGTGTCCACATTTCACAATCACAGGTCACAATCTTTCTGTTCTTTGCTTAAAACCCGCGACTATAAATGTACAGATCGCTGTTACCGATCGCTTGTTTTGCCCTTTTCGAATCAGTTGGAAATGCTTGTCTGAATGCTGCGGGGATAGTTTGTAATGTGCATGTTTCTAGTTTTCATCTGTTTGAGGGTGGGAGGGGCAGTCAGCACGTTGTTTGGGCTGCCTTGAGCGTAGCACTGAAAACATTATATTTTACACACTTTATTCTCTTTTTTCTGAATTGTCTAGTTTGTAATGTGTACCAAACCGAAAGCCTCGTACTAAATGGTATAATACAAATTTTTTTCATTTTGCTCTATTTAATCTTAGCAATAATCCAAATAAATTTCAGATGGACAAAACCAAGCTCCATCCCCTTTTTTCAGTTTAAGAAGCCATGTGTTGGGCACGTGGGGTTCGAGCCGGACGGCGAGCTCTGCTCTCGCAATGGTTTAAACTACTAGGGCTTGCAGTCCGCCGAGCTCTCGGTTCACTCCCCTGGACAGCACGCCACACACACCATTTTATTTGCATTATCAGGAAGTGCAAAATCGTGAAGTACCAGTTGTGTATAAGAAAGTAGAAGAACAGAAGAGTTGAAAGGTGAGAGATCACCTGACAGTGCCGATGAAGAGTACAGGATCTTGTGGTATGACAGAGAGTTGACTGCGAAGATCTCTCATCCCCAGCTTGCAGATGTCCACATCATCAATCAATATAGTGCCTTCAGCCGGCTCTGCCAGACGAAACAATGCCACACCCAGAGAGGACTTCCCTGAATCAGAAAGAGAGGGTCAAAGAATAGATCTCAGAAAGATCTGAGAGAACGTCTTCATTCATAATGGAAATGCCTTTACTGATATGCACAAGCTGCTTTATGCTTTTTATGAAGTCAACAATAAATTATTTCTGAACTTAACCCAGGTAACTGTCAATATTAACTGTCAAATTAACTTACAACACACAAAACGTAAAAAATTAAGCTTAACATTTAAAAATGAAAACATAACTGAAGCTTTGAATAAAACATAACACATTTTCTCTCACCAGAGCCAGTGCGTCCCACGATGCCGACTTTTTCCCCTGGCTTAAAATTCACGTGGAGATTATTGAGCACTATGGGCGTGTTCTCCCTGTATCTCATACTGTAGTTTTTAAAGGTAATGGCGCCCTCCTGTGGCCAGCCTTCGGGAGTATTCGCATCCTTGATGCTTCGTGGACCCTCTGATACACAACTCTACAGCACACAAGCATGTAGGGATGAGTAATCAAAACTATCTTCTAAACTGAACATGAAAGCATGATATACTGAGGTAAACATAATGTTTATGTCTCTCACCGTAATATACTCCTGCAGCCTCTCTACACTGGTAAACTTGGCCTCCACCTCGGTGGACAATCTTACCACAAACTGAAGGATTCCGGTCAACTGCAGAGACAGAAATGCAAGAAACATGCTCAGACATCTAGCTGAATTTGACATAATTACACTTTCATTTGTTAACCTTACTGTTTTAGTCTCTGATAGTTACCTGTATTGTGTATGACAAGGCCAGGCCCTTTTGTGAAGGGCTTATGACCTCATTGGAGCTGAGCACTACAAAAAGTGACACTATCAAAGTAACGGTAGCGGACAGGAAGTCTAACCAAAATGAAAGCCAGCGGGTCCCAGAATTAAACAGCATGAAGTGGTTTGTGTTGGTGTCACTCAGCATCTTAAACCTGTCGATGGAAACACAAACAATATGTGACTATCAATTCATTTGTTTGTTTTCTACATTTTTTTAATGTGAAGTCAACATAGTCAACTAAATGATTAGTAATAGGTTTTGTGTGAAGAACACATTTATTTGATTCACGTAACTATTTCTACTGAGTTCTCTTCAAAAGCCATAGGTCTTGGCCTAATTGTTATTTTAAATTATACAACAGTTAGTTCTGGTTCTTGAATCTATTCGGCCATGTACTTTCTAACAGCACTGGGTCTTTTTAGAGCAGGGGTGCAACTCTGCTCCTGGCGATCGACTGTCCAGCAAAGTTTAGCTCCAACTCTAATCAAAAAACACCTGAAGCAACTATGTTTTAGTATCACTTGAAAATTAAAGGCATTTGTGTTTGATTAGAGCTGAAGCTAAACTTTGCAGGACAGTCGATCGCCAGGAGCACCCCTGTTTTAGAGTCTCTTTCTGCAAGTCACATCATTACACCAGTAGATGGCAGCACACAACCCTCTTTGAGTCATTGACTCAACTTATTTCCTTTGAAACAAAACAAAAAAACACTTATTATGTTCTGACAACATTGGTGGAGCAGAAATGGATGAAGAAACTGGCAACAGTGTGTCTACAATGTAAGTTACAATTCAATTTTGATTTCAATATTAACTGACATAAAAGCAATACCCACTTGTTGTAGGTGTAAATATTAACGTTTATGCTTGCTAGCTATTGCTTAGGTGTGCTTAATAATTCTGGGATATGATTTACAGGTGTCTTAATTAAACAAGTATTATAGTAATTTTGGGCAAGTAACACAATGAATGTCAAAGCACTGTAAAATATTTTGTAATATAAATGAATATCTAATATCTTAATGCATTGAGGGTACTTACTGTTCAATGTACTGCTGTCTTTTGTCATAGGCATGGATGGTGCTGAGTCCCTGTATGGTAGAGGTGGTGAGAGAAATCCAGGGAGAACGACTCACGTTCTCCATCCTCTTCATCTGACGAATGCTCCTTTGGAAAACACTTGGGCAAAGAGAAAATACAGATGTGTTGTATATTTCATGCCACTGAAACCTGTTTGGTGGATTAGTGAATGTAATATTTCTACTCTACTTCCGGATAAATACAAATCCAACAATCTTGACAATGAAGTTAAGGTGTAATGTAAATGTCTCACTATAGGATTGTGGCAAAGATGACTGCGAGAATGGCCACAGCGATCAGGAGATATGGGAACACTACGCAGATGGTGAGAATGGTGAAAGCGACGGTCATACAGAATTGCAAAAAGTTCTCCATGTTGAACGGCAAAACTGCATCAACCTCATCTTGGTCTTTACTGAAGCGGTTCACCAGGCGGCCAGTTGGAGTTGTGTCAAAAAAACTCATTGGGCTGCCAAGGATCTGATGAAAAATGCAATCACATGGTATCAAAATGCTACAGTTCTCATTTTACAGAATAAACAATAGCACAATGCTTGATCACTTCAACTTTAGCTTAATCACTCACATTATAAAATGAGTTCCTTTGCTATAAACCAATAACAATAAATGAAAAGTCTAATCTAAAAAGTTTATATTTTCCTTCTGTTATTGGCTGAAAAACAGTACATAATTTTTTTTTTTTAAATTTACTTTGTCATAATTACAGCAGAAACAGTGGAAATATCTTAGCTTATATTAATTGGGTGTAATCTGTTAATAGTATGTCATACCCGTTTGAACATGGTGTCATGCAGTTTGGATGAAGCACGCAAAGTGACTTTAGTAAAGGTGTAGCCCTTGGCAATGCACAGCAGTACCATAATAACAATAATAATTCCATAAATCAGTTGGTAGAATGGCAGCTCTGGATTCTCCGAGATATTACCGCTGCTTGATGAATTACTACTGCTGTTCTATAAGAAAAAGAGAGAAAAAACTGTGATTTGATAGTAGGTCTCAATGGGTCATGTGTGTGGGTGTGTATTGGTATTTGTGGTTTATAGGGACAAAAATGTGTTTAGTGACAATGCCTTTGTCTTCATAATTCAAAAGACTTAAAAAATATACTAAAGATAGTGTTTTTTTGGAAAAATTTAAATATGCAGCAGGTGTGGGTTTAGGTGTAGGGTTGGTGTAGGCCAAAAACACTTACAGTACGGTACAGTATAAAACCATTAAGTCTATGAAGAGTCCCCATAAATACCAAATACCAACATGTATGTGTGTGTGTGTGTACATATTTACCCCTGATCCCTGTTCTAACCAGAAACTCAGCCACCAACTGCTGAAAACAGTTGATCCCACGAGAAGAATGAAGAAAAGAATAACAAAGAACAGCAGTATATACCCTAAAACGATATATAGACAAAGATGAAGGTATACATTAGAAATGTCTCAAGGTAATGAATATAACACCAGTTCCTTGAAGGAACGAGACACTGCATCGATGAGACGCTATGAGAATGCCCTCAGCGTGACCACGCTCTGAATCGTATGTGGAATCAGCCAATGATACATTGGGACATCATAGGCGGGTGGCGTCACTGGCCAGGAAGCATATTAGCACGTGAAATGCTGCCGGCAAACTAGCTCCTGTCATGCAGTGGAGCACCGACAGGGGATGCCGAAAGTGTGGGATCGAGACGCAGCATCTAACCTTGAGTAGTTCCTTTACTGGCCTTCTTTCACTCTTGCGAGTACAGTGAGGATCGAATATACTCGTGCAGGTGTCAGATAAACCCACATCGTGGTCCCATCCCACACTACGCCTAGATAAGTGGTTCTCTGAGCTGGAGAAAGGACACTTTTCTTGGCGTTCAGTCTCAACCCAAAACATTTCATGTGAGCTAGCACGACATCTCGATGTCTGCTCGCCTCGCTCGCCGACTGGGCCAAAATTAACCAGTCGTCGATGAAGTATGCGTGAAGTATGCAAGAAGTAGCGGCTGTAGAACCCGCACTTTTCTTTGTGAGGAGGAACCATCTCGATGCCCTCCTTTCTCAGAAGAGTTTCCACTTCCTGTTCCAACACCAGAGCCTGCTCTGAATTTACTACTGTGGGCAAAACACCAGCAAACTCTGGCGGAGCTCGCCCAAACTGAATTCTGTATCCTCCTTCTACAGTACGCAGGACCCATCGAGAAACATTTGGCAGTAGTTTCCACTCTGCTAAATGGTCTACTAGAGGGAATCAGCCTCTCGAGGCCCGCTTCTGGTGTAATTGGAGGGACAAGCAGAATGTCCTGACTCAGCCCACCCTTTGGGTGAAACTGCGACCTGTCGCTCCTGAGAGCCTGGTGGTGAACCTCTCAGCCCCACTATGATGTTAGGGTTGGGGAAACTAAGAGGAGCATTTGCCGGAGATGCCCACGCACTGGCACTGGTGGGGTGATCTCCTGAGAGCACCGGGTGCGAGCGAGCACCGTGTGATGCGGTGAGACTCGCTGTTCCCCGGCGGGGGCTGCCCTCTGAAGCCCTAGGACACTGATCTCAGGGCTTCCTCTTTTTTTTCTGCCTTGATGTTGTGGCGGGGCTCTTTGGGGCAAAGCTCTGTTTTTGGGTGTCTCGGTATGAGGAAACGGTACTACCATGCGAAAACGGTTTCTTGCATGATCTAGACACCTCGGTGTGTAGATCAGGAAAAAACGGCAGACTCCTTTTTGGAGGTGGCTGCCGAGCAAGCAGAAACCTTTCATTGAGTTTACTCCCCTGCGGCTCGGCTTTTCCATCAGCTGGACAATTCGATCTTTAATTTCCACAGATGAAGAGAAGAGCAGCACTGCATCGCCATGGTAAGGGGAAGTAATAGTATGTGCTTCCTTCCTCACCTGGCTGGCGCCTGATCCTGACGCTGAGAAGCGATGTATCTCATCCATCTCTAACTCCTCGCGGTCAAGATCTAACTGCGATCACTACGAACGCCGCCGCCACTCTGCCTCGGCACGAGCAGCGCAAGGATCGCTTATGAAGGCTCCCTTGCTATCAAAGAGAGCCCTCAGGAAGTGAAGCAGATGCAGCGGCATTCTTTCACAATGCCTGCAGCACTCCTCATTATCTGGCTGGAGAGCTGCCTCTGCGTGTGTCACTACCATGCAGGAAACACAAAGAGTGTGTGTGTCCTCAGGAAGGATATAACGTTTGCATGGCGGCACACACACTCTATATTGTGAGCTGCTCTCACCCCTAGTCTTTTGCTGTTTCTTTGACATTCTTTTTCTTCTTTTTCTGAAGACAGAGACACTTTTTTTTGGCTTTTTAGACACACACACATTCAACACAGAGCGCTTCGCTGAATGACAAGTTAGTTTTCCGGCAGCATTCCACATGCTTATATGCTTCCTGGCCAGTGACGTTCCAATGTATCATTTGCTGATTCCACATACGATTCAGAGCGTGGTCACGCTGAGGGCGTTCCCATAGCGTCTCATCGACGCAGCGTTGACTTCCTGAAAAGGAACAGTGTCAACAGCATTTATGAAGTAAAAATAGACAGAGGGGGAGAAAAAAGAAAAACCTCCGGCAGCTTTGCAGTATTCGTGGTAAGTCCTCCATGTAACTGAACCTTCAAGCGACACTTCTCGTGTTACTAATTGATCTTTTTTCCCTGTAACACACATACAGACCATTGTGTGAGTCAAAGTTAACCAATATGAATATTATGGATATCTTCTTGAAATATATTGTGGTTATACATCGTGAATGTGTTAATTTATCTTACCTTTTGTTTCTGTGGAGTCTTTGGGTAATTCATTCGTTACGTGTTTCTCATCCGACATGTCAAATGCTATCAAGAGAAAAGAAATAAATATGTTTTAAGCAAATGTCTGTTTTACCAAAATAATTATTTATTACGTTTAATGATATTTATCAGGCAAAGGAACTGAATATTTAAATTTTAACACCTGCCAAGCCATATAAGCACAAAATTGGCATAATACTTATATCTCTCTGTTAAACACAATGTTGACTTAAACTTAAAAAGTTCAGTCAACATTTGAATTTATATGAAAGCCATGATGCTTTGTTTGAACAATCTTTTCTAACTGAATTTTTTTTATCACAGTCTTATTTCTTACAAAACATGAATGTATAGATACATGTATTAATTCCATTTATTCCTTGTTATTTATTGCCAAATAAAATGATCTCAGGAAAACAGTTTATAAAGAATATAATCGTTTAACAATAGACAGTAGAAAATATCTATTCATTTTTTTGAATTGGTAATTTAATTTTTTGCTGCTCTCCTAAAGGTATCCAAAATTAAAAATAAATAGATTCTTCTAACTCTTGTTAATAAGATGTTTCACCACTAACCTGGATTTTCGATTCCATTGGCTTTGGGCTCATCTGAATCGGTCTGTTTCGAGTCATTGTGTTTGGTATGTGCTTTGGAATCAGACTCTGAATTTTCCTATTTGATCCAAAAATGAAATTCAATGGCACACAAATCCTTCAGTTCTCAGATTTAGTTTTTTAACTTTTACTGGAAACGGGTACTTGTCAACATAAGTTTATTTTAATGGCCTATTTAATTAATAAAGCAACTGAGAGAAGAAAGTGAGAGTGGTTACATTGCTCTGCTCCATCTGGAAATTGTTAATAAGGTGAGCGTAGCGGCCTTTAGTTTTCATCAAATCACTGTGAGTGCCTGCCTCCTTTATCTTCCCATTTTCCAACAGCAGCACCTGATCACAAAACTCCAAATACTGCAAACACAACAGAGAAAGCAGCTGATAACATCGATTGAGATGAGCACGCAGAAAATCTACGAGCAACTAATTAAAAGTTATTATTTTAAGATCATTATGTGTAGTTACACATTGCAGGCAGCTGTGCTGAGTCACACTGACACACACAGTTCCTAAGACATGCATGACACAATTCAAAACAAGCTTTGACCTTTCTCTAATAGTGAATTTTGTAAATGCATGAAACGTGAAACAAGAAAACGTGTTCCCGTCATTACATAATCGGTGGCGCAGGCTTGAAATTATACATTAAATGTATTACGCCAACACTTATTAATCATTATTGTTTACTTCATGAAGCTGTCTACATGAGGTTTATGTGCATGTTTTCATTCTATCTTCATCCAAGACACCAGTTATATATTAACTTTACATACATACAAACTTCAGCCCTTAATCATCCAAACATCTGTTTGACAAAAAGCAATGTATGACTATGTTTATTTAGCTAGATTTCTGCTTACACAAGAGCTATAACTGGTCAATTAAGTATTTTAGATCAAAACTAGAATAAAAAACATTGTAAGAATCTGACGTGCTTTTTGTTACTTAAAAATATATTACAAATATTTTTAGCATTTCTAGCTTTTTTATTAGATAATATAATGACATTTTACTGATGACCATGAATTTCCACAAAAAACACTTCAAATTCCCTGATATTTTCATGTGTTTCATGTGTCTGGTAGGAGCAAATGTTTACTCCTATAACAGTTTGAAGAGAAAGAGAAAAGAGGCCTGCAAAACCAATGAACAGGATATAATGGAATAGTGTTAGAATGAATTACCTGAAGTTGGTGAGTGACCAGAATGATTGATTTGCCCTTTAGCTCTTTCTTGATGCATTCTTCAAAAATGTGCTTCCCAACGTGAGCATCAACAGCAGACAGGGGATCATCCAAAAGGAAGATGTCTCTGTTAGAATACACTGCCCTGGCCAAACTGACCCTCTGCTTCTGACCACCTGAAAGATTAATACCTCTCTCTCCAATCTAGACACACACACACACACACATAATTAATATTGCCATCCTCATATGCTGTATAACTGAATTCCTTAGTATTGCCATACTGGTGTATTAGTATCTTATTAGATTACTGTATGTTGGTAAAGCGTGGAAACAGACCTCTGTCTGGTCTCCATATGGAAGTATGGCCAGATCAGGTTTCAGACAGCATGCATGAATAACTCTGGCATATCTAAAACACAGCAAGCACGTACCACATTTTTTAGGATGCAGCAATTTTGTACAAGGGATCAATGTTTAACAACTACACTGATTATAAAGCAGCCCAGACTGTGAGCAAAGCCAGAAATTTACCCCATCCAATAAAAATCATTACAAGCAATAAAGAAAAATGCCATAAAGTGATTCATTGTCTTCTTGGCACTAAAACAGGATCTGGTAAATTACATGTGTTAGAAAGGTGAGGGGCAGCTTCCTAGAATGACAGGACTGACACAGAGGTAAATTAACTCTTGGCACTTGTTATGCTTGTAATTTCAAAGATAAATGGATTAGTGGTGGCTAACCCTGTTTTAGTGGCTAAAACTTAGCTGCTCAATGAAATAATGTCATACTAAACTACTGTCTTGCTAATATTTAGATCTAAGGCGACTAAGTACTTCTTCTGATATTTTTTGCAGGTGGAATCCATTTCAAGAGTCCACACAATCTCGAATTTTGTGTGAGGGTACAAAAGATTTTGCAACAGCATCAGGTTGGTCATGATCTTTTTTGACTGCAATATTTTGCCAAAACTGTGGGGAACTTTTATTCATATATTAGCTAAACTTGTAAAATACATTCTGATCCTATGACATCTGAACGACCTTTAATCACTGTCTCTTCATGAAGGTTTCTATTAACTTACAAGTAGATCAGGCTGCAGACATTTTATCAAGGTTTATTATAGCTGAAAACCCATGACAAAAAAAGGTGAAAGGCTGTGGTCATGCATTATTTAATTGCTTTAAGACATGACTGTACATTTTCTTCTAATTTCATTTTAGTGCTTTGCGTACCATTTCAAATTAATCTCTCCTCTTCTGGCCAATAAAGTTGCTGACATGATAGACTTGGCATTTGGCCTCCAGTAAAATGTCATAACTTTAAATGTGGCTTTGTGGTTTAGTAAAGCTCTGGCAACCGCACTGCTTGATTTGGATTGTAAAGTTTACTGAGCAGAGGTTTGTTGACCAAAGTCTTTTGACCTGTTTAGTGTTTAATGTTTAGAATTTCACCTGGTTTGGTCAAATGGTTCTCCCATGAGGACATTGTCCCTTACAGTCCCGTGAAATATCCAGGCTTGCTGGGAAACATATGCCAATGTTCCATTAGCTGACACAGAGCCACTCAGAAGATGCATCTGCAGGAATAAATTATTATACTGTAAACCACACCTCATCCCATCATATGGAAAACTATTAGTTGGGATGCAGAAAAGACAAATACACCACACCTGCTCAAGAATACTTGAAATCAGAGAGGTTTTTCCACTTCCAACATTGCCACACACGCCAAGCAGGCTTCCCTATAAATAAACAGAAAGGTTAATTAGACTCTGTTGCAGTGCTAGAACACATCCTGAATGTTTTGGAAAGTCATATCATCCCATATAGTATAGTCATATGACACCTTTGAAAGAGTGAGGCTGATGTTTCTGAGTGAGGGTTTGAAGCTGTCTTTTTCAGAGGGATCTTGACACTTCTCTGTGGAGTTCATGGCATCTGGCCGGCTCCAGGAAAATGAAGCCTTTTCCATTGTCAGGGCTGAGTTCATATTCTCATCCTGCGTGAGATAGCCTGTGGGGTTCTCTATCAACATAAGTTTCTGTAGAGACGCAAGCATTAAATAGTTGGTTATTTGCATCGTACTGTTGAGAAAAATCAGGCTCATTCAAAGTCTTCATTCAGATCGACATGTGTCAGAGTATCAACATAAGGCATTTGTAAAATCCTCTGAAAATATGTTTTTCCTAGACACTTATCCTTATCACTAATCTTGTCATTTGTAGAAACAATATTCAAATCTTCTTTAATATGTTTTGAACTAATACCAGATTAGAGGAGATAATGCGCCCAAAAGTACAAAACCACAGGGAAAAGAGATCTTTCATCAATTGTTTAGGTATAAAGGAGAGACAACTGTCTTTGGTTTTGGATTAAATGAAAGAAACGTGAAAGAGTCAAACCTTGAGTCTATTAAGAGCCACTTTACCCTCAGCCACCGCTTTAACAGAAAATGGCAACAAGCCCATAGACATCCTCATGCAGTTAAATATAGCAATGATAGTGTAGGCCTGTGGAGAAAAAATAAGATGGATAATAATATAATATTATATTATAGATGATATAACTCAGTATTATAAAAGCAATGAAGTTAAAATGCTCAAATATATATCTAATACCAGAGGTCCACTGGGGTCAGTAAGACTATATAATGTTTTTAAAAGAAGTCAGCAGTAATTTGATTAAAAATATAGCAAAACAAATATACAGTAAAATATAACTTTTTTTATTTCTATTGAAAAACATTTTAACATTTTATTTATTCATGTGATGGCAAAACTGAATTTACAGCAGGCATGACTCCAGTCAGTGTCACATGATCCTTCACAAAGTCACAAAAAAAACAGCACTTATTTTAAAAGTAGTAAACCTTACAATTACTTTCTGTCCCCAAGCTGTATGACTGGTAGTGCATATTTATTAATTTAGCAGGATATTAGCATATTTGTGTGTTTTTATACTCACAGTAGAAGGCAGAAGAGGCAACTTCAGTGAAGTATGGACAATGAAGGTGAGAATGGTTGCTAGTGTGGGAACTATCGTTGTAAAGGAAGAGTTTAAACTCTGAACATAGCCCGCCTTTTGTAATAGCAGCTTCTCTTTTTTCCTGATATCTGGGTTTGAACCAATTAGATAGCAATAGATGAGAGAAAAAAAATAGTTTAAAAAAGCCTACTGCATTCCATAGAAACATGAGTAAATAAAATAAAATGGGTGGATGAACAGATGGATGGACAACCTGTGACTGTTTTCTCAAAAGACTCCTCCCACGCATACATCTTAATGAGTTTGATGCAGGTCAGAACTTCGTTCATAGTGCGAACACGTTTGTCTGTCACAGATACAGCCTGCCTTCTAAACACACCAATCAGCCTGGCAATTGAGAACTACAGTGCACAGTTACTGAGATGAGTAAATATCAAATGCAGATCTCACAACATGTTACAGAAGAGACCAGCACACCTGTATTGGTAAGAAGATCAAGTAGACCACAATTCCAATAAGTGCTGTGTATCCCAGAATGACGCAGGCATAAATGATACATATGATCAGCAGGAACGGAACACACAGCAGAAACGTTCCAAATATGACTGCCTCATATATCCTATAGCCATCACTCGTCAACACATTTATCGTCTACACCATAGAGGAACAAAGAATTAACACAACAAGCTCTATTTGTATTTCAAAGGTAGTTATTAAAAGATTTAACAAACACAAACAAATACCCCTAACAAATAACCAATAAATATATTCTACAAATGATGAAGTGGCGATATTCACTGCCAAAACAACAGTCAATAGCTTACCTCTCCTATACTGATGCTGGTTAGACTCCTGAGAGAGATGATTTTCTTGAAAGCGAGCATTGAAAAAGCTCCCTTCGATCTAATAGCGGTGCGCAAGTTCACGGCCCACAGGAGTGATGCAAAAAAAGCCTTGCTAAATTCACTCACGAACAGGGCCACACACAAACCCACGCCATGCAACAGTACAGATGACCCAGGCTGCTCAATGTATCTCAGGATTTCATTCACTAAAATAGACTGAAAGACAGATAAAATGTAAAACAAATCATTCCAAACAGAACCATGATGTGTAGCAGAAAAAATAGATATTACGACTATTTTATAATAGCAGGCTTACTTTTATTTTCTCACAAAGTGTAAAAATGTATGCATACATGAAAATATAGAGTTGCTATTATATTTTGTGCAAGTGTGTCTCTCAAAAGGGAAGTTATTTTACATACCGGACCAACAAATGATCCAAAAGCAAACAGGACAGAGACCAAGAATCCCACTATAAATCTTGTCTTCTGGAAACGCATGAGAACTGCAGAAAGAGAGGCCTTCTCTAGACCCACACGGGCTACTTCCTCATCCCACAGTCTTTGGAACCTTAATCACATCAGAAATCTTTCTTTTTAACATAATCCAAACATTTCCCAGACTAAACCTGGATATATGAAAAAACATCAAACAATGAATTTTCAAGTTCTCCAAGTGTTACACTGGAGCTACTCATTCTGCTGAGACTTTTTTGGAATTGGAATGGAAAATGGAAAGCTTATGAAGAATTTTCTTAGTTGGTGTACCTCTCCCCGTTGGTGTGGGCTCCATCATGAGGTGAGATATAAAGTGAGTCCTCATCTAACCGATTCCTAAAGATCTTCCACATCATGGGTGACATCCATGCAAATGATGTAAAGGAGAAGAAACCAGCATCATCGACTGGGTGTGAGCTATAAAAAGTTGATATATCATTTTATTAATTAGCAATAACATATGTTTTTTTTTTATTTCCTCTATGATTAATTAATACAATAGACAGTTTCATGGTCCCTTTCATAACTAATATTAATATATTTGATATTCTTTATATCTGGTCAATGTCTTACTTTGAGCCAAAACGGAATGGGATGAGGGTCTTCAAGCTTTGCTCGTACTTGTGCTTCTTAGGAGGAGGTTCTGGTTCCCTGTAATCTAGTACCGGAGGACCTTCAGGAAATGCACTCATGACTAAAGTACTGTCTCTTCTCTGTTTCTGCACAATAAGAGAGAAAAACAAAGAGTCAGAAAATGAGTAAAATGAGAGTCAAAAATATCTCACTAGGGGACAAATGTTTTGAAAGAAAAAGTAAAATACAAAGTCAGCATCTCACTTACAAAAGAAATTCCTGCCACTTTCTGTTTCTCTGTAGAGTTCATCATTTTGTCAGTTTCTGTAGGTTATTATTAAAGAACGTTACATGGAATATAAACTCTTGAATTAATTAAAAACATGGTAACCTTATGTCAAATAGTAGTAAAATTAATAGTAGTAAAAGTTACTTACACTTCACCCGCTGTCTTTGTCTGTGTACTGGTCAGGCTAAGCACAAATGCCTTACTACGCTAGCAGCAACGTGCTTTAAAGTCCTGATGCTGAGTTACATCACTGCTTTACCAGGCTCAAAGGTTAACATGAGCAGAGGTCTTGACACTCCTCCTCTGTGTCTTTCCCTGTCTCTCTCACCACCGTTCGGATGCTGCAAACCCAGTCTTTTTTTTAGCCTATGAAGTTCACAAAGATTTATAACAGAACTGAGGAGATTGACACAAGAAGGTTCTTTCACCTAATTTACTGTTTATGTCAGTCCCCAAAATTAGGTCACTTTGGTTATGGTTACTAGAAATACACATTTTAACACTCTATTGCTATCTTTTATTTCTTATATCAGCAAAAGAAAGGGAACTAGGGCAAATAACTTAAAAGCAATTCTTTCATAAAAGAAATACGTGACATTATTTGAACTCTTCAAACTTTTTATCAACCAAAATCTAAGGTCTGTCCTATTTGTTTATATATTAACCATCATAACTTCTCAGTATGTGATGGTGCACCTGTGCTCGGTACAGGTCAATGCTGCTTTAAAAGCCTCCTGAACTATGTACACTTATTTCTGATGAGTCAGTTTTGTTGACATGACAGTTAGCTAGGTTTACTATCTATAAACCTGCCTATGCCCTGCGTCACATTGCATTTATGATTAACACGGTGTAAATAAATAATTATCATTTTATTATTTCTTATCATCTTATAGTTGGCTTACTCGGACGTTTAAAATTATATTTTTATGTAACTTAGCTAAACAAAGAACAAAAAGGAAGCTTAACGTTACCTGTCCAACAGTAGGCTAACAACTCAACATCTTGGAAAATGTGCAGTAAAAGGAAAATAAACTAAATTCGGCACAGGTTTTCAGACTAAGCAATAGTCAAGGCAAGCAATAGCCGGTAGGCTATATTACATTTACTTGGCAGATGAGTAGCAAAACGTTTAATACACATTTAGTAGCTACGTAGCCTATTTATTTTACAGAATACCTATGCTTTAATAATGTATTTGATTCATAAATTACCTACTATGTTTTCATTTACTTCAGAAACTACCGTTTTATTTATTTTTAATTTATTACACTACAAAAACGAAGTCGCATGTTGAAGATTACCGTTATTATAGATCAACTTTTTTCCAACAATTCCTCCTTCGTCCTCGCGGTGTCATGCTGTCATTGATGCAACAGTGCTCTTGATTGAAAGCGTTCACACAGAGAGCATTTGGGTGGTAATTTAGTGGTTTTAACTAACTAATTCCCTCTCACTCTGAGAAAAAAAAAAAGTTTGGTTCAGCTCCTTTTGCAAACAAGCTCAAAAAAGATTCACGAAAAGTGGCCGATTAAAAAAAAACAGTTCACTCGTTTAGCCAATTAGAGATCTTCTAAGGACCGCGGGTTCAAGAAAAAAAATTCTACAAAAAAAGAAAAAAGACAAACTAGATTTGAGTTGCATATTTCTCAAAATGGAGAATAGCTTTAACTTGGCGATACATAAAAAGACTGTGGCTGCAGACATCAAAGCATGTCCGAATAATGCAACATCCTGTCTCCTTGGCATCCTGTCTAAATGCCTTTATCTGATATTTTCCCCCACAAAGTATTGTAGACAAACTATTCCCTCCATCTATGCAGTAAATTGTTCAATACATGCACTAAGAAATAAACTTAGTGAGCCAAGTTGCTCACAAGTATTCGTTCTTAATCAGATGTGATTTTATGGTGCTATTGAATACATACTACATATTCTCTGACACTCTCACATCAAGTTTTTAACATGCTCATTAACAGTTATTAACAATATAACATAATGCTGATATATATAGGCTATAGCTATTACTTATCTTTGTCTACAAGTCAGGGGCAGATCCTATTTCAAAAAGAGAAAATGAAACAGAAAATGGACAATACCTTGCATGACTTAAAACTTCTCACTGTGCTGTCTGTGCAAAGAACACAGGAAAAGGGAATTTTCTTTCTTTCTTTTTGTAGCTAACTCGTGATACAGCATGTTTGTCTCCAAACAACCAACAAGTGTTTCAGCCACAAGCCTTGGAGTTTGCTCAGTGATGCATGTTCTCCACAACAACAGCTCTGTGTCTACTGAACAAACTATGTCAAACCCTTGCTCACTTTCTCTGCTTTTCTTTGGTTGTAATTCAATAAAGTCAGTCTCAAGATAAAAACTCCTTTTTCACTCCATATATTGATTATTGTTTGTATGTATTTTAAACAGACGTGATCAATCCAAACTGCTGAAAAAGTAAAATAATTGAATGTATTAGGAGGATGATTTTGCATACAGACAGACAGCAATAAGCCTATAGACAGTCAAAACAGGCATATATAAAAATGCAGACAAAGTATAGAAACCAAATAAATAAACAAAAGAATAAGACATAATGTTTGATATAATATATTGCATAGTAGCGAAATATGTATTGGTGAGCTTAATCTATGATTTTTAAGATATAAATATGGTGGTGGTATTTTTATTTAGCAATTAAACAGACCATAAGATGTTATTTGATGAATAAGGATGGAAGGAAAGACGTGACATGTGGCCTGGTGTGGTTTCTCATACTAAGAATTTGTGCTCTGCATTTAACTCATCCAAGTGCACACACACACAGCAGTGAGAAATGAACAACCACACACACACCGTGAACACACACCCGGAGCAGTGGGCAGCTATTGCTGTGGCACCCAAGGGAGCAGTGCCTTGCTCAACTCGGTCATGGTGTTGAAGATGGAGAGAGGACTGGTTATTCAGTCCCCCCACCCACAATCCCTGCCGGACCTGGGACTGAAACCATTTGGGTTACATTAGGGCACATTAGCTTAATTTGACCACTTGTGTGCTGTAAAACAATAAAAAAAGTATTATTATACTTCTATCTTGCAAATTGCCTTAAAATACATTTCTAATTTAGAAATTTGTGGGTCTCACAATAAAATTAAAATATCTGAAGTAAACATAAACTATTTCTATTGTACTGCATTTAATATTTAACATTTAACTGGAAATAGAGAGCATTAACAAGGCAGGAAATAAGAAACAATATTCTCAGTCAGGTCTAGTCTAGGTTGAGTCAAACAGAAATGTTCAGCTTTGTGGATTTTGCCCCTTGTTTATTAATCATTAATGTGTTGCTCTGTGATTCAAGGGTGTGTCATTCAGCCGCTTCATTTTCCAGGCATTCTTTCAGAGTATTGCTCTTCCTTCAGCTCTCACTGGATTCATCTTAACGGTAGTTATTCTCTTTAAATATCATAGAAATTTCCTTATTGATTGTTGTTTTGATTTGGTCTCAAAACAGCTGGAGCCTGTATGGCATATATATACAGAGAGGTCAATAAGTATTTGGTCACCCTGTGATTCTGCAAGTTCTCTTACTTCGAAATCATGGGGGGGATCTACAATTTTCAGCATAGGTTTCAGCATTTCCACTGTGAGAGACAGAATCTAAAAAGAAAACCCCAGAAATCACATTGTAGGATTTTTTAAACAATTTATCTGGGAATTACTGTGTCAAATAAGTATTTGATCACTTGAGTCAATAAATGTTAATTTTGGTACAGAAACCTTTGTTAAGAATTACAGAGGTTGAACGGTTCCTGTAGTTCTTCACCAGGTTTGCACACACTGCAGGAGGGATTTTGGCCCACTCCTCCATACAGATCTTC
>JAUCNO010001819.1:12005586-12019377 GCA_032353835.1 Enteromius viviparus
GGTCTACAATTTTGTCTCTTGTGTCTTTTGACAGCTCTTTGGTTTTGCCCATGTTGCTACTTAGACTTTGGCTGATTTTGGGCTGCACAGGTGTCTTTATGACAGCTAATGACCTCAAACAGGTGCTACTAATTTAGAATCATTAGCAGAGTGTAACGTTCGTCTATTGAATAAGGAGATTGCGGGAGACAAGAGTAAAAAAAAAAAAGTCTTTTAATTAAATCAAAACAGTGGAGTCGTTTTCAAATATCCAAAACAATGCTTTCACATAGACACAAGTAACGTTAATGACAGACCAAGACTGACTAACAGAGGGCAACTTAAGTAGGGAAGACAATCACAGAAAACGAGCTAGACACACCTGAACAGAATACATAATTAACAGAAACTAGGTCACAACAAGCACATGGGAAAACAAAGAACACATCGGGACGGGAAAGACAACAAACAGCACATGTTACACAGAGTGTAGCTGGACTATTTAAAATTACAGATTTTGAGGGTCAGAAATCTGGCTGATAAGCAAGTGATCAAGTACTTATTTGACAGTAATTCCCAAATAAATTGTTAAAAAATCATACATTGTGATTTCCGGATTTCCTCTCACAGTGGAAATGCAAGTATGCTGAAAACTGTAGACCTCTCCAACTTATATTTAGATATACGTTTTAGGAAAAAATTGTTTTATTCATGTCTTTACATTGTTTAGAGCATTGAATGGTAATCAAAAATTAAATTATATTTTATTCATAAATTATGCCATCAGGACTTAATGTCTTTTAAAAAAAATGACATGAAAGAACAAAAAAGGCAAAAACACCAGATTTTTTTCAAATCACCAATACATTTTTTGTTTTGTATAAAGATGATTCTCAACTATGTTATAACAAATTTGTAATATTAATGTGTTTTGAGGGCAACATGTAATGAAAAAACAATGGAAGTAAAAATTTACAAGATTTTCATAATAATATATAATATTTTAATATAAAAAAATAATTTATTTCCTAATTCATGTTTTATGTCTCCTAAATTGCATAATAAACATGCTTTTAGTACCGGTGTCCTCATATGAGGACATGTATAAAACCAACATCCTGTTTCATAACAGAAAGTTATATCTTGATTTGAAGCCCCATAATATTTTCCTAAGATGTTTATTTAAAACTTAGTTACAAAATATGATCATATTTCCATAAGAGTGTAACTAAATACATTTCAGACATTTTTGAAGACCAAGAAGAGAGAGTGGTCATGGTGAAACATGGTAAAACTGTGGCATGTATAGTCATGTATAGAGGTTATAATATAATGTGATAATAACAATAAAAAATGTATTTCCATGAGACACACTATTTAACATACTTTAACATGCTTGTAAGTCCTGAAATTACATATTTTCATATAACCATGTAAAATGTCTACACATTTTATGTTAAAACTTTGGACATTGTTGCTTGTAGGGATATAATGGACCTGAAAGAGTACTTGAACAGGATCAGGTTTACTGGCCAATATGACAAACCTGACCTGGACAATTTGTTCACCATCCACAAGCTGCATGTTATGAATATTCCATTTGAGAACCTCAGCCTCCATTCTGGTGAGAAGAACACTATGGACCTGCACGTCATCTATGATAAAATAGTCAAGAGCAATCGAGGAGGCTGGTGTTGTGAAAACAACCTCTTATTCTCATGGGTCCTGAAGGAGATGGGATACAAATTCACCATACTAGCCTCCAAAGTGTTCAACTCACTGGAACAGGATTTCCTCCCCACGGACGCTCATATCATCAATATGGTGGAGATTGATGGGAAGCAGTACATTGCAGATGTGAGCTTTGGAGTGTCATGCCAAATCTGGCATCCCTTAGAGTTGATCTCAGGTAAAGACCAACTACAGCCTCCAGGCACATTCTGCCTCACAAATAATGGGATGAAGTGGATGTTGGTGAAGACCGGAAGAAAGCAATTGGTCAAAGATAAGGCATTGGCTAATTCCAGCCTCGTTGATAAAAGGCTCACCAAAACATTATACTCCTTTACATTAACACCCCGTGATGTAGATCATTTCCGAGAGATGTCAGATAGCCTGCAGACTAGTCCAGACTCTCTGTTCATGCTCAAATCCATTTGCTCCCTTCAGACGCCCACAGGCTTCAGAGCTCTGATTGGCCGGATGTACAGTGAGGTCACATTCAAAGAGGACTCAGACTTGGTGGACATGAAAGAAATCCCAGACTGTGAGATAGAGGCTTTACTGAGGGAAAAATTTAACATGGTGTTAACCAAAAAATTCACACCCAAAAACAACAAAGCTGATTATTGCATCTAGTGCTCAGCTCATCTATTCATTTTAGTAATCAGTATTGTTTGCTTGAATATAAAAATGTTAATCTCTGAAGGCTGTCTGAGGGATGTGAAGACATGTCTCCATTTTAAGTATGCAGATGTCATTGGACAATGTGGAGGAATCATTTTCCATTGTATTTGCTTAACATGTTGAATTTGTACATGTCCAATAAAGTCTGTCTACATTAAAAAGGTTAGCTTTATTCAACTGTGCTCATTTCTATCTTTGTCTACATGCTCTCATATTTCCAGCTCTCTCTATATTCTCTGCCATGTTCTGCATCACTCCAGGGCTAGTAATAAATTATAAAAAGGTAAATGCTTAAATATCAGATCAAATTTGAAAGCCATTTTTAATGATAGAAAGATGACTTAAAAGAGAGGGAAAAACGGAATATAAAGTGAAATTTTGTGAGTCTATTAACAAATAAACGATACCATTTCCATTTAGTGTTGAACTCATAAAACACATGACTATAAAAGAGAAAGATGGGGAGATAAAAACTTGTAGAACAAGAGAGAAACACACACACGTTTTTCTTACGTGTAAACTTTGAAGTTTTTTTTCTCAAGAATAATACAATAGATAATTTAATTATTAGGAAACTTGCTTAGTTTTAAGCATGCAGATGTTAAATTATATATCCTAATTTTGCTTTCAACAATATCATTTTGGTACTAGTGGCATTAAATGTTTTTAAATGTTGTAACAAAACAATTTTATTTAATCAAGTGAACACAGCCTTTGGAATTGAAATTTAATAGACAACTTGGAATTTATTTTAATAAATGGCGTCTCATTACTGAATATATTTAGCTAAAAGATCGACGCATATAATAAACAAACAAAATCATTGAACCTAGTTCTTTAAGATGACGTCCTCTTTTCAAGGAGCCAATGAGAAGAGAGCTTCCGCGATTGGCTGGCGCACGCTGCGTGTGTTTGCAGGCCTACACTCACCGACTACAGCACTTTGGGGGAAGAGCAATGAATTCATTAGAACAAGCCGAAGGTATTTTTTTAATAGATCGATTATCAGTTTAGTGTTCTCATCTCCAAGTGTCATATCCAAATATTAGCGCAGCGTCTATGTGTTTGTTATGACAAGTTAGGTGTATGCTGTTGAAACAGGGCTGCTAGCATCTGAGCTAAGATTTTAAGACCCTTCAGGTGTTAAAAGCGTGATTTATTTTGCTGACGTGCACTGCAGAAACATAATGAACGTAATAATATGAAGCGAAATCTCGCAAGACTGGTGCCTCAACACGGAGAGCACCTCCAACCCGATCTTGGCTTTTAAACATCGTGTTGGCCAATCATAATGCCACCATATCTGACACTGAAGTATAATACATGCAAAGTATAGTGCACGTTTTCCCGAAAATATAAAAGCTATAAAGCTACCTGTGCATTGATATGCCTGGTACAGCTGTTTCTGACCCTATAAGCTTCAATGTGCGTTTTTCAGATGTTAAACATGGCGGTATAGTGTCTTAAAGGGATAATTTGTCGCTGACAGTATGGTCTTTCATTAAAACTTGGCAATTTATAATATAGAATTAAAAAAAAGAGTCCATGACTGAAACCGACGAAAATGTTTATGAAGTACACTTTTGCTAGAAATGTAAGAAAACTCCAACACCCATAATGCTCTGGGTTTGAGATAACTATCCACGGTCGGGAATGCAAAAATGCAGAAGTACCATCTGTAGTTTTAATAAAAGCCCTGCAGTTGTCAAAAAATGACCATAGCAGATAAATAAATTGGGAGATCTGGGGAAACGCATTGTTCATTTATATTTACTACTAACACTTTATAGTGATACAAAGCTGTCTTTGAACTCCTTTAAGTGGTGGTTCCGTTCTTTGTATATAAAAAGGAAAATGTGTTGGAATTAGAAAACCTCACTGTCAGTCCTGTCTGAAACAGTTGTTTTGCTCCTCTGCAGACCTAAAGGCTTTTGAGAGGAGATTGACGGAGTATGTGTCTTGTTTGCAGCCGGCTACAGGTCGTTGGCGCAGTAAGTCGGTCCAGCTTGTCTGGTCAGATCTTTATTGAATCTGTTTAAAAAAAACTAGATCCCTCTTGGCTGGTGTCTAAGCTAAGATCTATACATGCCTTTCAAGTGTTCATAACATAATAATGAACACGGACTGAAATAGTGCATATTGTTCCTTACATTGCCTTGTTTTATTTCATGAATTCTGCCTTCTTGTTGCAGTGATTCTGATCGTGGTGTCTGTGTGCACAGCCACAGGTGCCTGGAACTGGTTGATAGATCCAGACACTCAGAAAGTAGGTAATATTTAGAGGTGCCAGATTAGCATTAAAAACCACATTTTGCCCGTTTACCGTTACAGTTGTTTATCTGTCATCTCCTGTCTTTCCACAGGTTTCTTTCTTCTCATCTTTATGGAATCATCCGTTTTTTACCATTAGCTGTGTGACTCTGATTGGCCTTTTCTTTGCTGGTATACACAAACGAGTAGTTGCACCATCTATGTATCCTTTTTAATACAGGGTATTTGTACTGTCTTCATTGTATTCAGCCAATCTATTGACAATCACACGACTGCAAATGATCAGTGGCTACTAAATCTCTCCTTAACCACTTGCAGTATTGCAGCACGCTGTCGGACAGTACTAGCAGAATATAACATGTCCTGTGATGATGTGAGTACTTGAATTGCCAGTTGCTTAATGAATGCAAAGTAACTTTTCTTGTGCAAACATTTGTATTTTTCCCTCTTATATACTAGACGGGGAAACTAATCCTGAAACCACGGCCTCATATTCAATAGCACCTTGAAGAGACAGAAGTAGAGAGTATTTCATATCATATTGTTCATCAAGATTGCACATAGGCCTCAATGGCGGGAGTTTATCCAAAGAGTGTGAAGGTCGACCTCCCAAATAGGACTCTAACTTCCCTCTGCAGTTTATGAAGAAGCAATGGAAGCTTGAATGGAACTGCCCCTTTTGAAGAAAGAACATTGTTTCTTCTATTTTTAGATAGCATACATATTTCTGTTGAAACGTTTTATTCGATTGTGGGTTTTGAAATCCTCATTTGTAAAGCTGTTGTCCTATTTTAGATGCATACGGTGTATGCATTTTTAAGTAAATGGTGGAACACGTAATAAATATTGAAGTGTAGATATTTGTTCACTGAAGCTGACCTTTTGTATAGGAAGGCAACGTTTGTAGAATGTTAATGCCTATGACATGATGCGCTGCTTTTTGTTGTTTTTAAAAGTACTTTTATTCGACCAAAGGCTGCACTAGATGTTTAACATATAAGGGAAACGGGCAAATGCATCTTAAATGAGTGTCATGTTTGGTTGAGATTTTATTAACTTTCACTCCAGAGTCAAAGTCAAGAAAATCCTTAAATGAGCTGTAATGGCAATAATAAAGGTTGTTTGTTGTACTGTGTTGCTATTTATTATTATTATTATTATTAATGTCTCTTAACCTGAAAACCAGTTAACAAGACACACTATGTGTCTGTTCATTAAATTCTAATAGCCCGAATAGCACAGCATGGTAGTAATACATAGGTCATGGCGGGTTCTGTTACACTGAATTTCGAACAGACACAAAGTAGCTTGGTTTCGCATAAAGACATCTTCAAAGTGTTTTTTTTTTTTATTCAATCATACAATAATATTTTAATACATCAAATACAAAATAATTGTAATCACTTTTAAATGCTAGGGGGAATATAAACAACTTCACAGAAAAACATTGAATTGAAAAACACAAGCTTGTACAGTTCTAACAGCTTTTTTTTCTTTGAGGCCAGTATAGACTAAATATATAGCTTCACTTCATTTTTAAAAGCTATAAAACAAGGATTTTTTCCTGAAAATGTACATTTATGACTATGAACTTTGGCCATGAAAATAAAAAAAAGCTCCGTTTTATCTGTGATTTGAATCAGTTCTGTGGATGTTGCGTCATCACGTTTTCCTAGTGATTACGAAAACGATTCGAAAATACACATTTATGCACATATTTCTGTTATAATAATAATAATAAAGGTTTATAAAACGGATAGTAACGTTAGATGTTTTATTGCAATTTCGTGTTTTCTAACCAGGATAGTACTAATTAAAAACTCAAAAACTAACAAAACGCAATTCCACACTGTGTCAGTCCTTTTTACACTGTTAGTCGAAACAAAGTCAGTATCATCAGTCTTACCGCTTCAAATGCTTAACCGCACATTGAGAAACATTTACTGAGAAGCTCTCGGACCGATTCAGTCAGAGCATATGCTGGTTCAGACCGGTGAACCGGTTCAATTAATACATTGAAAAGATCCGAGTCAAAAGAGAAATTGGTTCGCGAATCGGACATTGCAGTGGCGCCGCACACGGCCACCGTACTTGTTGTAAATATGGCGTCTGACGAAGACAGCGATGAGGATTTCGTGACTTATGGAACTCCTTTAGAGCCTCTGGAAGAAGGTACAAAAATGTGTGCAATGAAGCTGTCAGTTTTGTGAATTTGCAGGGTTTTGATACGTAAAAGCTGGGAATGTTTTAATAAAAATACAGGCGTAGAAAGCGCACACCCCTCTAAGTTACGCAAATCCACGGTGTTCGTATAACGTTGTGTTTATTTCAGATGAACCCATCAGAAAGCCGATTCCTGTGCATGAACAGACGGTTAAAGATGAGAAGGGCCGTTACAAGAGATTTCACGGTGCTTTCACTGGTGGCTTCTCCGCGGGTTACTTCAACACAGTCGGATCTAAAGAAGGTCAGTGACAGCCTTGCTCAGTACGTTATACCGAGGCTTTCAGTTCGCATCAGTTTAACTGGTCTACTGTGTTATTTAGGCTGGACTCCATCAACATTTGTATCATCTCGACAGCAAAAGGCTGATAGGCAGAATGTTAGACCAGAGGACTTTATGGATGACGAGGTTTGTGTGTAGATCTATACTGCTTCCTATGAAGTTAAAGACATTTGGTGTCTAATGAAGAATATGCTTACTTGAAGGATTTTAGTGAGCATGGTATTGCCCCTCAAGAGATTATCACTACAGATGATTTTGCATCGGAAAGGAAGGATCAGTTAAAGGACAAGGCACGAGAGGTCAGCTCTCTTGCTGCTCTGATACCTGGAGACACTGGACTGCTGGAAGAGCTTATTGCCCCTGCAAGGTACTCATCCGTCTCTAAGTAATGTGATCTAACTAAAATGTAGTTGTGAACTAAGGTTTTGCATTGCTTTGTGCAATTCCAGGTCATCCATTGGTGTGGAGCTGCTGAGAAAAATGGGCTGGAAAGATGGCCAAGGAGTCGGACCAAGACTGAAGAGAAAGCAACGCAAGCAAAACACTGGTAAAGAGACAAGATAACGTTAATGTTTTGTTTTAAGACTAGTGCCATTTTAGGTTTGGAAAAGCTCCTTGTTAGAATTTACTCCTTCTCGTCTTTCAGATGCGCTTAAATTTTATGGCTGTGCATTGCCACCCAATGGATCAGAGGAGTCCGAGGTGGGCATTACTTACGGTGGATATTCGTATGCAAACTATGTGATTATAATGTAAAAACAGACTTGCAGCTAAACTCTTTTTAGTCAGACTGAAAAATATTTCAATTTTTAAGGAGGAGGATGATGAATTCGCTCCGGAGAATGTGACCTTTGCCCCCAAAGATGTGGTCCCAGTGGACTTCACCCCTAAAGTTGACTCCCATGGTCTGGGTTACCGAGGACTCAACCCACTTCAGGCCTTGGGTGGCGGATCAGAATCAGCACATATAAACCTTTTCACGGTTCAGTCTGACAGAACAAGCAGCTTATTTGGAGACAGGAAATCGGAAAAGCAACGCAGGGGTGGGATTGGAGGACAGGTAAGGCCGAAGTACAATCACGAATGGACTAAAAAATGTATTTGCACACCTCCTGTTAGAAGATACATGTTGACGTTAGTGTATACACGTGTGTAGGCTTTTGGTGTTGGTGCAATGGAGAACGAAGATGCCGATATTTATCATAAAGACGTCATGTCCAACTATGATACTGTTCTGGGAGGAGAAGAACCAGGGGACGGACTCTATGGATGGACAGCTCCCCAGCAGTACATCAAGAAGAAGAATGGTGGGTGAAAGGATGTATTTTGCTAAGTTCTCATGACACTTCCCATGTCAGAACAGAATACCATTTGAGTGTTTTAGCAGGAGAAATGGATTCTACATGGCAAATGTGTTTTTTGTTGTTTTAGACTCTAAAAGAGATGTGGTATATTCGGGCAGGATTCTGGATGGGTTTACATTGGCCTCCCAAGTCACCGAGATTAAAACGGTAAATTACTGTTTATACACAAGGGCCGTACTTCTGTTTTTGAGTTCTTTTATTTAGCTTATTTGCTGTTAAAATGATCTGATTTGTTTTGTTTTCTAGGTCTATCCTCCCCCTAATTTGCCCCGTGATTTTCGGCCCGTACATTACTTCCGTCCTGTGATTGATTTATCTACTGTCAGCCCCATCGTTGCCCAGGCACTGCAGGCTTCACGTGGACACCTATCACAGGAAGCACCGCAGCAGGGCCGTCACAGCTTAGACTCTTCTCAGAGACGTGACATGCTGGGGGAAACATCTCTACAGGGTAATAATGTCCCTGTGTGTGTGTGTGTATATATATATATATATATATATTGAGGGGGTTTTAAAGAGTAAATTACAGCTTTGTAATTGTACATCATCACAGCCATATTCTGATGTAATCAGTCAAAATTTGTGTTTTGTGTTTCTCTCTTTTGGCTGATGATGTATCACTCGGAAAGAGTGGAAGTAGGTGGAGAGAGAGTTTATAAACACAAATTTACAAAAAAGACTTACTGTACTTATTACTTAATGCATTTCCTGCATTCCGGGGTGTTGCAAACCACAATTTCTTTACTAAATCCAAAAAGGTGACTGACTGTTCCTTTTGCACATTTGATGATATTGTTGTAAGTTTAGAATTAGCATACTATAAATGCATTTAATTTTTGTTATTTTCAGTTCTGGTATATTATGACACAGCTGTACAACTCCTTTTGTGGATTAAAAAATAATCTATTCCAAAAATATGTAGAACAATATCAGGGTATCTTTGCTATTAACCATTTGTTTTGAATCTTAAAAAAAGGAAGAATTTGAATAAGAGAATTATTATCTAAAAATGTATTATGGGCTATTTTTAACCCAAACTTTGTTTTGAAGGCCCAAGCTCTGTGTTTGAGCTGCTTGACAGTAAGGACAGAGAGCGGCTGAATGAGATCCGCAGAGCAGCCAAGGAGCGGAGTAAGTCCGTGGCAAACCTTTCCTCCGCTGAAGATCGAGCTGCCGTTGTGGCTTCGGCTAAGGCTGCCGCTCTACAGGCCATGTCCAGCCGTTTCCAGTCAAACACCCCACAGCCCGATTCTCTAACCTCTCCAGCCAAAACTCAGGCTGCCTCTGAAACCCAGATGGCTTTGATGGCTTGGTCCGGTCCCACTGCAGATGCTTCCAAAACCTTTAAACCTTTTGCAAAAAATCCCGAGAAACAGGCTCGCTATGATCTGTACATCAACAATCTCAAAAAGGGCAATAAAGGTGAATTGGATCAGCTATGTTTGGTGGGATTTATCCTAGACTTTTCTAACTTGGGTTTAGCTAAATATCTGATTTCCACTCTGTGTAGATGCTCTGGAGTCGAGTCTGGACTCTGCTATGACGGAGTGGGAGAGAGGGAGAGAAAGGGAGGAGTTTGTGCGTGCTGCGGTACTCTATAAGCCCAGCAACTCTTCTCTCTCCTCACGTTTCACACGTGGCAAAAATGTGGATGATACAGACAGTGTTGAGGTCACACGGGATCAAGAGGTACAGAGTTACCTTCCGTCCAATCAGTTAACTTTTTACTTTAACATTTAGTATTAAGTTCAGGACTTTTGCTTGGTTAAAATGGAAGTACAAGAATAGTCAGCTGTTTTAATATTCACTTTATATTTTAGAATGATGTGGATGACAAACAGGCCGCTGTGAAGATGAAGATGTTTGGAAAGCTGACCAGAGACTCGTTTGAGTGGCACCCTGATAAACTATTGTGTAAAAGGTTCAACATTCCAGACCCCTATCCAGGGTAAGACAGATTTTGATGGATTAAATCATATGCTATATCAGAAAATTTTCCTTTATATTAAGAAAAAAGCAAAGCAACATTGGTAATTTGCACTAATTGAAAGGAGTACACAATACAGTTATGATGATTTTCAGGCTTTAAAGAAAGTACAAGAACCCTTAAAGCAACTTTTAAATGAGATCCAAATTTGAAATGTAATTTTATTAAAATTTAGTACATTTAAATGAAATGAAATATGATTATTGTCCACTTTATTTTCATGCTAACAACATTGTAGGAAAATTAAATAAGAATAGAACTATCATTTTTATTGCATTTTTTTGACATTGGGGATTTGTTACTGTAAATTGTATTTCACAGTAATTTTATTTGTATATTTCATTTTTGTTAGTATTTTGTTGCAATCTGTCAATAAAAAATGTATCTGGATTTTTCTTGTTCTAAAAATGTATTTAGAAACTAGAAATAAATGTTTTTTTCTTCCTCTCTTTCCATTGATCCTGTCTGACTTGTGCAGGTCCAGTACTGTGGGAATGCCTAAAATAAAAAGAGATAAGTACTCTGTCTTTAATTTTCTGACAATACCGGATAGCAGCCAGGCCCAGAGTGCTTCCAACCCTCCCAGCTCCAGCTCAACCCTTCCCCATTCAGCTCCAGAACTCAATAAGAAATCCAGATGGGACATAGCAGGACAGGCATCTGAAACTAAAGACCCACTTAGTGCCTTCCTGAGTGAAACTCGCAGTGAGGTTTCAGCGGCCAAGCAAACCGAAGCTGGGGCCAAGAACCAGACCGATTCACATGCTTCTGGCAATCCAGAGGTACCAGTGGATACTTGACTGCATTCATTTACAGAAATACATTTAACCCTACAGTATTTTTAATTTAGTACTGTATATAACATTATGCAGGTAAAAGTGTCCCAGTCCGATGAGAAGCAGACTGAGCCAAAGACTGAGGAGGAGGAGAAGGAAGAGGATGAGGATGAAGAAGAAGTGAGGCCTCCTATGGATCTCTTTAAAGCCATCTTTGCCAGCTCGTCAGATGACAAGAGCTCATCATCTGAAGAAGAAGATAGTGAGGAAGAAGAGGTGGTCCCTTCAACATCTGAACCAATCCAGAGCAGTGCAGATACACTCAACCCACCCATCTCAGCTCCGATCCCTCCTGCTCCTGACATCAGCAAAGTGCCAGGTATAATCTAAAGATGAGCTGCTCCGCAAAAATCTTGCATTGATTCAGATGTCATTTGTTAATTTGTCATAATCATTTATTGGCTGCTTCTCTTCCCCTCAGATTTAAAGCATCTTACAGTTCAGAGCAAGCCATCTGCTGAAACAACTACAGCACAAAATACTCAGTCCTCCTTACACAGTGCTCCTGAGACATCACAAGGCCTGGATGAAGAGGAGTTTGGCCCCAGACTGCCACCTCCTGGTCAGTCACTGTAATCTCTGCAGTAATAGTAACTTGCTAGTGGAGTAAATAAATGTCTAAAGCATGAATGTCACTAGATAGCCTAACATGCTAGGATTGATTTCAGCTAAAGCCTGCAATACACTACATGATTTTTGCTCCAAATTTTGCCACTATTCATTAAAGTGGGTATTGTAGTGTATTCCGACCTTTTAATCACACAAGACACTGTTTCTTTAATACCTGAGACTTCTGAATATACAGGTGCAGTAATATTAGTTATTACTTTTTCCTCTTTCACCCAGGACTATTATATTAACATGACGTTTTACATTGTGTTTCTCGTTACCAGGGTTTATCCCATCTGCGCACTCACCGCACCTGAAGAAACAAAAGAAGAAAGATAAAGAAAAACACAAAGCCAAGAAACACAAAAAAGAGAAAAAGGTGGTTTCTTCTGGAGCAGCTGTGAGCGCCAGGCATCTGTGTAAAATTAGAAATTACGTTTAATTTAACTTCTCTTCTTTTTCAGAAGAAAAAGAACAAGAAACATAAGCATAAAGGAAAACAGAAGAAGAGGGTAGATGAGTCTAATAGCAGCTCAGACGACACAGACTCCAACAGTGAAGATGAAGATGGAGATGTGTCTACTAGTGAACTGCTCCAGAGGTCAGAGCTCATATTTGAAATCATAAAGCATTTTGTAAATAAGGTTATGTTGGTAAACATATTAATAATGAATGCTTTAACTATGATTATTTCTCTTTCTCTTTGGCTTAGGTTAAAAAACATCAGGAACAAGAGATAGAATCTGTCTAAAGAACAGAGTGTGAAGATTTTGTCCTACAGAAACTTCAAGATGAATACTAATTTTGAGTGTGTGTGTGTGTGTGTGCGCGCACGTGTCTCTTGGTGCATTTAAGTGTACCTAATGGCGAATGTGTTATGATTGCAGATATCTTTTAATAATAAATTCATAGAAAATTAAACGAGTGATTATTATAATAAAATGTCAGCCAGCTGTACTCTAATTCTACACTGTTTTATTAATTAAAAATTTGCTGGCAGCTTACGACACCTAAGCTGCCAGCAAATTTTTAATTAATAAAGCAGTGTAGAATAAAATATTAATATAAAATAATACAATAAAATATTCCAGATAAATTTATTTCCCACCAGACCTCACCCAGATGTTAACCGTCTAACATCAGAATCTGAATCAGAAAAGACAAGTGTGTTTACGAAAGAAAAAGGACAGACATAGTGCAGACATACATATATGAAACGTAACAAATGGTTTTACAATAAATTAAAAAAATAATAACAGTAGCTGTGTTATATGTGGCAATAAAATGTAAAGAAAAATATACCAATAGAATATATCTGCTATAAACCTTTTTATAAGGTTTGTGATAAAAATACTACTAATAGTAGTACTAATAATACTGAAATAGTATACTAATAGTACTGAAATAAAATGTATGTATTTTGCACTTTTATTTAAGGATTAACGTCATTCTTTAGAAATAAAAACAATCCAACATTACATGACGAGCTATGTAAACTATTTGAAATATCGCAAGATCTGACTTCTCAGATCTTGTGTCTTAAAGGGATATGTAATTGACAAAATACTGTCACGTTCATCACAGTGTTCTCTTTAAATAACCATTTAACATTACGTTAAGTTGGCTTACACCAGATCGAATAGCGCGCATTTAAATGTGCAAAAATATTACGGGAAAAAAATATAAGTGAAATCTATGCAACTTAAATTGCCAAAATGATGCCAATACTATGTTGTTTCAGCGCGGTGTTCCATAGACATATACAGTATCTCACAAAAGTGAGTACACCCCTCACATTTTTGTGAATATTTTATTATATCTTTTCAAGAGACA
>JAUCNO010001819.1:12019477-12044585 GCA_032353835.1 Enteromius viviparus
CGCCGTGGCTTAGTTGGTTAAAGCGCCTGTCTAGTAAACAGGAGATCCTGGGTTCGAATCCCAGCGGTGCCTTTTGTACCGTACAAGCACAACTAAACTTTTAAGTACACAACACAAAATCAAACAACAATATAATAATACAAATAACATTGCATTCAAAATGAACTAATGATACTGGAAATGTATTGCAAAGAACATTCTAGTCGTACGTACGTTGTACATTAAGCAAAAACATTATACATTTTTTTTAAACCAGTAACGTTATATGCAGAAATCTCTCAAATGATTCGTAACACGATGTTGTATAAGCATGAAGATAATAAAATGGTGCGCGCGCCATGATTTCCAGCGATGCATCCCTCCGTCCACAAGAGTGCAGGCTTTCCCTCCCAGCTGGTAAATCAGAAATACCATGAAAACAAACCAACGCAAATTCTATGAAAAAAAAACTATATGCATTATGACATCTTACACGAATGCACCCGGACTTTTGTCTTAAGATGCTGCATTTAAGTTCCACATTGGCGTTTACTTAGGCATCATATTAACGTTAGTGTTTTGAATAATGATCTCAGATGCGCTCCAGTCTTCGATGGACAGATGAAGACCACTGAGCTGCATTGCCGATATTACTTCACCATACATCTATAATTGGGACATTGTGGAACTGTGGAAGTATTGGAACGATATTATTACTCGTCAAGATATATTGCGACAAGAAAAAGATGATTAATAAGTCAATATAACAGGTTTAGTGATCGCCCCAAGAAGAGCACTGATGAAGAATCATTGTGTGTCCTGTGCTGCTGTCCCCACTGAACCTCCAATCCCGTCTCTCCTCTGAAGGTCTCTCTGCCTTTCTTCCGACCGCGCAATGAGCCTCAGAAAGAGGGAGAGACGCTGCTTTTGATGCTCGAGGAAGACGCTAACCCGAGCGCAAGCAAAATCCGTCTGGATTCAGAGGAAATGAGCTGAGCTGCTGTGAGCGAGAAGAAGATGACGGTGATGATGATTGAGAGGGTCGGGGCGATTCGGCTTTACCTTATAAAATGGATCTGTCTTCGCTGGGCTTGGGTTTGTGTGGGTAAGTAGACTTTTTAAGGATTGTGATATTATATTTGTCATGTATTTAATTGAACAAAAAGGTGCACGGTTGGTTAAAATTAGAGCAGTTAAGCTCTAGCTCACTTTTTATTGCATAAAACCCCCCCACGTGTCAGAATGATATTAAATATTTAATTAATGTTTAGGCAGGTGATTACAGGTTGAAGTGTATGCGAATGGCAGCGATGACAAAGAAAGGTTAAGCGGCGCATGCAGGTTTTGCAGCATCCAGAGAACCGAGGACAGATCCGCGCTTGGCTTGTTGCCATGGCAGTTATAAACACGGAGGAATAGGTCTGGTCTCCTCCGAGAGAGACCGACTGGTGTTTTTATTTTAAAACATGTGCATTATTGTGCAACCTTTCGCGGATATAAAAAAAAATCTAATTTAGTTACTCACGTGCAATTTTGCAAATGTAAACATTACGTATACTACTTAAGCCAACCAATTCAGCTTAAATATTCCGCTGGTTTCCCTAGGCTGGTCTATTAATTAGTTTTAGAAGTGTTTGTGACACTTTTCAGTCAGACTGGTAGCGCACCTAAACCTACTGAGCACCAGCATCTTCCAGGCTTGGAGACCAGCTTGTAAATCAGTCCAGAAATATCTGGGTACTATATTAATATCTGATAAACTGTACTTTTCGACTTCCTCTGCATTCTGAGCATTGGGTTGAGCATAAAATCTATGTTTCACAACTAGACAGCAATGCTTTCACGTTCTGCCAAGCATTGGGCATCTGATCTCACCCATAATCTATTCCTAGATAGCACTCTAGGCTTGTTTGAGTAACACATGATCTGTTGAGGTCAGCTAAATGCTCAACAAACAACTGCAGATAAAAGAGAGTGAGAAAGAGACTCCTGCTTTAACTCTCATCTCATATCAGAGAAAGAAGCATGGAATGGAAAGGAATGGCTGTGGTATATTGGAGGTGGTATCCAGTGAAGGGGTGGTGACAAAAGAGGGTTTGGTTGGGGGTGGGGGGATGTTGATAGTACCAATAACACCTAGAGCTCTTCATCTCTCACACACACACACACACACACACACACACAGACAAAGGGACCTTCTTCTCTGTCTCTTCAACACTCTCACACACCCAAATGCAAGCCTTTCCCTTTGACTACGAATATACCACGTTCCCTACTAAATGTGAGCATGAATCGCTGATATGAACAAAGTGTTTTCCTTTAGAGGATGTTTTATCTGAGTCAATATTTTGCAGTAGCTCTGAAATTAAAAACAACAAAGCTGGATACCTCAATAGCAACAAAATGTAATTTGTTTGTGTTTTTAGGTGATTTGCTAAGATTTATGTTAGGGAAAGTAACAAAGCAGACACCGAAATAATACAGGTGGGACTGCATTGAGTGCAGGTTATTAAAGCCTCACTGCCTTATTTTCTTCGGTGTAAAATTCAATATGTTGTCTACCCTGATTACGATTATAATGTGTGCTGTATCTGGGGAAGGAAGAGAATGTCAGTGAGCCTTAAGACTTAACATCATACAATGATTTGTTGCTCATATGTTGGGATTCCCCTGATGTCTGTCCTGTTCTCTCACGCAGAGAACAGGATATTATTAGCCTCTTCCTTTCATGTTTGCCTAAGGCATTTAGACGCTCCTAGACATCATCACATTATATGTAGAGTAAAAGCAGTCTCTGGATGTGTGAGAGGTATGTGATCATCTTGGAGGGTAATAAGTGAGTGTTGAGGATGGAGCTGAGGAGCATCACAACTTCTGCATCTGTATTATCACAAAAACACCAGGGAACTTTATCATTGTGATTTCTAGTTAAAAGGCCATTGAGCTATTAAAATATTTTATTTTTTCTTTGTCCAGCTCTAAATGTATTATATATAAATTATTATTTAAAACCCTAATCACTAATGACCAGAAAAGTCAAGGACCTTTATTAATATTCTTGCATTATGTAAGGAATAATTGACGACGGGCCGTTGAATTATTAGAAAAATCTGATCCTAGAAGCCAGTCCCATTTGTAGTTCCAGTCCTGTCTGACAACTGAACATGCTGGAGATTGTTTTTGGATAAGCGAGGAGAATTTTTCTTGTTGTCCCGAACAACATGTGCTGATGTAGGGACTGTTTAACAGTTTTAAAAAAAAAAATGTTTTCTGACCCTGAAACTATTTTCTGCAATTCTACGGTGATCCTTGAAGAGTCTTTAGCCACTCAAACTCTACTCCTCGCCGTGTATTAGGATGATAGAGACACACGTCCTCTTCCAGGCAGCTTCATAACATTTTATGCTAATTGAAAATTCTTAATTATTTCCCTGATGGTGGAAATGGAAATTTTCTCTGCTTTTGCTCATTTCTTAAAGCCACTTCACTGCTTTGTGAAGCTCAATTATCTTTTGCAGCGCATCACACAGTAAATATAGTATTTTTTGATGATTAAGGGATTTAGGGCTTTGATTTCCTTCCTATATATATATATATATATATATATTTCTGTGAAACAAGGAACCATGGCTTGATATTTTCATGTTCATAATGACCCAGGAGTGCTCAAAATTGTGAATATGAAGGGGAATATGCTTTTTTTTTTTTTTAGAGATATTTTACTCATTAAACATTCTAGGGGTGCCAATAATTGTGGCCAACATGTATTGGAGAAAAATATTTATTTCACAATGAGATTTTCTCACCATTTTAATTGTTGTACTCCAATGATTGGTTAGAATTTTGTAGATTATTTTAAACAAAAGATAAAAAGGATGAACAATTTGAACAAACAGATTTATTTTCACATCCACCTTTGCTCAGATTTACCAAGGGTGCCAATATTAGATAGAGGACACTGTATAATAGTAATATTCTATAATATTACTATTATATACTATATTATTAATATTCTGTAATATATTTAATACATATTATCCAAAATCCAGTAGGAACGAATGATTAGAAAAGTCCAGGAAATACATGTGTCTAACGGCTCATAAATAGACAGTTTACTGTCCTTTTTCCTCTTTCAAGATACTAAAAATTGCTAAAGAAAACAGTTAATAGTTCATATGCTTACTTGAACTTTCTCTTTCGTCCTGTACTATTTATGTTGCTACCCAGGCTATTTTTCCTTGTCTTATTATTTTTCTGTAGGGATTTGTAATCATTAGCACACACTCTCACACACTTCCTCACAAAATTGAGTATTATGTGGCAGTTCAATTCCACAGGCTCTCTCTTTACTTCTTGAGTGGATCAAATTCTCGCCATCACATATAGCTCAGAAATCCATAAAGCCTGGTGTGATGCGTTAATGTCATCTCAGTCACAGTTTGTAAGCTGTGGTCACTCATGAGTCACTCTGACACACACAAACAACGTGCAGGTCTTCTGTGTGTGTTCCTCAGCTGCCTGTGGTGGGAAAGTGGAGTTACACACTGAGAGGAGAGGAGTGATCTACAGCCCATCATGGCCCCTCAACTATCCGCCCGGAGTGAACTGCAGCTGGAATATACAAGGAAGCCGTGGAGATGTTATCACCATCAGGTAGATGCACACAAGCAGTCTCTCACAGTGGTGATGAAATGAGTGGTAACTTACCATGATGCATAACAAAATGTCCCACCAGCAACTGTCCTGTTCTTGTGCATTTGTATTTCTCTGTACAAGCAAGAAATGCCGCTTTTCATGTGCATCATTTAGTCACAGCGACGTTCACACTGTTAGAGACCCCAACAGTTTTTATTTTACTTAATTGTATGACTGTACAGTATTTTCAAAAAACAAACCAGCATAAGTGATTTTCAAACTAATGAATTGTTTTTTGCATGTCAGTGTTTACGAGCCTGTTTGCAAGTGTATATTGGTTTGCGCATTCTTCCATACAGAAGTGCTTAGACTGCTGTATGACTAGAGCTGACTGCAGGGATTTTATAATGTACTATTTCTTGCCTCTCCTGCCACTGTTGTGTGTGTGAATGTGCGTGTATGTGTGTGTTTGTGGGCTTCGTCACTGCTTTAATGATATTATCTAAAAGCATGACATCATCTCCTCTGAGATTTGTTCTAAGAGGAAACCTTAAAGTGGAAAAGGATAACAGTTCTGATAAACCGAATTTTAATTTCTTTTAATCCATACTGGCTAATTATTCGTTGTCTAAATGCTGGAGTAGAGAAATTTATGCAACCCTTGATCAATAGTAATAATTTGCAATAATGGAAATACAATGTTATAATGGTTATAACTTTAGTGATTTTAAAGTTATTGCAGTTTTGACAAAGCCTAAATGTTTTTCTTCCAGCAAGCCTGTGTTACTTTGATTTAAATCTGCCAATTTTACAGTGTTTGATGCATCTAAACACTGCATAAATACACTTACCCGAATATAAGCTATTGTTGCAATGCAGCACAGGCCTGAAAGGTAAAGAGGCAGTTATGCCAACTGGCCAAAACCTTCCTAAGACTGGCCCCAGGTCATCTGGTCATCCTTATTGCTGAGACCTGTCTGAAATATTCAGAAGCTTTGCATAATGTGTGTGTGCACATCCATTTAAATGACAGCCAGAGGAGATTTGAATGTCTGTATTTGAATGACTATAACTATACTGTGAAAGTACAGTTTAATGGTGTGTATTTTATCATATAAATTAAAATATATTCTGCTGAGTTATTGGGTCACTCACACAGTAGGGGTGTAAGTCAAAACTCTCAATTATGGTGAATGAAACATTTGTTTTATTTTTAGTGCATATTCTTGCTTATGGCTGAAATATAGCCTCAGCTTCACCTAAAAAAATAATTAGGGAAATCTGCTCAAGAACCTTTTTTCTAAGAAAAAATAGTTTTTCTTAGTCTGTAATGTTTTGCCACTTAAATGAAAACATTAGTATTTTAGTTTTGTTAAAGCAGCTAGATTTGGAGAGGGGGGAAGAAAGAGAACATAGCAATAGATGTGTGACGTTGTCAAGTTATTGGCTGCAAATAGCCCATTCTTCTTTAATGGTAATGGATGCAGATTTTATCTCTCACTCTGGAGTATTTGTGTTAGTCTGTATGTGTGTGTGTGAGAGAGACAGAGAGAGAGACCTTGCAATCCACTTTAATCACCAAAATAAAAAACCATCATACATCAATCAACATCATGAGTACAGAAGGGAGAGAAAAAAAGTAGTATCTGCAACTACTTAAGAGATCCATCATTATCAATTCCACAAATACACTGATTTACTCACAAAGATTATTAAAAGTTTCCAAATCTTCCACCAAATATGGAAAAAGCATATTCTATTTGCAATGAACACAGCATCAGCTGACTCCACACCACTGAGTTTACTTTTACGTTGACAGCCATATTACCATTTTGGTTTGTCCAAACAAAAAATTAATTAAACATGAACTTGTTTCCTATTGCAGCTGTATTTGGGTCCAAAAATAAAAAACGTCATAGAAAAAACCTCTCCCAAATTTTGACACCATTCCTCAATTTGAGCAAACAATTGTTGTAGCCTCGTACATTAACAAAAATAAGTGAATAATGGTCTCTGTTACTCCACACCCTTCCTCTACCTGTGGATCAATGTGTGCTCTGTATCTGTTTGTAGCTATTGTACCATGCTGTAACATTAATTCTTCTACCACTGAAGGCCTCCAGACTTTTTCTCAATTGGAGGCTTCTACAAGGTCCTCCAGCTACCTTTAGGGGAAGTCCAATCCAAAAACCTCTTGCAACTTTGACTCTTCGCCACTTCGAAAGCCTTCCAAGGAACGCTAATGCAAAGCCTTGGCACACGCAGTACATAGCTTGTTTCCCAGTGTTACTGAAAAGTCCAAGTAGAGGAGTCCTGAAAGTAATTAAACTCCCCTCTCGTTTTTGAAATTGGTCAACAGCAATTGCAACTTCAAGCCTTGGGAAAGAAAGTTCCTTCTCACCCTCCATTCGATTCAGATGGGATATATCGTCCGCCGGTAATGAATCAACAAGACTTTTCATTAACCTTTGTGGCAGTCGAATAGACCTGGCACCCATATTAGTCACCAGTCTCTCAGCTGACATCCATCCTTCTGCTGTGACCAGGTCTCCAATTCTGAGAATTCCTGCACTCCTTAAAGCATCCCTCACCCATTGTGTTTGTAGCATTTCCATGTCCATCACAGGGTTATACAACAACGGTTCCATAGAGGAGCCTTTTAGCTGTCTGTAGTCTAAATGCCATTAGCCTGCTTTTAATGTCCACCAAACCTTGTCCTCCTTCTTATTTAGGTAAAAACAGTACTTGAGCTTTAAGCCAGTGTTGGCTGGACCAGAAAAAAAATAATTAAATGCTTTTTAAATATCTTCACAAAACTTTCTTTCTCAAGCCCGTTAAGAGTCCATTTCAAACATGTAACTGAATACGCTGTATATTGCTGACAAAAGTCCCTTAAATGAGCTTTACCAACCTGTCACCATAAAGACCAAACATTATCACATCTGCTCTTTTCATTTCTCCATGTTTCCCAGAAATATTTAAAATTCTCACAAAACATTTGCTCTTGTAATAACATAGCATTAAAATGCCAGTAAACACTATCTTTTCAGTGCTAATAAAACATCGACAGTCAGTAATTTATGATCAGTACTTGGTGTGGGGACAAAAGCTGTGTGCACAACTCTATTTCTCATGCTCATGGATAAATACAACCTATCTAAGCGATCTGCTGGGACTCTGTCAGCATTCATCTTCACCCAAGTGTATTGCCTTATTAAGGGATTATTTTCTCTCCACATATCTGATAAATCTTTTAACAATACTAGATAGGAGACGTGAATACTGAATCATGGTTCCTCTCCATTCCTATCAACATTAAAATCAAGAGTGAAATAACAAACTTTCTGTTGTTTCAAAAAATGCTGCAACTTATTTGACTTTTTATTCTTTACTTTTTATTAACTTTTTATTCTATCATATCTCCCATTAGGTACATATGTATTAATAAAAACAAAGCAAAGATCATTAATTCCTATTCTTACAGCTAGTAATCTCCCTGACTTAATTTCTTTATTAAATAGACACTTTGCCTTAATTAATGGTGAAAAAAGAATGCCAACCCTTTGCACTCAGATTAGATCCTTGACTTAAAAATGATAATTTCTCCACCATAAATTCCAATTTAAATCGCTATGGATCTTTTGCAAAAATATCATATCTAAACGCTTCAATTTGATAAGTTCTAAGATTGTGTAAGCTTTCTTCTTTTCCCTTATCCAATTTACATTAGGAGATCCTATTTTTTTTTTATTTTTTTTTTTTCATTAGGAGATGTATTTTTTAGAGGGCTATCTAGCCCTTCCACTTACCACTATCCCTCCAACCAAAGGAGAATTGAGACACCCCTACACGTGATCGCGCCAAATGGAGGTATAGGGTAAAGTGTAGGGGTAAGGGGTAGAATTGGGATTGGGCCTTCTTTTGATGACGTTTCAGCCTGCTACTCTCCTCCTTCACCATTCTGTATTACTGTGACCTCCATTGTCTTATTGTTAGCATTAGATCCGACGTTTAAGTTATATCAGCAGCTATACCATGTAGGAGTTCTCTCCGTAATTAACACAAAAATAAATTTTTAACGCACGTTCAGGTGAGGTCAAATACATACACACTTGTCTTTGAAGCTAAAAATACATGTTTAAGAGCAATAGACTTAGACTAGCAATAGATTAGCAGTGGACTTCATTTGAGACTTTTTTTTGTTACAGGTCATGGGCGCAAACGTTTCTTTCACTCTTTGTTAGCTGATTAACTAACTGCTCCATTTTCACCTTATTCATTCGTGGAGCTGATATAATATTAGCGAATCCAATTTGTTCTCCGACCACTACAAGTAGGTTCTACCTGTACCTATTACGCCGTGTCATGTGTATCAGGCCTTGACTCGTGTTGACCATGTCGGCCAACAAAAAAGAGTCGTGCTATGGGTGTTCAAATTTACATGACACCGCTCTAGTCCAAGAAACTATCGGCAAAAAAAGGGGGAAGAAAGTAAAAAAAGGAAAGGAACACCAACTTTTTACATCATTCACCAACACACTCCCAGCATGCACCTCTCAGAGAGAGAGAGAGTGTGTGCACTCTGTGATAACAGTTCCACTGCACATATTCTCTCTTTTGTTTATGGTCTCCCATTCCTTGGTATAACTAAAATGTTATTAGGGTCATCCCTATTATGTGGAAAAATCAATATGATTGTGTAATTGAAGTTGGTATCACAGGAAGTACTATTATATTAATGAAAACAATTTTCCTAAGGAAAACCATTAAGAAGCACCTGTAATTAAAAAAAACATTATTTGTTGTGACATTTTTAAAAAGTAATACTTTTTAAATATGGTATAAATACCAATCGTATTAAAATAGATATGATGGGCAGTTATAAATATTCTGTAAGAATTTTATTATATTAAGTATATTTTGCAATTTACTGAAACACATAAAAGGGTCATAAGAAGAAAACAGAGCTCTGCTATGCTTGGATAAATGTTGTTTTTTTATTTTTAGAATATTAATTTGACATTTTCTTTTAATCTTTTTTTTATCGATTTATTGTACCTCTGACATTTCATTTGACGATATCGTTGTAGAAGTTTTTATGTAGTGGAAGTGCTGAACCAGCAGAGATTCCAGCTCATGTGTGTTTGTTGTGTCCAGTTTCCACAGCTTTGATGTGGAAGACACGGGGGACTGCAGGGGAGACTGGCTGCTGCTCGGCCCCACGTGGAAAGCTGATTATCGGCTCTGTGGCTCTGTTCTTCCTCCTCCCTTCATCTCCTCCAGAGGACGAGTCTGGGTCTACTTCCACTCTCAATCTAACAGCTCTGGACAGGCACAGGGCTTCAGACTATCTTACATACGAGGTGAGTAAACTTGAGTCTTCCATTAGAGCCCGTTCTGCTCTTTTGTGCTTCGTAAAGAAGTTTGTCCCATATTCTAAGTCTTCTAATATGATAACTGTGTGAAGAATCACATCATTTCCTGTCATTTTCTATACTTCCAATACACACCAATTTTATTTATGTTCGTAGATGTTTAAACCTGGTGCCTTACAGTCATTTGTTATTTTGTGTCTCATAACTAATTGTCATCCAACAAGTTATAAATACAGACAAGCATCGTCTAGCATTAAACAATTAAACACATCCAAAACAAAGGTTTTTGTTTTCATAATACATGTGTTTGTACTGTGTATATTTATTATGTATATATAAATCCAAACACATGTTATGTGTATATATTATATTTTTATAGAATATAAGAATATAAGAATATACATGTGTATACACGTAAGTATTTTCAAAATAATTCTTAATACTTTTTTAAAATAACTATTTTGTGGACATACTGTTTGTGTAATGTTTTATTACATCCTTTATAAGAAACAAAAATCTGTAAAATCAGTATTGTATAATGTGCCATTCCAGTGTTGTTGTCATTTTGGGGTGAACCAAACTCCAAAGAGTACAGTGCTGATGCTATACTTCTTTCTAATTGTAATGTTTCATTAGATTTAGTTGTTTTCCTACTAAATCACAAAGACTGTTGCCGTGGCATATAGATTTACTGTAAGCACAGATTGACCAGATGAATGCAGGCTTAGCAGATCAATAGTATATGGCCATAGAGTCGTGATGAAATGCTAATGCTTTGCAGCACTTGTTACATAGTGATCTGTGCATATTTGGATAGCACTTCTGTCAGTGTGCATTAGACTGATCTCGGCTGTTGATTATTTAGTTACAGCTAACATGGAGCTAATGAAGATAAAGGAGATGATTGGCTGTCGTTACTCGGCTCCACAGGGCATGTGCACATGAGTGTGTGTGTGTGGGGGTGTGTGAAGAGTAAAACGCTGCGTTAGTGCGTTTTCCTCAGAGGTGCAGTTCAATCAATAATACTGAACGGCTGTGTTTGTTAAGCTGTCACCAGGCAAACACCATCTGCAGAGTGGGTAGATTTGATTGGCTTATTTCAGCAAACTGTCAGTGTTTACATGTGCAAAAGACTCTCTTTGTCTCTGTTTTTATTCATTAGGTCGACTGGGTCAGAGTAGTTGTGAGAACGATGAGTATTTATGTGGAAATGGTAAGTGCGTTCCACGCTCCTGGCGCTGTAACGGAATGGACGAGTGTGGAGACAACACAGATGAAAGGAGCTGCTCTGCCCCACCAACACCTGCCCGGGTCAGTCTGTGTCCGCCTGGTACCTTGCAGTGCTCTGATATCCAATCTACCCACTGTCTGCCGGTGAATCTGCGCTGTAATGGAGCCCGGGACTGCCCTGATGGATCGGACGAGGCCCACTGTCCCGACACCTCCTGTGGAAAACGTTTAGTCAACTTCTATGGGACGTTTGCCTCACCTGATTTTTTCCGTCCAAACAGGAGCGCTGGAACAGATCTTCACTGCACGTGGTTCCTAGACACACAAGTACGATAAGAACCTCATTTATTCTCGTTTTAGATTGCATTAAAACACTTACAGCGTTCTGCTTGACTCTTTCTGTTTCAGGACCCCAAGCCGTTGGTGCTGCAGGTAGACCTACAGCTGGGTGTGGGAGATTCTGTCCGTGTTTACGATGGTTTGGGAGAACGTGCAGAACGGCTTCTGCAGAGTCTCTCTCACCATAATAACCACAGACGAGCCCTGCTGGAGTCGTCCCAGGGACAGATGAGCGTCTTCTACCACGCCAAACCACACAGCCCTGGACACGGATTCAACGCCACCTACCAGGTCTATTATTCTAGGTGTTGCTGATACATTTTGATAAATGGTGTTCACGATATGCATTGACACTGTGGTTGAATACTTAGCGCTGGTACAGTGATTGGTCGTTGTATCAAAAGCTCATGGGGACCGTGATCAGGCAACAAAAGAATTGAATCCATTCATAGGCAAACAATACACTCAACACACTTCACATCATTGGCAACAGGATGAATTGACTCAGGAAACATAGGACTAGATTTATTAAACCAAACGAGGACTAATGGGCTAATTAATCAGTGGTATAATTGATTAATAATGAACTGAGTAAGGCAAACAATGCAAAACTAGATCAAAACATGAATTAGTACAGTGTAGAATTGTTTTTTAGTACATTGTTAAAAGCTTGTTTTTTTCATATCTTGTGTAAAGATATGAAGATATCTTGAAGTTATGTACGATGATCTTTATGTGTTGACAACGTTGGGTGGAAAAAAAGTATTACTTCTACTCAGCAAGAACACATAAAATGTATTAAAGTTATAATAAAACATATTTCAAAGAAAAACTGAGTAATGCTGAGTAGAATCTTGAGTAGTAAGTATTAGAATGATTTCTGAAGCATCATGTGATATGAAATATTACATGAAGTAATATTTCCCATCGCAGAAAAAAATTTTAACATACATTTTAACATTTGTTATTTTTACTGCATTTTTAATCAAATAAATGCAGACTTTCCTAAAAAAAAATTTAAACATGTAAAAAATCAGTCACACTTTAGTAAGGACCAATTCCTACTATTACTATTACTAGTATTACTATTACTTACTAACTATTACCTATGACTTTTGTCTCAATGCAGGGACATTTTTCAGTGACGATTTCATGGTTATTGAGGGTTAGAATTAGGGTAAGGTTTACGAAAAAAAAGAAAAAAATGTATTTGCCATCGGGTTAAGAATTTGATTATTTATACATTTATTTGAGAATCAGAAAATATAGATTTTTCCCAAAACAAACACTTAATTTGATGCTTTTTAGTCAGTAAAGTAGTTATAGGCCAAAAACTGTACTTAATACTTACTAATGAAGAGCCAATATGCATGCTAATAAGAAAGTTAGAATTGATCACTAAACTTAAGTGTTACAATAAAATCATATTTACCTTCTATTTTTGAACATCAGTGTGGATAGAAAAGGTAAAATGTTCTTGTCTTGTTAATACATTAAAGTATGAAACTACAGAGAAACTATACTATGGCTTTAGAAAAGCTAAACAGTACAGCTTTAACTAGATATCCACAAGCAAAACTGTGAAGTAATTTGTACTTACAGCAGTTTATGGTTAGGAATGATACACCGTGACACTAATAATGTTTAACCTCCATCCCTCCCTCTGCAGGTTAAAGGGTACTGCTTCCCAGGTGAGCATCCATGTGGCACAGACGACGGCTGTTACTCTGAGCTGCAGCGCTGTGATGGCTACTGGCATTGCCCTGGGGGCCGAGATGAGGAGGACTGCCCGCTGTGTCAGCCGGGAGAGTATCCCTGCGAGGGTGGCAGTGGGGCGTGTTACTCGGCCTCGGAAAGGTGTAACAACCAGAAGAAGTGCCCCGACGGCTCAGATGAGAAAAACTGCTTTGACTGCCAGCCTGGAAACTTCCACTGTGGAACCAACCTGTGCATCTTTGAGACATGGCGCTGCGATGGGCAGGAGGACTGTCTGGATGGCAGTGATGAAAGAGACTGTCTTGCATCCGTGCCCAGGAAGGTGATCACAGCGGCTCTAATTGGCAGCTTGGTCTGTGGGCTGCTGCTGGTCATTGCACTGGGTTGTGCCTTTAAACTCTACTCGCTCAGGACAAGAGAGTACAGGTCAGGGGATTTCCATCTTCTTTATGCCTGCATTTAAAATGTGTCAAGATAATGTATGATGAATTGTGATATTTTCATTTTAAAAATGTATTGTTATATTATGTACAGTATATGTACTGTATATTAGTTTTTAGATTTAGTTTTATTGGCAACTTTTGCCTCAGTAAACTCCTGATTTATTAACAGTTAGTAAGATAGTTGTTAAATTAAGGTAATATGGTTATATGTGCTTTATAAATACTAATAAACTGCCAATATGTTAATAATAGGCATCATATCCTCACCAAGGCTGAATTTGTTTAGTCAATGTTTTTACAATACAGTAAAAAGAATACTATGGTGAAATATTATATGCATTTAGCAAAACTGCCCTCTATTTTGATATATTTAAAAATGTATATGTGTGTGTGTGTATATATATATATAAATGTATAAATGTACTGTATATTATACATTTAAAATAGAGAATAGACGTCTTTCAGTCATCCCAAACTATTATATATCACAAAATCAATAGTAGTTATTAAGACTGATGTGGTTTTGGACTGGTAAAATGTTCTTGAAAAAAAAATATATATGACCAGAATTTCAACTAATAATAATTCAGAACACAGTGTAGAAAAGCACACGTTTATCCCAAATAGATAAAGAAAGAAAACATAAGAAGAAAGAGGATTTACAGTTTCTTGTTTTACTTTAAACCTAATTGGATCTTCAGTAACGGCCCATATGCTGCTCTGGGAGGTGATGCACAGTTTTTCTCCAGTTAGCCTTGTAAAGACACAGCAGCACCCAAAATACCTGCACTTCATCAAACTGTCAAAGTACTGCTGGTTAAGTAACAGCTCTCGGAGATTCTAAAGAGATATCCTGCCTTCATGTGTTCAGTAACTTCCCTTTTAAAAAAGCTGTTGTTTTTTCTTACATTTTATAAACCGCATCAATGAGCATCTTTCTAAAACAGCTCTTTTGTATTCCTCTTTTTCGTAGAGCTTTTGAAACCCAGATGACACGGCTAGAGGCGGAGTTTGTGCAGAGGGAGGCTCCACCCTCATATGGTCAACTGATAGCTCAAGGTCTCATACCTCCAGTTGATGACTTCCCAGTGTACAACCCAACCCAGGTATGTGAAGATGACACTGAATTTAAATTGAGGTAGCAAATGAAGAAAACATTTTTATTTATTTCCTGAAATCATGTTTTTGTGTTTTTTTTTGTTTTTTTGTATATTTCAAGTAATATAAATCAAACTGCAGTTGGGTTGTTTTGATTAAGTGAAAATTACTTAAACAAAAACAGGTTTATTTATCAAATTAAAGTTCACTGAAATTATGTTTAAATATATTAAATGTTGGCAAAAGCAGATAACTCCACATTTCATGTTTAAAAGCGTTCTTGTTTAATCTCTTCAGATGACAGTGAAGATGTTTGACATGAATGCTGATTTGCCAAAATAGACCCATCGGCTTCTGTTCAGAAACAACAAGCTTCTGCAGTAAAACATGAACTTGTGATGCCTTGAATGTGAACGGAAAAATGTGTTTCAGGTTTAGACCGCGTTGTATGTGGAGAATAATGCACCGCAATAATTTTTTGGCATTCATGGGTTTGAAATGATCAGATTTTCTTGTGACTGGACCACTTTTTTCATAAAGTTTGTCTTCTGTCTCTCTCAGGCGTCAGTTCTGCAGAATCTTCGCTCAGCAATGCGGAGGCAGATTCGTCGCCACTCTTCTCGTCGTTCCTCGTCACGGCGGCGACTTGGTCGTCTTTGGAATCGCCTGTTCCATCGTGGCTCTCGGTTACGGGGTCAGATACCTCTCCTCACACCTCCAGGCCACACGCACACAAACACACACCCCGATCTGAGCCTCCATAGCTACAACACGACGGACGATGGCATCGAGGAGTTTAGTGACAGTGCGGGACAAACTCCACCCCCCTGTTCGACGTTGGCGCTGGGACTGGCCATGCAGGCTCACTCTGAGGCCCTCTGTATACCTGACAGAGAGTCCCCATCCTCTCCTCTCTCCCTGCCCTCCCCCAGCTCACCCCGCTCCTCCTCTGACACCCTGGAGGACGAAGATGATGAAGATGACAGAAGTTTAGAGGGGATCAGACTGAGATCCAAACAGGTCATTTCCCCGAAACATAAAGATGATGACAGTCCTCCTGGACCCACCGGCAGCCCCAAACGCAGCACAAGCCGGTCGAGATCCTCCAGACGGCTGGTGCAGGAACTGGCTGCAGAGCTCAGAGGAGTCTCTCTCTTACGGTATACCTCCGTGGGCATCTCTCCGCTTTCCTCACCTGAGTCACCCACGTCCTCCAGCGGCCAGTCTGAGGAGCGGAGAAGCTTCCCTGCTTTCAGAAAACCACATATGGACGCACAGACAGACTCACTCACAGATGTTCATGAACACGCCAGGAGATCTTCAATAACAGAAGAGGTTCCTGGTGACAGTGTCAGGCTTTGCAGACTCACAACTAGCGAGGAAGAGGATGATGAGATTTTGTTAGTGCACTGAATAGCCTTTATCCCTATCCCTGTTCTGATTTTGTGCCAACACAGTGAGCCTTGCTAGGTTCAACCAACAGCCATCCATCCAGAGTCATAAAGTACAGTTCGTTTACATACACAGTTATAATCAAGTTTTTCGAGTTGTCAAGCTACATTCTTTAACTAAGCAATTACTATTGCAATGCGTAAACAGATATTTGAAGGGACAAGGCCAGTCGCAGTCTGATTAAAGGGATAGTTCACCCAAAAATGAAAATTTTGTTATTATTGACTCACCCTCACATTGGGACACGAAAGCTTTCTGACCCTGCATAGACAGCAATGTGACAACCACGTTCAAGCCCTGAAAGGTGGTAAAAACATCATTAAAATAGTCCATGTGACATCAGTGGTTCAACCAACTGTAATTTTGTAAAGCTATGAAAATACTTTTTGTGCACAAAGAAAATAAAAATAACTTTAATTTAAATATTTCTTCTCTTCTGAATCAGAAATTGATGCCAGTTCATGATAGAACCATGATGATGTGTGTGAACTATCCCTTTAACATGGCAAATAAAATCAAGCTACTAATACATGTTAGTACATTTCACTCAGCCTTTATATGCATTTAAAAAAAAGACAAATGATTGCTTTAGTCAAACTGAAATCGATCTTTGTATACGTAAACATACTACCGTTCAAAGGATTGGGTTCAGTAAGATTTTTATTTGTAGATTTAATTACATTTTAACTAATGTAAATCAAAAGCAACAGTGCTGGATTCTACATGGTTACTTCAAAGAAGTGCTGCTCTTCTTTTTACAAAGAATCATAAGCCAAAAACTAACACAAAGCATTAAGCTGCACACTTTTCAGCATTGATAATAAGAAATAATCACCCAGTCAGCATATTAAAATGATTTCTGAGGGGTCATGTGACACTGAAGACTGGAGTAATGGCTGCTGAAAATTCAGCTTTGCATCACAGGGAACTCAAATTATAATAATATTGCAGTTTTTAGGTATTTTCATAAAAGAAAAAAGCAGCCTCGATGAGCATAAGAGACTTCTAAAAGAAGTATTAAAACTCTTACAGACTCCTACACCTTTGAACGGTGGTGTACTTACAAAGTTGTAGTTGTAGAATGTTTGACTTTTATTCTCTCAATGTACAAGGATTCAACCTCAGCGCAGACACTGCAGTGTCGTTCTGAATTAGAGAATCTCACAGTTCAGCTCCAGATATTTCACTTGCTAGAAATCACCAAAAACCTTATGAATGTGACTCTAACACTATAACATCATTTGATTATTAAGGACTGGGCATTCTTTCCCACATGGAGTATCATTATAACTCAGAACTTCATTTGTCTGCAACTGTTTTTCTTCGGTAACATTCATGACCTTCAGAAGCTCTGAAAAGACTTCAGAGATCTCCTCTCACCTGACCTCCCTAACGCCTTATCAGAGATTCACCGTGTCGCCCGCGCAGGGAAATATTCGTGAGCTCAATTCATTTCTAACAGAACCAGCTTGTCTCAGAGTTCTGCTTTATACGTCAGATCTGAATGTTTGAGTGTTAGTTGTGCTCTGCATTAATGGATTTTGACCTCTTATATTATACATACTCTACTGTTCAGAAGATTGAGGTCAGCAAGATATTTTTTTGAAAGTTGAGGGTTTAAAAAAAAGCCTTAAATGCTTACCAAGGCTGAATTTATTTTGTCCAAAAATACAGTGATAACAAAAATACTGTGAAATATTACAATTTAAAACAGCTGTTTCCTACTTAATTCTGTAATATCTTCAGTGTCACTTGATCCTTCAGAATCATTTACATTTGTTGCTCAATAATCGTTTATTAGCAGATGTGCTGCTTAATATTTTGTGTAATTTATTGCATTCTTGCTAAATGAAAGAACTGATATCTTTTACAAACATTTACTGACCCCAAACCTTTGAATGGTAGCATAGTTTTTTAGAATCAGACTACTGGAGCTGTTTGCTGATTTAGTGATGATTATCAGCTTTTTGTATTTAAGGTTTGTTTTGTTGGCCTGGCTACCAGACTGTATAATATTATGGCAGGTCCACATTGACATTAAGCTATTTCCCCATGCAAAAGACTCAGGGATTGTATAATGGTTCAAGAAAGATATGCAGTTAACCTGGATTTCCTCGGTAACGGCTGTAGTCTGTAGCTCTTGGAAAAAGTACTGCTGCCTCAGTTGAGTCCTGAAGCCATCAGGACATCAGAGTTGTGGGAAAATGACTCAGTAATCACATTTGAGCTTTGTTTTTCATAACAGCCATTATTTGATCTGCATTCATGCATTTGGTACTTAAGAGACCAGATATATATCCATATCCATGAATGTATGTGTTCTGTTAATAAATCTAGTGCTACATCCTTTTTAGCTTTAGCACACTTCACCCTGGTTCAAGCTTGGGAATAAGAACTAATCTAACTAGAGTGCTGGTCCCATGTCTGAAGGGTCAGTCTGTTCCTTCCTTTCATTCTGTCTGCTGGCTGACTGCCTGTTATTTCACACATTTCCTTTCTCCATGTCCTGACTCCAGGGCTTCTCGTCTGATCTCATAGGTTTAAGAATGTGCCATTGACAGGTTTGATTGAATCGCAGATGTTTTAATACATTGTGAAGCCTTTAGATTGAGTGCCATTAGAGAGGTCATGCACGTTCTGTCTCGGTGATATGGCTGAAAATTAAAGCACTGCTAAGAGACTTTACTTGCGGCATCCATTATTACTCGTTTGACATTTTTTAATATAATGTTCTTTATGTTTTGTGAAATTCAAGTTAGATCCAATAGAAGAAATCAATAAACCCATGCCACCATTAAGTCTTGTAGTGTTATTCAGCCAGCAGCTTGAAATCCTAGAGCAGTGGTTCTTAACCTTTTCTTTGACTCAAAGTCCACCCGTTGTCCAACAAAATATTAGACCACAACTTCTCTCTACGATTCATTTGATTAAAAACAGTAGTTATTGAGGGAGGGAAATAAAGAATGTTTTCTAGCTTTTTAATTAAATCCCTTTAGCATAATTAATTTCTCATCACACTTCTAATTGTCTCTTTTTCTTTTTCATAGCAGTCTGTGGTTGCCTTAATCATATTTTGTAAATATGTTGAACTTTTTAAATATTTTTTTACCCTTAAAATCTGGTTGTGTATGGCTGGTAATGGTCAAGGTTGCTAGATGTTTGAAAAGGTTTTAATTTATTTTCATTTGCTGGAAGGATGGAAAAATTGTGTTTACCTGTAATTTGCATTAAATGCACATTTCTTCATTAGATATTCAGACTAACTTTTTGTTATCTGTATGAAATGTAGTCATTCACAAACTTATTTATCTTGCATGCAATTACCACCTTTGCATATATAGACAAGTGGCTGTAAAACACATACTTCCTGTTAAAAGTATCACAATCTTAATTGCTAAAAATTCCTCTGTCAGGGAATGTCTCAATTCATAATTGCTTTCTTGCAATATAATGTCTATTTTTCTCTTTCTAATGTCTTTACTCAAACACAAACATAGAACACACAATTATTTGAGACCTTTTCCAGAATTAAATTTAATGTGCTAATATTGTTATTGATAAACACCTTTCACATTTTTTACAAAACACAAGTATATCAGCATACATATCTATAGTGCATACAATATGGAACATATGTATAATTAATACATACGCCTCACACTTCTCTAATGTCAGGAATGCGATCTCACAATGAATCCCTGATGTATTCGAAACGTAATATTTACATTAAGATTTCACTGCGCTGTGAATTTTAACGTATCGTGCCACTGTGGGCCGTGTGAGCATAAACACTGCTAGTCTGACGGACATCACTGAGAGACACTGAGCTGGACCCATGGAGAGAGAAGAGCACTGGGGTGTTCATAAAGGTTATGATCGGGCGTAAAGAAAGATCTAACCAGAAGAGGGCGCTCAAGTGACGTTCAAGTGCAAAATCGCAACTTCTTTAAACTTTCAAAATCAGTTTGACGGACTTTGGCGGTTTGGTGGTCAGTTTAAAATGAAGAAATGGATATGATCGCAGTTTAATAGCTCAGTGGAATGCCCAAAACGAATACATCCCAGTTAAAACAGACAAATGCCTTGGTTATCTAAAGACATTAGTCTCCTAACAGTTGAAAGTGTCTGGCTAAGAGGATTTTTTTAACCGTAAAGCACCTTTTATGTAAATAACATTATCAGAGAAGAATGAACTTGAAACATCCCATGGTTCCTATCATTAGCATATAAGGATTGGCAGTGCTAATAAGTGCTGGGGCAGAGCCTCTGTTACACAGATGGCAGGAGATTGTTGCATATACAGGAAGCAAGGCAATAAGTTTATCGTGCAATATAAGCTAAAAATTTGCAAGTATATTAAAGTGCCTAGACTATTCTTGCATAGACATTTTGAGCGCAGCTATACGTTACTACTTTCTTGCATGAGGGAGTCAGTAATCATTAGGAGGACTAGTGGACAAAGCCTAATCCTCTAGGTGAAAAAGTTCAGACTCACAAATGGAGTTTAGGTATCAGACTGGGTTAAGAGGTAAACGGGCTTCAACAAGTCCCCCCTTCTGCTCACTTACAGGAGGATTACTAATAAAAGGACTACTTAAAGATAAAAACCTCAAAAACTGAGCGAGATCCTGTAAGGCACATGAGAATACACCAACAGTTCTCAAAAATCTCCCAGAGAAAACATGAAGAGGTCAAGGGAATTCATCTCCCACAGGACAGGAGGAGGGTGCGTTCAATGACAAAGGGATGTTCGAAACAAATGTATGTGAGGGGAGAACAGTTACAACTAAGAAATGTGACGTCTGAGCGGGAAAACATTCAACATCTGTTTCTTCTGCTGTGATGGCTGAGTCTCAGAGGAGTTTCTCCTCGCTCACAGCATCAGACAAGGAAAACACTCAAGAACGGATGGAAAACAGGTCTTTGCTATTCCACAAAGGAGTGTGAGGAGTCCTCTGCCGCTCACAGCTCTGATTTCTCTGTAAGAGGCTGTATTTCAGAAGGATCATCCTGAGGGAAGACCACATAACACACTTTCTGCCCCAGATAGGTGACTCTCTCTGAAAAACATGTACATTTACAGATGTCAGATGCTTTGAGTTGTAATAATACAAAGCAATGCAGTTTTGGCAGGTCTTACTCACCCACAGCATTGTAAATCCAGCGTGGTTTGTTCTTCCACTGCACTCCAATGAAGTAGATGGGGACTCCAGTGAGCATGATCACCAGGCCCATACCACACACCACTGGCTCAGAGTACAGACTGAAGCCCAGTAACACTGCCCAGAACACTAGATAGCTGAAAGGGACCAACAAGTTCACCTGCGCGAAGTTAGAGAAGCAGAGAGGGGTGAATACCACATTAACACTGACCAGTCAATCTAAATCCATCTTCCTGGTAAGCTCTGCAGGTGAAGTACCTTGATGGGTCGGACCAGTTTGGGTTTCTTCCATCTGTAGTACAGCAGCCCAGCTATAGTGACTCCATATGAGAGGTAGTTTATAAAGGACACATAGTTTATCAGGTTATGTGTGTCCCCAATGCACAGGATCAGTATAGTTGCTGTACACTATGGAGAACAAGAGAAAAGGACATGTTGTATAATGCAGTTTTTAGTATTTTAAGGCCCCACTGTCCGACAAAGGCCCATACTGGCCAGAGATATTTTCTCTGTAATAGTGACAACAATTTCAACCCATCCAGGTGTTTTTAGGAAAACTATAAGATATTGCTTAAAAAATGGAAACAACATCAAACTGAAATGCCAATATGCACACATGAATGAAAACATGAGTATGTGCTTGATTTAGGTGGATCATTTCTTTATTCAGTAAGATGTGTTTTATCCATTGTGAAAAAAATTCCTTTATGCGCAATAGATCATGTGATATCTGAACTGACACGCACACTGATCTCATCGCACACCATCTCAAATGTTATTTTAATCATTCAGAACTGGCTGAGCCAAAGTCTATCATTAAAATGCTTTGGTATAATCGCCTGAAGGTAAGATGAAGGGGTTTATTGTGTTTCCTCACCCACAAGTCATTTATTGTGTAGGAACTTGCATTTAAGTTTCCCAGAATCAGACAAAAAGACATTGAAACAGTTTTGCAATATACAAAATTTCCTGCATAGGTAAATGGATGGAAACATAGCTAATGATTATTTATTTATTTATCCAAGATTAATTTTGTGATTCCAGAATAAATTCTAATTCTAAAGTTCTTTGATAAAAATAAAATGGTATTGAGGGGGGAAATATGAACCTCAGTTTAGCAAATTATATTATATGATTAATATACTGTAAGTCTGATTGAGAACCATTTGTCGAATGTAAATCAAAAAGTAAAAAATGTTGTATAAAAAATATATAATATTAAAAGCAAAAGATATACTTTTACTGTATATATCTATATATACACACACACCTCCAAAAGTAATTTTAAATCATTCTCTCACAATAAACAAGATGTCTTTAGACATATTTGTATTCTATCTCTGCTATATTAACTGAACTTTGAAAGTGCTTGATCTGTGTTACTGAATGTTGATGTCAAGCAAACCTGTTAAATAATAATGGTTGATTGTCAGTAGGCGGTCTTTTACTATTGTCCGGGATACAAAACAGGAACGATTAGCTAGTGTTTAAACAACAAATTCAATACCATCACGTGAGTTTTCTACTACCTCTAAATGTGTGTTTATGTGATCTGTACACAAAACATTCTGGACCCTGTTTAGACTTGAATCAGATAACCCAAATCATGCAGACTGAAAGCAGTGTTATGTTGCTTGTGCTTTGTGTGTGAATAGCTCTTTCTCTCTTACACAGACGAGTAGGGCAGGGATGGGTGTGCAGCTCTTAAGATGGATCATAGCCAGTAGGTAGGGCAGGTGACCTTCTCTGGCGCCTGAGAAACACAACCTGTGGAGCATAGACAATGAAACCAGTATTAGTTTGAGGTTTTGTGCGCTGCTGTGTTAGGCCTGTTTATGCTTAAATGTTTCTTTACCTAGAAGATGTAAACAAGTATCCGTTGATCCCTCCAAAGGTGGAAAGAGCTACAGAGATAGGCATCACCCAGGAGAACATTCCTAGCAACTTCTCTCCAAATGTCTGCAACACAACACACAAAAAACAGATGCTAATTTATCAAAGCGCCTAAAAGATGGCACGTTGTTTTAGCAGAATAAGCCAGAAGAGGTCAGAGAAACTCACCACAGCGACAGCATTCGAATCCAGCAGCTCTTGAGGGGACATGGAGGAGAAGTACGCAATGTTGGTGAGAGTATAAACGAGCGTCACCAGAGGGATGGAGATGTAGATTGCACGTGGAAGGTTCCTGGAACAGAAACCACACTATAAAATACACGCTGTAAGAGCATTTGTTATATACATATTATAATGCAAATTTTAGGTAAAGAGAAGTTGCTCTGACAGTACCAACATGTTTGATATGTAACAGTTTTATTAGACTATCATTTTAATATTTTACTATCATTTTTAAATAGTACTTGGTTTGTGATTTTGTGCTTATTTATTTGTTTAAATACATTTATTTAGCTTTTTGCTTTATTGTTTCTAACTTATTAAGTTCTAATTTGAGTAGTTTTAGTTTATATTTAGTTTATATTTACCAATATCAACAATGTATAGTAGATTAAATTTTTTTTAAGAACATTCCTGTAGCAGAATGAATAAATACATAAAATATACATAAACAAAAAGTAGAGCAAAAATGTAATTATTAATTTACATGGGTCCTACATATATACACTTATAACTATAAACTATTAAAAATAAGTAATGATTACATACACAATACCTCTTAGATAATAAACTGGTTAAAGTCCAGATTAATTGGTCACATTTTTGCTCAGAGTTTTTGTATCTTTTTGTTGGCTGTCTTTTAATTAGTTGCCCAGATTATTCCTGAAAAAACATGACTAGTGTATGGCAACAGAAGCGCTTCTGTTTCTGCCATCCAAACGTGCTTGAAACACAGAAAGCATCTCAAATGGCTGCGAAGTAATCCTTTCTGTGACCTATTTTGTGCATTTCCGACAACTTGAGCACTTTTGAGGATGGTTTGGCATCTGTGAACCATACGGTACTCGAAGCAACGTGACATGAATGTATTATGCAGATTACAATACGTTTTTGTTTCACTAGTGGCTGCTTTTATGTACGGTTGCAGTATTAATTATCACTCTGTGATTGAAGGTATGTGTCAGTTATTTGCAATTTGGTGATTGAAAGCTCCTTTAACAAAGGCTTATTTAGGCATACAGCCACTGTGGTATGTGTGTAAACAAGGCCCATGCATGCATTCCTGTGTGTGCGCTATGCTTTGCGGGCGTTTTTCAAATGCATTTTGTTGACTGAGAACGAAGAATATTTACCCTGTATGAACCATACTAAAACATTTTCTCGCCAGGCGCCCCAGGCGACTGTCTCTATACCCTGTTAGATTGGCTGACCATGATTGTGACACAGACTATAAAAGACTTACTTGCGAGGCTCAACCACCTCTTCTGTGACGTAGTTCAGGAAGTTCCATCCACTGTAGGCAAATGAGGCCTGCAGAAAGGCCAGAGCAATCTGTCCCACTGATGGATCCTTTATGAACTCAAACGCTGCCTGGGGCTCCAATGCATCATAGTGTCCTAGAGAGAAAATACAGAAAATATGCTTACGAATTTAGGGTCGTACCTGTAGAATAAAATGCTGTATATTTCAGATGCTCTTATGAATAATCTGTTCCTTTTCAGGAACTCAACACTGCGTCAAAAACGCTATGGGAACGCCTTCAGCGTGACCACGCTCTGAATCTGCT